>JASVEL010004597.1:0-22549 GCA_032618575.1 Nicotiana noctiflora
CAGGCTTAGCCATCTGTGGTTCAGGGCTCAAAATGAGCCTGGGCAAGTCTGCATTTGCAGACTTAGCCAATTTTAAAAATCCTAGCCCATTGACTGATCACAGGCTGTGCTAAAGTCTTTGCAGACTTAGCCGCCTGAGATTCAGGGCTCAAATGAGCCTTGGTGAGCCTGCATTTGCAAGCTTAACCAGTTTTGCACAACCAGCCCCTTTTGGGATGGACTGGTGTGTTTGGACCTTATAGAGTTGATCAACTTTGAAAAGTTGACCACTCTTGGGTCAATTATTGCCTAACAACCTATTTTTGTTCATTTTTCAATCTTAAGTCTATTTAAAAACTAGCCATCTCATGGAATCTAACTCTAACAGCTATAACCAATCCCCTAAGGTTCAATCAGTGTTAATCAAACACTTACATTCAAGAAGAACCAATAAAACTAAATCATTTTCAGCATGGATTGCATATTAAGGCACATAAGATCAAACAAGATGCATTAATCAATCAAACCTCAGAAAAGGCAATTGATATGGTTGAATTTCAGTTAATTAACTCACACTATCCAATTTTATGAGACAAAGTATGAACTCATGTTAATTAAGACCTAATTACTACCAGTTCAAGTCATATGACAGTTTGAACAACTTCAAAATCACCAAGGTTCATGACATACGATATGAGAAAGATCAGAGTAGTAGTTCTTAGATAGTCATGAAAGTCTAATGACTAATCCTAGAATCATGTTAAGAGGGAAAACAGTGAAAACATGAAAAGCTGAATAGAACAAATCCCAATCGAGAGTTAAACAACTAAAGCATGAATGGAAACAACAGAGATATCTGAGATTGTTGAAGACCAAACAAACAGGGAAATTTATAACCAAGGGTGAAGAATATACAAAGGCGGCTTAATATGAAGATGAATAGAAAACAAAGCATGCATGACAAATAAAAGAAGAGTTATACTATAAGAGCCAAACAGATCAAAGACCATATGGTTCACAAGATGAAAAAGAGAAGAGAATCAAGGTAACCTTCGACTTATCAGAAACAGAACATGATTTAAAGCCAACGAACAGAAGTAACAAGAGATGATAGATAAAACAACTATCAACAGTCAAACTTTTGAGATGAATCAGAAGCCAACAGTCGAAAGTGACACAGAAAAGATGAACTCCTCAAACTTAGAGCAAAGAAACACGAGATTAGAACATAACAAACAGAACCCTATTACTAACAGGCTCAAAAGAAACACGGGAAGATATAGGAGATGAATAGGTTAAGAAATAGGTGTGGTCACAGAGAAACAGACAAGGATATGCAGGACATGATGTGAAACAAAAGAAGATAAACATCAAGAGAAAGGAATAAAAGATAAGCAGAAAAGTCCTAGACTAGCATGTGAAACACAGGATCGAAATAACAAAAGATGTGAAACAGAAACAAAAGAAGAAACTAACATAAACCCTATGACTAACATGTGAAACACAGGATTAAAACAGCAAAACAGAAGAAAACATGAAAAAATGAACAGACTAAAGAGCAAATAAAAAACACAGAGGGGAACGGGACTTAGCTTTTGTAACGACCCGACCGGTCGTTTTAGAAAATTACGCCCCAATCCCCAATTTAACTATTCCCCTAAGTTCATTTCTGCTATTGTGGTTTTCCGGGAGAGTAAGTTCTGAAATTTGGAGCATTTTGGGACACTTAGTCCCTAAATGAGAGCTTTAAAGCTAGAAAATGGTCCGTAGCCGGAACAGTGTTAAGACAATCTCGGAACGGAAATCCGATGGTTCCATTAGCTCCGTTAGGTGATTTCGGGGTTGGGAGCGCGTTCGGAATGTATTTTGGAGGTCCGTAGCTTAAATAGGCTTGAAATGCTGAAGGTTGAAATTTTGGCGAATCCGAACGATAGGTGAGATTTTGATCCGGGGGTCGGAATGGAATTCCGACAATTTCTGTAGTTTCGTTATGTGAATTTGGATATGTCTGCAAATATTCAGATCATTCGGACGTCGTTTGGTCGGGTTTTAGATCGAATGTGCAATTCGGAAAGTTTTAAGAAATTTAGGCTTGAATTCGATGTGAATTATTGATTTTTGATGTTATTTTGGCGATTTGATCGCGCGAGCAAGTTTGTATGATGTTTTAAAGTCAGTGTGCATATTTGGTTTGGAGCCCTGAGGGCTCGGGTGAACTTTGGATAGGCCACGAGATCAATTTTTCATGTTAGAAGTTGCTGTCAGCAACTGGTCTGCAGAGTTCGCAAATGCGAACAATAGTTCGCAAATGCGAACTCCCCACTATTTCGCAGAGTTCGCAAATACGAACTCCCCCCTACTGTGCCTGTGTTCGCAAATGCGAACTCGACACTATTCTGCCTGTGTTCGCAAATGCGAATAATAGTTCACAAATGCGAACTTCCCAGTTGTGCCTTGGCTTCGCAAATGCGAACAAAAGTTCGCAAATGCGAACTTCTCAGCCTTAGCTTATTTTTCAAACTCCAGAAATTGGTCGGGGTTAGCAATTGCGGAACCCATGTTCGCAAATGCGAACACAGAGACATGTAAATCATGATTTCCAGCTTCAATCTTCACATTTCACAACCCAAAAACACCCATTTGCGATTCTTCACGGATTCCTTCTTCTTCAAAACAATTGTAAGTCACTTTTTACTTAATTCTTTCAATTCTTAACATCATTATACATGTTTTTCAATAGAAATCAAAGGTTTTCATGGTAGAATTTCTTGTTTTTGGTAGAATATAGTGTTTTTCATAAATTGGGAAATTGGACCTCGAATTGAGGTCCGATTTTGAAACAAATCATATACTTGAACTCGTGGGGGGATGGGTAACCGGATTTTGGTCCGAACCCCGAGTTCCGATCATGTGGGCCCGGGGTCGAAATTCACTATTCCGGGCAGAATGTTGTAAAAGTTGTAATTGGCCTTAGGAATTTGTTTGTTGAGTAGTATTGATGATATTAATTCAATTGTGTATAGATACGATTGGATTGGAGCCAAATTTGAAAGGAAAAGGCATTGCCACGGATTGAATTGTTCGTAAACATTGAGGTAAGTGGCTTGTCTAACCTCGTGTGGGGGACTTTCACCCCTAGGATATTATGTGATATTTTAAATGCCTTGTACGCGAGGTGACGGGCGTGTACATGCGCTGGTTGTTGAACACGTACTTTACTTAAAATGTTCAATTAGTGATATTCCTATTGTTAGCTGTTAAATTCGATATTCCTACCCGGTAGGAGTTAGAAAAGCATGATTAGGTAGTATTTAACTGTCTAGTTGCCTAATTGTCTTGCTTGAGTTTTCTTGGTAATCGCTGGCGCTGTTTATCGGCGAAGTTATAGTTAAGCATATTATACTTCTCTCTGTGTATTCCTTTACTTGATGTGTTTGTAGAATGCGGGTTCGATTCCCGGAGATCCTGAGATTTATAGAGGTGTGGACTACGGGTTCGATTCCCGGAGATCCTGAGATTTATAGAGGTGTGGACTACGGGTTCGATTCCCGAGATTCTGAGATTATTGAAATGTGGACTACGGGTTCGATTCCCGAGATCCTGAGATTATTGAAATGTGGACTACGGGTTCGATTCCCGAGATCCTGAGATTATTGAAATGTGGACTACGGGTTCGATTCCCGAGATCCTGAATTTTTGGTAGGACTGCGGGTTCAATTCCCGGAGATCCTGAGTTATTGAGATATTATTGAGACATGGGCTGCGGGTTCGATTCCCGGAGACCCAGGGGTACTGTTAATGGGACTGTGGGTTCAATTCCCATAGGTCCTGGACTTGTTTTTATTGAGTTGGTTATTTGTTGTTAGCTAAATTGTAGACGATTGCAGTAATCATTCTATTATTGTTATTGCGGAAATTATTATCATTTAAACTGGTTATTATTGTTATTATCACTATATTATTGTTTCTCAGTAGGGCCCTGACCTTCCTCGTCACTACTCCATCGAGGTTAGGCTTGGCACTTACTGAGTACCGCCGTGGTGTACTCATGCTACTCTTCTACACACTTTTGTTGTGCAGATCCAGGTACATCAGAGCAGGCTCGTACTAGGTGATTCCGCAGCTTTCTGGGAGACTTCGAGGTATGATCCGCTACGTCCGCGGATCCGGAGGCTTCCCTTCTATTCTAGTAGTACTAGTTGACATTTTTCTTCATTTCGTTGTTAGATACTCCTTACACATAGAGCTACAATTGTATTTCTCTTTTAGTCTGTGTTACCGTGGGGTTCCGGATCTTGGTAGTGTTTTATTCATTGTGTTACGGATGTATGTGCCAAGCGGCACGGATTACATATCTTTTATGCTATTTTTCCGCTGTTTCTTATTTAAGTGTTTATAACTTGTATATTCCGCAACGTGTTAGGCTTACCCAATCGTGGGGACTGGGTGCCAGCACGACATGTTCACAATTGGTGAACTAGGGTCGTGACAAGTTGGTATCAGAGCTCTAGGTTCATAGGAGTCACGGGACACAGACCGGTTACTTAGAGTCTCGTTGATCGATACGGTGACGTCTGTATTTATCTACGAGGGGCTATGTAACTGTTTAGGAAACTCTTCATTTCTTTTAGATTTCTTGTCGTGCGACATTTTTGGCATCAAAAATCTAAACTACTGCTTTTTATTCTCTCACAGATGGTGAGGACACGAGCTACTCGCGATGATCAGGTACCCGCGCCCCCTGTTGCTGCCGTCAGAGGCCGGGGCCGAGGTAGAGGACGAGGACGCACCCGAGGTGCAGCCACAGCACCCTCGCGCGCTGCCGCTGAGGTGCCACAGGTAGACCAGGTTGGAGCGCAGGCACCTGGTACACCGACTACAGCTGCTACTACTCCAGCACTACAGGAGACCCTGGCCCAGTTCATGAATATGTATACCACTTTAGCTCAGGCAGGACTGCTTCCTCTCATCGCAGCTACATCTCAGGCCGGGAGAGGGGCCCAGACTCCCACAGCCGTTACACCGGAGCAGCATGTGCCAGTGGGACAGATTCCAGATATTTTGGTTATACCTCCTGCCGCCCCAGCTCAGCCCGGAGGTGGACCAGCTGACTCTGAGGACGAGCAGCGTAGATTGGAGAGGTTCAAGAAATATGACCCTCCAGTGTTTAGTGGTTTGGCTTCGGATGATGCATTGGGTTTTCTAGAGGAGTGTCATCGTATTCTTCGTACTATGGGGATTGTGGAGACCGGCGGGGTTTCTTTCACTGCTTTTCAGTTTCATGGGGCCGCTTATGATTGGTGGCGCACGTATGAGTTGGATAGTCCAGAGGAGTCTGCTTCATTGACTTGGACGCAGTTTTCAGATCTGTTTTTGAGGGAGTTTGTTCCACAGAGCCTTAGGGATTCTTGGCGCTCGGAGTTTGAGCGGTTGCGACAGGGCTCCATGTCAGTATCGGAGTATGCTATCAGTTTTACCCGTCTAGCCAGGCATGCACCGGCTTTGGTAGCCACGGTTCGGGAGAGAGTGCGGAGATTTATTGAGGGCCTTGTTCCGCCTATCCGATCCAGCATGGCCAGAGAGCTTGAGACAGATATATCTTATCAGCAGGCAGTTAGCATTGCCAAGAGGATCGAGAGTATGCTCCCTAGAGAGCGGAGAGATGGAGGCCAAGAGGTCTCGTGAGTTGGGTCATTTCTGTGGTGCCCGTACTTCGGCAGTCGGTCGTTTTGGCAGGGGTTATTCTAGTCATCCAGTTCATTCAGCATTGCTAGCAGCCGGTAGTAATCCAGCTCTTCCAGCACCTCAGGAGCCTTACTATGCTCCCCCAATCTCTAGTGCGCCTCCTACGCGGGGTACCTCCAGAGGTCAGTCCAGCGGGAGCAGGGCTGGTCAGTCACAGCTACCGCGTCCTCCCAAGGCTTGTTTAGATTGCGGGGATACTCTCCATCTAGTAAGGGAGTGCCCTAGGCATAGTAGAGGAACGCCTCCATTGACTTTGCAGCCTTAGCGTGGTTCCCAGGGCCAGCAGGCCATCGTTCCAGCCCCAACCGCCACCCCACCTGACCAGCCAGCCAGGTACAAGGATCAGGGTGCTAGAGGCCGCCCTCGAAAGAGGGGTTAGGCCAAATTTATGCTATTCCTGATCGCGCCGCAACAGGCATCTGACTCTGTTATCACAGGTATTATTCTGGTTAGTCACAGGGAGGCATCGGTTCTATTCGACCCTGGTTCCACTTTTTCATATGTGTCTTCTTACTTTGCTTCTCATCTAGGTGTGCCTCGAGATTCTTTGAGTGCCCCCATTTATGTTTCCACTCCGGTGGGTGATTCTTTGGCTGTGGACCGCGTATATTGGTCGTGTTTGGTCACTATTTGTGGTTTTGAGACTAGAGCGGATCTATTGTTGCTCGGGATGGTCGATTTTGATATAATTTCGGGCATGGACTGGTTGTCGCCCCATTATGCTATTCTTGATTGTCACGCCAAGATCATGACGCTGGCTATGTTAGGCATTCCACGTATTGAGTGGAGTGGTAGTCGAGATCACACCCCCAGCCGTGTTATTTCTTTTCTCAGAGCTCGGCGTATGGTTGGGAAGGGGTGTGTTGCTTATTTAGCTTATGTGTGGGACGTCGGTATTGACACTCCCTCTATTGATTCCGTTCCTGTGGTACGTGACTTTGCTGATATGTTTACAGCTGATCTCCCGGGCATGCCGCCCAACAGAGATATTGATTTTGCTATTGATTTGTTGTCGGGTACTCAGCCCATTTCTATGCCACCGTACCGTATGGCTCCTCCTGAGTTGAAAGAGTTGAAGGATCAGTTACAGGAGTTATTGGGCAAGGGTTTTATTCGACCCGGTGTTTCGCCTTGGGGTGCTCCTGTATTGTTTGTGAAGAAAAAGGACGGTTCTATGCGTATGTGTATTGACTATCGTCGGCTGAACAAGGTTACAGTGAAGAACCGGTATCCTTTGCCCCGTATTGATGATTTATTTGACCAGCTACAGGGCGCACGGGTGTTTTCTAAGATTGATTTGCGCTCTGGGTATCACCAGCTGAAGATTCGGGAGCCAGATATCCCGAAGACTGCCTTCGGGACCCGGTATGGTCACTATGAGTTCCTCGTGATGTCTTTTGGGTTGACTAATGCCCCAACAGCCTTTATGCATTTGATGCACAGTGTGTTCAGGCCTTATCTGGACTTGTTCGTGATTGTATTCATTGATGATATTCTAGTATATTCCGGAGCCGGGAAGAGCACGAGCAGCATTTGAGGATAGTGCTTCAGATTCTGAGGGAGAAGCAACTTTATGCCAAGTTCTCTAAATGTGAATTCTGGTTGAGTTCAGTGGCATTTTTGGGCCACGTGGTGTCGAGTGATGGTATTCGAGTAGATCCGAGGAAGGTGGAGGCCGTGCAGAGTTGGCCCAGACCCTCCTCCGCTACTGAGATTCGCGGTTTCCTTGGTTTGGCGGGCTATTACCGTCGTTTTGTAGAGGGGTTCTCTTCGATTGCAGCACCTATGACCAGATTGACCCAAAAGGGTGCCCCTTTTCAGTGGACAGACGAGTGTGAGGTGAGCTTTCAGAAGCTCAAGACAACTTTGACTTCGGCCCTTATATTGATGTTGCCTAAAGGTTCGGGGTCCTATACTATATATTGTGATGCCTCACGAGTTGGACTCGGTAAGGTATTGATGCAGGACGGTAGGGTGATTGCCTACGCGTCGAGACAACTGAAGGTGCATGAGAAGAATTACCCTGTTCATGATTTGGAGCTAGCTGCCATTGTTCACGCCTCGAAAATTTGGCGTCATTATTTATATGGGGTTCCTTGTGAGATCTACACTGATCGCCGAAGCTTGCAGCACTTACTTATGCAGAAGGACCTAAATATGCGACAGAGAAGATGGTTGGAGCAACTGATGGACTATGATATTACTATTCTATATCATCCGGGCAAGGCTAATGTGGTTGCCGATGCCTTGAGTCGTCGGGCGGAGAGTTTGGGAAGTTTAGCATATCTACCAGCTTCGGAGAGGCCTATGGCGATGGATGTTCGGGCTTTAGCCAGACAGTTTGTTAGACTGGATCTTTCGGAGCCCAGCCGGATTCTGGCATGTGTGGTTTCTCGGTCTTTTCTATTTGACCGCATCAGGGAGCGTCAGTTCGACGACTCTCATTTGCTTGTCCTTCGGGATAGAGTTCGGCGTGGTGATGCTCGAGATGTTACCATCGGAGATGATGGAGTTATGAGGATGCAGGGGCGCATCTGTGTGCCCAATGTAGATGATCTTCGAGAGTCGATTCTAGCAGAGGCCCACAGCTCGCGGTATTCCATCCATCCGGGAGCCGCGAAGATGTATCAGGACTTGAAACAGCATTACTGGTGGAGGCGGATGAAGAGGGATATAGTTGATTATGTTTCTAGATGCCTCAACTGCCAGCAGGTGAAGTATGAGCATCAGCGTCCGGGTGGATTGATGTAGCAGATTGAGATTCCCGAGTGGAAATGGGAGCGCATTACCATGGACTTTGTATCCTGGACTTCCACGGACGGTTAGGAAGTTTGATTCCATTTGGGTCATTGTGGATCGGCTGACCAAGTCCGCCCATTTTATACCGGTGAACACTACATATTCATCGGAGCGGCTGGCGGAGATCTATATCAGAGAGGTAGTTCGGCTGCATGGTATTCCAGTTTCCATCATTTCAGATAGAGGCACTCAGTTCACTTCACGGTTCTGGAGAGATGTACAGCAGGAGTTAGGTACTCGGGTGGAGCTGAGCACAGCATTTCACCCCCAGACTGATGGGCAGTCCGAGCGCACTATTCAGATTTTGGAGGATATGCTCCGTGCGTGCGTGATTGAGTTTGGAGGTTCATGGGATCACTTCTTGCCACTGGCGGAGTTTGCTTATAACAACAGCTACCAGTCTAGTATTCAGATGGCACCGTACGAGGCCCTGTATGGTAGGAGGTGCAGGGCTCCCGTGGGTTAGTTTGAGCCGGGCGAGGCCGGGTTGCTAGGTACTGATATGGTTCGGGAGGCTATGGACAAGGTCAAGGTGATTCGGGACAGACTTCGTGCGGCCCAGTCTAGAGAGAAGAGTTATGCGGACAAGAAGGTTCGCAATGTGGCTTTTATGGTTGGTGAGCGGGTTCTGCTTCGAGTCTCGCCCGTGAAGGGCGTTATGAGGTTTGGGAAGAAAGGGGAAGCTGAGTCCCCGATTTATTGGCCCTTTTGAGATTTTGAGGCGTATTGGGGAGGTTGCCTATGAGTTAGCCTTACCTCCTTGTCTAGCTGGAGTTCACCCCGTATTTCATGTCTCCATGCTCCGGAGATACCACGGTGACCCGTCGCATGTGTTGGATTTCACTTCTGTTCAGCTAGACAAGGATCTGTCTTATGTTGAGGAGCCAACAGCCATTCTAGATAGGCAGGTCAGAAAGCTAAGGTCAAAGAACATCGCTTCGGTAAAGGTTCAGTGGCGGGGCCAGCCGGTCGAGGAGGCGACTTGGGAGATCGAGCAGGATATGCGCAGCCAATACCCTCATCTTTTCACTACTCCAGGTATGTTTTCTATGCTCGTTCGAAGACGAACGAATCTTTTAAGTGTGGGAAGATGTAACGACCCGACCGGTCGTTTTAGAAAATTACGCCCCAATCCTCAATTTAACTGTTCCTCTAAGTTCATTTCTGCTATTGTGGTTTGCCGGGAGAGTCAGTTCTGAAATTTGGAGCATTTTGGGACACTTAGTCCCTAAATGAGAGCTTCAAAGCTAGAAAATGGTCCGTAGCCGGAACAGTGTTAAGATGATCTCGGAACGGAAATTCGATGGTTCCATTAGCTCCGTTAGTAATTTCGGGGTTGGGAGCGCGTTCGGAATGTATTTTGGAGGTCCGTAGCTCAAATAGGCTTCAAATGCCGAAGGTTGAAATTTTAGCGAATCCGAACGATAGGTGAGATTTTGATCCGGGGGTCGGAATGGAATTCCAACAATTTCTGTAGCTTCGTTATGTGAATTTGGATATGTCCACAAATTTTCAGGTCATTCGGACGTCGTTTGGTCGGGTTTTAGATCGAATGTGCAATTCGGAAAGTTTTAAGAAATTTAGGCTTGAATTCGATGTGAATTATTGATTTTTGATGTTATTTTGGCGATTTGATCGTGCGAGCAAGTTCGTATGATGTTTTTAAGTCAGTGTGCATATTTGGTTTGGAGCCCCGAGGGCTCGGGTGAACTTTGGATAGGCCACGAGATCAATTTTTCATGTTAGAAGTTGCTGTCAGCAACTGGTCTGCAAAGTTCGCAAATGCGAACAATAGTTCGCAAATGCGAACTCCCCACTATTCCGCAGAGTTCGCAAATGAGAACAATAGTTCGCAAATGCGAACTCCCCCCTACTGTGCCTGTGTTCGCAAATGCGAACAATAGTTCGCAAATGCGAACTCGACACTATTCTGCCTGTGTTCGCAAATGCGAACAATAGTTCGCAAATGCGAACCTCCCTATATTTAGCCTATGTTCGCAATTGCGAACAATAGTTCGCAAATGCGAAGTTCCCAGTTGTGCCTTGGCTTCGCAAATGCGAACAAAAGTTCGCAAATGCGAACTTCCCTGCCTTAGCTTATTTTTCAGACTCCAGAAATTGGTCGGGGTTCGCAATTGCGATCCCATGTTCGCAAATGCGAACACAGAGACCTGTAAATCACGATTTCCAGCTTCAATCTTCACATTTCATAACCCAAAAACACCCATTTGCGATTCTTCACGGATTCCTTCTTCTTCAAAAAAAATTGTAAGTCACTTTTTACTTATTTCTTTCAATTCTTAACATCATTGTACATGTTTTTCAATAGAAATCAAAGGTTTTCATGGTAGAATTTCTTGTTTTTGGTAGAATATAGGGTTTTTCATAAATTGGGAAATTGGACCTTGAATTGAGGTCCGATTTTGAAACAAATCATATACTTGAACTCGTGGGGGGATGGGTAACCGGATTTTGGTCCGAACCCCGAGTTCCGACCATGTGGGCCCAGGGTCGAAATTCACTATTCCGGACAGAATGTTGTAAAAGTTGTAATTAGCCTTAGGAATTTGTTTGTTGAGTAGTATTGATGATATTAATTCAATTGTGTATAGATACGATTGGATTGGAGCCAAATTTGAAAGGAAAAGGCATTGCCACGGATTGAATTGTTCGTAAACATTGAGGTAACTGGCTTGTCTAACCTCCTGTGGGGGACTTTCACCCCTAGGATATTATGTGATATTTTAAATGCCTAGTACACGAGGTGACGGGCGTGTACATGCGCTGGTTGTTGAACACATACTTTACTTAAAATGTTTAATGAGTAATATTCCTGTTTTTAGATGTTAAATTCGATATTCCTACCCGGTAGCAGTTAGAAAAGCATGATTAGGTAGTATTTAACTATCTAGTTGCCTAATTGTCTTGCTTGAGTTTTCTTGGTAATCGCTGGCGCTGTTTATCGGCGAAGTTATAGTTAAGCATATTATACTTCTATCTGTGTATTCCTTTACTTGCTGTGTTTGTGGACTGCGGGTTCGATTCCCGGAGATCTTGAGATTTATAGAGGTGTGGACTACGGGTTCGATTCCCGGAGATCTTGAGATTTATAGAGGTGTGGACTACGGGTTCGATTCCCAAGATCCTGAGCTTATTGAAATATAGACTACGGGTTCGATTCCCGAGATCCTAAGATTATTGAAATGTGTACTACGGGTTCGATTCCCGAGATCCCGAGATTATTGAAATGTGGACTACGGGTTCGATTCCCGAGATCCTGAGATTATTGAAATGTGGACTACGGGTTCGATTCCCGAGATCCTGAGATTATTGAAATGTGGACTACGGGTTCGATTCCCGAGATCCTGAATTTTTGGTAAGGACTGCGGGTTCGATTCCCGGAGATCCCGAGTTATTGAGATATTATTGAGACATGGGCTGCAGGTTCGATTCCCGGAGACCCAAGGGTGCTGTTAATGGGACTGTGGGTTCAATTCCCACAGGTCCTAGACTTGTTTTTATTGAGTTTGTTATTTGTTGTTAGCTAAATTGTAGATGATTGCAGTAATCATTCTATTGTTGTTATTGCGGAAATTATTATCATTTAAACTGTTTATTATTGTTATTGTCTTTTTGTTATTGTTCTCTCAGTAGGGCCACGACCTTCCTCGTCACTACTCCATCGAGGTTAGGCTTGGCACTTACTGAGTACCGCCGTGGTGTACTCATGCTACTCTTCTGCACACTTTTGTTGTGCAGATCCGGGTACATCAGAGGAGGCTCGTACTAGGTGATTCCGCAGCTTTCTGGGAGACTTCGAGGTATGATCTGCTACGTCCGCGGATCCGGAGGCTTCCCTTCTATTCTAGTAGTACTAGTTGACATTTTTCTTCATTTCGTTGGTAGATACTCTTTACACATAGAGCCACAGTTGTATTTCTCTTTTAGTCTGTGTTACCGTGGGGTTCCGGATCTTGGTAGTGTTTTATTCATTGTGTGACGGATGTATGTGCCAAGCGGCACGGATTACATATCTTTTATGCGATTTTTCCGCTGTTTCTTATTTAAGTGTTTATAACTTGTATATTCCGCAACGTGTTAGGCTTACCCAGTCGTGGGGACTGGGTGCCATCACGACATGTTCACAATTGGTGAACTAGGGTCGTGACAGCTTTGCGGGGTTTGTCCCCCAAGCTTTCCTATTTTCTTTTCTTTTTTCTTTTCTTTTCCAGTCTTCCAGACTCTTTTTCCTTATTCTCCTTTTTCATTTTTCTTTTCTGTTTTTCTTATTAGGCTTCAAGACGAAGCCTTTATGGCTTTTAGTTGCAGAGGGATGTTTGGGGAAGGTAAAAGACTAGGTCTTTGAAAGATTTGAGTTCTGGGTCGCCGGAGTTAGGGTTCCGGCGACTTTGTTTTGGATACTCGAGAAGCTCAGGGTATATTCGAGGGAAGCCAAGGTTATAGGGGGATAGATCGGGCCATGGTGGTTCTTTTGGCATTGGTTTGGAGTAGTTTCTCATACTTTGGTGGTCACCGGTGGTAGGTTCCGGTGACCGGAGTTTTCGAAGAAGGGGTCTGTTTTGGAGGCTTGGTCGAAGAAGAAGAAGGAGAAGAAGGAAATGAGAAATGAGAGGGGTTGGGATTGGCCGGCGACCACCATGGAGAGTGGTGGCCGCCATGGCCGGCTAGGGTTCGCGAAGGTTCGAAGGAGACGGAGAGGGAGAGATTGGGCGGCTAGGTTTAGGAAATATGTAAAATGGCCGAAATTTTCAGACCAAAGTTATTTATAGGCTGTATGACTAAGGTAATCTGGGCCGTTGATCTGATAAAGATCAACGGTTCAGACCAAACGTTACTAAAACGACGCCGTTTGGGTACTTATGAGACCTAGACCTTCGACCCTTAGATCAAATCAAACGGACGGCTCAGATCAAATCTCTCATATTTAATTATCACATGAAAACCACTAATATTCTTAACCGTCGGATGTGAGGCAATGGACGGCTGAGATCAATGTGGGTTACCAAATTGGACCGGATTTTCGGGCTAAGCACACTGGGCCAACCAATTGGACTTCAATTGGCCCAGTTCCTGTTACACTATGTATTTTTTTGTATTTTTCTAGTATTTTAATTATTTAAACACCCACTTTTATTTCTTTTCTTTTTTTTTCTTCTATGAATTATTAGCAAACTTAATTACCTACTTACACTAATTATCTAATATTTTTTGGCAATTTTCTAATATTTTTTCCTAATTTTCCACTACTTAAAACTCTTTTTGATTATTTTCTTCTTAAAACTAACTAATTCAATCAAAGTAAATACTTAACCTATTTTTTTTATTTTTCTAATTTTTAATTATTCAAACACACAAAGTGTAGCTAATTTCAAACAAGGCATGTAATTGCACTCAAAAACATTTATTTTAATTTTGGAATTGTTTGCCCGGTGCAAAAATCATGTGCTCACACTAATACAGTATGCGCCTTTGGGATCATCTTGCCCTCCATTTGCATCTCCCGTAACTCCCTTAGTAGGATGATGTTTGCTGAACGCCATGGATCAATGAAGACTCATTTTTTTAATATCATGTATGAGAAAAAATATTACCAGTGCGTCGTTGTAAGGGGAGATGACTCCTTCCATGTCTGCATCATCGTAAGCAATAATTTCTCCTTCCATCGGCTGGCGTTCGCGTTTCTCGGGCATGGTTGAGAGTTTGAAGACTTTGTTGGAAGATGGATACGTCACCTCAGATATACCTTCTCCCCCATTTACAACATTCACGGTTCTCTTAAGTGACGGGGGTTTCGGCGGTTCTTGTCTATTTTTCATGTAAGACTGCTTTCCTTTCTCACTAAATAATTCAGTGAGATAACCCTGCTTCAATAGATGGTCTACTTCACTTTGTATAAGCCGACATTTCGACGTCTTATGACCATGATCATTATGAAATTCATACCAATGGTCTGGATTACGTTTATTTGGATTTGAACGCATCTCTTTTGGCCACCGTACTTTATCTCCCATGCCTTGCAAAATAGCTACGAGCTCTGAGGTGGTAATGTTGAAATTATATCCACCGAACTTTGCTTTTGAACTCCCGTCATCATCATATGGGTCCTGCTTGTTTCTATCATTTCTAAATCTAGATGAGGAACCTGAGTCTCTACCCTTTGATTTTTGATCATATTTCTGACTTTCTTGCTTCGTTCTTGAATCTCTTCCTGCAGGGCCCAGATATGTATCGTACCTGCTCCTACTTGTTCTTTTTTCAGTTTTGGACCTCCGGGACCGGCTTCTTTCATCATGGGAATGCACGGTATCTTCTTCAATTCTGAGCTTTGTGTTGTACGTGTTATAAACGTCGTTCCACGTAGTAGCAGGAAATTCACGAAGGCTTTCCTTCAGCTTTCTCGTGGCCTCAGAACTTTTCTCATTCAGGTTGCCTATGAAAGCTATAACAGCCCAATTATCTGGTACCCGTGGGAAAGTCATCCGTTCCCGTTGAAACCTATCAACGAAATCTTTGAGTAATTTTGTATCCGCTTGTTTAATCTGGAAGATGTCCTCCATCCTCTTTTCAACCTTTTGCGCTCCCGAGTGTGCTTTTATAAAAGTATCTGCAAGCTCAGCAAAAGAGTTAATAGAATTTTCAGGTAAGAGTGAGTACCAGGTTAGGGCTCCCTTCGTGAGTGTTTCTCCAAATTTCTTAACCAAGACAGATTCGATTTCCTTCTTGGTTAAATCGTTCCCCTTAACGCCTGTGGTAAATGCCGTCACACAATCTCGAGGGTCGGTTGTACCGTTATATTTTGAAATATCTGGCATTTTGAACTTCTTCAGAATAGGAAGAGGGGCTGCACTTGGCTTCCAGGGTTGCTAAGAATATTTATCCGCGTCAATCCCCTTAATTACTGGGGGAACTCCCGGAATTTGTTCGATCCGTTCTCTTTGTTCCTTGAGTTCTGCCTGCAGGGTTAGTATCATGTTTTGTAAATAAGAATTGTTTGCATTACCTATATCCACTTCACGTGGTCCGCTGGGAGATCCTGCATTCGTGTTATCAAGACTAGAGCGGGGATTCTCGAGAGTGTTGTTATTAGGAGTAGGGGCAGGTGAGGACGATGGTAACCGATCAACCAAAGTTTGGAGGGCTTGACTGACTCGTGCATCGATTATGCGCTGAAGAGTTTGTTCAACCCCTTCAAGATGTTCCGGTTGCTCTTGTTCATTAGAAGTAGGTATGAGAGTGCCTTCTCGAGATTGACGTGGAGAGGCTTGAAGGGACAGAACTAAATTATCATTGTTCAAGTCCCCTTGATCGTGAGGGACCGGGTTTTCAACATCGTTGTTGTGGTTGTTGTCATTCGACATGACGTTCTCAATAGATGAAATGTATAAGTTCTAGAAAGAATCAATTATCAGATTCCCGATAACGGAACCAATTTGTTTAACCAAAATATTGAACTTCGATTAAAGCTAGAAAATAATAGAGAAATCGGGTTACTGATCATCAAGAGACCGAAAAAATGCAGTAGGCTTTGAATAATCAGAATAGACAGTACGAAAGTTTATATTTCAGTGACTGTTGTGTGTTACAATGGGTATAATCTTCCTCCTTTTATAGCTAACTCTAGATGGAGGAATAAAACGTAAGTTTTAATGAGCAATAAATAACATTAAATAGGTCGTTACACAATCATTTTCAATAAATGATGATCCTTTATCATATAGGATGTTTAATGATTGAATTTAGACTCCTTTCTGCCTTCAGATCCATACTTTAAATATTTTTTGACCCGTTGCTTCTGGTTGTTTTTTTAAAGATACGGTGCTCGTATCTACTTCCTTTGTCTTTTTAAATCCTTTGTCTTCTGAAATCACGTTCTAGCCCTGTAACGACCCGGCCCGTCGTTACGAAAATTTCCACCCCGTTACCTTGCATTTACATATCTTATGCTTCTATATCAGTGTTAGAACCTATCGGGTGAGTTAGGAGTGAATTGAATTAAAAATGAAGCAAATAGCATGTTTGAAGGAAGTTTGAATATGGAAAGTCAACCTAGAGTTGACTATCGAGTTAGAATGCTCGGAATCGGATTCTGATGATTCGACTAGTTTCGAGGGATCATTTATGACTTAGGAGAGCAATCGGAATTGAATTTGGAGATCCGGTGTAGAAATAGGCTTGAATTGGCTAAGGTTGAATTTTGGCGAAATCCGATCGATAGGTGAGATTTAGATCCGGGAGTCGGAATGGAATTCCGACAGTTGCAGTAGCTCCGTTAGGTGATTTTGGATGTGCTGCAAAATTTCAGGTCATTCGGACGTCGTTTGGTCGGGTTTTTGATGGAATGTGTAATTTGGAAGTTTTGAAGAAACTTAGGCTTGAATCCGTGTGTAATTGGTGATTTTGATGTTTAGGATGGTGTTTTTATGATTGGAACAAATTCGTATCGTGTTTTAGAGTATGTTGGTGGTTTTCGTTGGGGTCCCGGGGGCCTCGGGGTGAATCCGGACCATCATCCGGCATTTTTGGAACTTAAAAATCTGCAGAAAAATTGCAGATCACTGGGCAAAATCCAAGCCTTCGCGTTCGCGTGGCATGGGCCGCGTTCGCGAAGGCCATGCGAGTCAAGCATCGCGATCGCGAGACAAGGTATCGCGTTCGCGTAGGCCAGGATTCTTGAGCTTCGCGATCGCATTCAGGATGTCGCGTTCGCGTAGGTTTGTCAAGGTGTGCATCGCGTTCGCGTGAGGGTTATCGCGAACGCGTAGAAGGAAAATCAGGCGGCTGGGAGCTAGTGCATCGCGAACGCGTTGGGGAGGTCGCGTTCGCGAAGGTCAATCCGGAGCTGGGCATCGCGAACGCGTGGCAAGGAACGCGAACGCGTAGAAGAAAAGTCCCAGACAGTGAATTAAAACCAGAAACATTTCACATATGGGTTTCATTTCATAAACCCCCATTTTTGAGCCCTAGAGAGAAGAAATCACGGGAAAACGCTGGGAAATCATCGGGTATTCATCAAAGGTAAGTTTTTTGACTCAAAAATATCACTTTATGGTAGGATTAACATCAATCTTCATGAATTTGGGTAGAAATTGTGAAGGATTGTGGCCTAGATATTGAAAACGAAAATTTGGGTTTTGAAAGGCCAATCGAACTCCGATTTTGGTAAATTTTATATGTACGGACTCGTGGCGTGACGAGGGTTCTGGAAATATGAGTTTCGAAATTTTGCGAGATGTGAGCCCGAGGCTCGGGTTTTGCAAATTTTGTGATTTTTGATATTTTTCGAGTTCTTTCGATTGGGTGATGTTCCATTAGCCTATTTTGATATATTTGTGCTGATTTGTGCTAGTTTTGACGTGCGTGGATGCCGGTTCGAGGAGCTAAGGCGTCGCGGGCATGAGCTTTTGTCGGTTCGAGGTGGGTAATTCTTGTAAATGATGTCCTGAGAGTTAGTAAACCCCGGACTTGCACATCTTAGTGTTGTGTTGAGGTGACTTGCACGCCGGATAACGGGCGTGGGGTAGAGCACCATTGGGGATTGTGACTTGGTCCGTCCCGCGTAATAAATAATAACACCTAATTGTTGAAGTGAATTGGACTAATTATCATGTTTGGGCTTCGTGCCAATTATTTGAGTCCTTCGGGGATTGGTATCACTGTTTTGATAACACTGTGCATATTTTATTCTAAATTTAAGTTTTAAAATGGTATTTTTGCTATTTAACATTTTTATAAGGTTATGAAAAACTTGAACAAGGTCTTAATAACATTTTTAGCTGTGAGCTGATATGATATTGTTGCCCGTAGGCTTTCTTGATTAATTGTTAGACTGATTGGGGCCGAGGGCCATATGTTAGGGCATGACATTCATGTGAGCATATGCATACACATGCATGGATCGGATTGCACGCCGCAGTGGTATATGGATCGGGCTGCGCGCCGCAGCAGGTGTGATATTAATATTGTGCTTGGGCTGTAGGAGCCCCTCCGGAGTCTGAACCCCCACAGTGAGCACGGGTACCCAAAAGGATCGGGCTACACGCCGTAGCGATCATATGCATTGCATGGAATACATACATTGGTTTACGTGTACTACGTGGCATAACATTTTAGCACTCATACTTTACTGGCACATGTGCATTTGTTGCTTTATTGACCAGATCTCCTGGTATAAATTGTTAAGGAGTGTTGAGCCCGAGAGGCTGATTTGAGTGCTGACTTGCACTGCTTGAGATTCTCCCAGGTATTCGTATGTTATAATGAAAGAAAGTAGCTAAAAATTGAGATTTCTAAATAATCTACTCACATATGCTGAAAAGGAATAAAATGATAGTGTTTTGAAGTTTTATTGTAGTTCTGTATTGTGTAGCAAGAGATAGTGCCTTGCGTGTTTTCCTTCCCTTCAGCATTATTTACTTTTATTACCGCTGAGTTGGAAGTACTCACACCCGACTCCTTGCACCTTGTGTGCAGATCCAGGTACATTACAGCAGAGCTGATTCCATTGCGGCTCGGGAGTGCTTTTGGACAGTCGAGGTAGCTGCCAGCGTTCGCAGGACCTGATTCTCCAGTTTGTCTATATTTTGTTCTGATCATCCCACACTTGTGCACAGTTATATTCACTATTTACACATGTTTGTTCCGTAGAGGCTCATGACTCTTGACCCTTCGGTCTATGGGAGTTGGCACGTGTTGGGATTTAGTTCCCTGTTTTTAATATGTATCTATCACTGTTGAATTATTCCATTATGCTTAAATTGGATAAAGTGAGCTTATGGCTCCGTGATTGTTGTTAATTGGTCAGGCTGGCCTAGCAGTGTGTTGGGCGCCATCATGACTGGATTTGGGGTCGTGACAAGTTGGTATCAGAGCTTAGGTTTACTAGGCCTCATGAGTCTTTAGCCGGTTAGTAGAGTCTTGTGGATCGGTACGGGGATGCCTGTACTTATCCTCGGGAGGCTGCGAACCTTTAGGAAACACTTCACATTTCTTGGAATTCTTATCGTGCGCACTTGATTCATCTTGAGATATAATTTTTGAAATTCCTTCCACACGTACGTGTACGCATCGAGCGCTCAGTAATGTAATTGCCTTATGGCTTGTGATTTCCTCGAACGAGGGGCGAGATATAATCTCCATGAGTTCATGTTGGGCCAGTCGGGAGGACTTGAGGCCGGATCCTTGTCTATCGCTTGAGCACCAAGGTATTAATTTTGCGAGTTGGTATTATGAAGTTCATACGATCGGTATTGATCCTTATTGTGCAAATGTCAGTTTGATAATGGGAGAGCTGTAAGGTATTCAGTTCTTATTGTGATTTGATATGTAGCCCTAGCTATGGGCGTGAGACATAATTATCATATCTCGTAATTGGAAGGTAAAGTGCCTTATGTGTAGTGGAATGAGTTTAAACTCAGGAAGACTAAAGTGATTTTGATATGTATTATGATTCGAGCAGGTACAGCGCAGGTTCAAGTATAAATTATGATAATATGATTCGTATAGTATTGTGATTTAATGTTGTTGAAATACATTGTGATATCTTGTTGAGTTGTGGATGTATTGTTAGAATCGTTTAGTGATTCTCTGGCAGGTGGATAGGCCAATTTACAAAGGAAACTCTGCCGAAATTTTTGGAAAATTTGGGACTTAGAAATATTTCTGTCACCTAAAAAGAGTGGGCTTATTGGTGGTGCATGTATATCTGCAAGAATTGCAGAAGAGCTAAGGTCTCTGATGATTCGAGTCTCTGTCAAGGCTTGTAAATGACTTGAGTTTAATCTCGTATTAACATTTCGGCATCACTTGAGTAATAATGATATGAGTGGTTGAAAGTGCTTTGATGTATGACTCCGAGCTAAGTTGGGGAGGTTATTATTGATTAACCGATTGCACTGTCGTGTGCTGTGTTGGCTCTATCTCTAGGTATAGGAAATTTTGATAAAGGTTATGGTGCTTCGTAGATCTGATGAAGTACTAAGGTGTTTTGAACTGCTGTTGGTAAAGAATATTCAACGTATAGAAAAGAAAGATAGCTGATTGTATATGTAAGTAATCATGTTCAGCGATGTCAGAGTTCTAACAAAACACGAGTGGTTCTACTCAATAGGACAGTTGAATTACAGCTGAATAATGGTGAATATGCCCGAGAATGGTACTACAGTAAAGACTGATATGAAATTAGTGATGAATCAGAAAGGAAACTGGGTAAATGGAACAATTTGTTAATAAACTAGAATGGTATAAAAAGGAATACGATTGATTCCTGGTATGTGATTGAAGTAATGAGACTTGCAGACATTGCAGCAAAACTCTTGAGTGCTGGCAGTTGTGTAACTTGATATGGGTATAAGGACTCAGTCCTGGCAGTTAAACTTATGTAACGAATGGGAATAAATAGTTTGTGATGTGTTTTATCATGATTTGAAAATGAGTATACTCCTGTCGGTATGCGAAGCGTGGAATGTGTAATGAGTTTTCTTCTATATGGGATCACGAAAGTCCTTGACTAGTGGAGTGCGCCGATGTTGAGGCGGAGGAAAGGGATATGAATTTCCATGTTGTCTTAGTGTAATATGGTATACATGATGTGTTATGGAAAGTTGATAATGGTATATTCTAGGTTTTGAGATCAGTTCATAATATATGGGAAGTCAATAAAATTATTGAGCAGCGCGGACAGCTGCAGGTGAATTAAGAATCGATCTTTCTGATAATTTAAGAAAATGATATTGCTATTCTATTAACTTGGCAGGGAATATGATCCAAAAAGGACAAGGTAATGTAAAATGATGATATCCAGTTGTATGGTGGTATTCTCTTGTTGGATCGACTATAATAACTGAGTCGTTGATGGCATAGTGAAATTTCTGAATGGCCGTCGTGGTATGAATGGACGCTTGATGTGCGTTATGTATTCGTACGGTGGAGTGTGGAACCAGGTATAGCGATTCATGTGTTACATATGTGTTGGAGACTAGAAGTTCTCGTAATCCGCCTATGCAGTGATTGTATATTGCGTGTATCGGCACCGTTTTGTGGTTATTGGAAATCGGAAGCCCTAGTGGCTCTGTCTTAGCTTGATATGATGAATTTGGGTTATGATACCTTATTTCAGACTGGTTGACATAAGACAAGTCGTCTAGACAAATGAGCTATGGACTATGTCGGAAAATGGCACAAATTGCGTAGCAGAGAGCATCAGAGTATGCTCCAACAGAGTAGTTGTACCCAGGACCAGCGGACGGCTGGTAGGCATAGCTTTGTCAGTTGGATCTTAGTGGCGGATAATAGTGTAGAAGTATCTACCATTGATTAGTTCTAGTATTGATGAACTTTGTCGGATGCGTTTCTTGTGGCCAAACTTGAGGCTATATATGTTTATTATGATGAGCAACTTGACTCGACGCGTATTTATTTGGCGAGGGTTACTTGGATCGGGTGGCACACCGCCACAGGTATGGCATCTAGATTGGGTGGCACGCCGCCACGGGTATGTCATTGGAGCAGGTTGCACGCCGCAACAGAATATTGTGAAAATATAGTTAGTTATATGCTACCTGGTATACAATACTTCTTCACTTCTGAGGAAAAGTCCGTTTTGAGTATCGCTTGGCAAATGGCATGTCAGTTGTGTCCTTTAAGGATTTGATAGCATACGTTATTTGTTTCACCGTGGGTGAGGTTGATTGCTTGGGTTCAAGACCTAGGTATGTGCGTGGCTAACCGTTTTAAGCTTAGTGGCTTGAGGTGTTTCATGAGTAATAATGTTGGGATAGAATCACGAATCGTGGCAAGGCCACGTGATGTTATGACCTCTCGAGGAGGATTCAGGTACTCTATTTCTATAATGCGAGACGCGATCTCGGTTCTATGTTATGATGGCACAGAGGAACTGAATTGCAGCTCTATTTGCTGGAGACAATTGTCATGATTTGAGCTGTCATGATTCGAGTGTGTGCAAACATTTCTATTGGAGCCTATGTTGTGCTCGTTGTGGCTTAGGCCG
>JASVEL010004598.1:0-92215 GCA_032618575.1 Nicotiana noctiflora
TTATTGGGGCGATTTTTGGGCGATTTTCATCAAACTTGTTGGGTAAGTGATTCTTAACTCGTTTTCTTCATCTTCCATCAATATTATTTGAATTCCTATGCCTAAATATGTGTAAATGGGTAGAAAATTAGAGAAATGAGTATAATATTTTCAAAGAATTTGCAATCTAGACCTCGTTTGAGGTTGAACTTAAGAACAAATTGCATATTTGAACTCGTAGATGATTGGGTAAATTTATTTTGGTTCGAACCTCGAGTTTCGATCATGTGGGCCTGGGGTTGATTTTTACTATTTCGGGCAGAATATTGTAAAAATTATATTTGACCATATGAACTAGTTTGTTAAGTAGTATTGATGATATTAAATTAATTGTGTATAGATACGATTGGATTGGAGCCAAATTCGAAAGGAAAAGGCATTGCTACGGATTGAATTGTTCGTAAACTTTTGAGGTAAGTGTTTGATCTATCCTAACTTGAGGGAATAGGAATTGAGTTTATGTGCTAATTGTTATGTGTGGAGTCCGACGTATAGGCATGGTGACGAGTATCTATACGTTGGGGGTCGAGCATGACCGTGGGTCTTAAATGGATTAAATTCCTATTAATCCTATGTGATTATATGAAAGGAAATTATTATTGGTTTCATACCGGTAATATATATAAATTGTTGATTAAAGATTATTGGTGTCACACCGGTAACATACATATATTGTTGATTTATTAGTTTTACACCGGTAATATAAATATTGTTGAAATTGAAGATTATTGGTTTAATATCGGTAATATATTTATATACATATTGTTGATAAGAGATTATTGGTTCAATGCCGGTAATATATTGTATTGATTATTGTTATTGGCCATAGCGTCGGTGACTTATTGGAAGGGTCGGAGTGTACGTCGCACTACTAACAGATATTGATTGTTGGTATTGGCCATAGTTGTCGGTAGCCTATTTATAGTTGCCGATATCGAGCTTCTGAGACCTTGAAAACCTCATTTATAGTTGCCTCAATTTGCGTGAGCAGTCCGGGCGCGAAGCTGAAAATTTTTTATGTTGAAATATGTGAAACATTTGAAGAATTTTTATATTAATATTGATATGGTTGACTTTGATCAACATTTTTGGTAAACGGACCCGAAACCCGTGATCTGACGGTCTCAGAAAATCTGTAGAAAAATATGAAACTCGGGCATATGCCCGGAATCGAAATCCGAGGTCTAGAACCCCGGTAAAAGAATTTTTCCGTTAAATTATTTTCTGAAAATATTTAAGGAAAATGAAACTGGAATTTGATCAAAAAGTAATGGTATCGGGCTCGTATTTTTGTTCTGACGCCCGGTACAAGTCGTATATATTGGTTAAGCGCCTCTTGTAAAGTTTGGTTGAAACCGTAGGTCGTTTGACGTGTTTCGGCCTTAAATTGAATATTTTGGAAGTTATGAAATTTTGAAAGAATTCTTGAGTTTTAAGGCTCAATTCATTGATTTTGATGTTATTTTGAAGATATGATCGCGCGAGCAAGTTCGTAGGATATTTTTGAGTCAGTGTACATATTTGGTTTGGAGCAGTGAGGGCTCGGGTGAGTTTCGGATAGGTAACGGGATGTTTTAGACTTACCAAAAATCTGGTATTTTGCTGGTTATTGGTGTCTAGGTTTTTGTTCTATGCGATCGCATAGGCATGTCTGCGATCGCATAGAGTTAATTAGGAAGTCATTAATTTGTTCTATGCGATCGCATAGGTCCTTCGCGATCGCATAGAGTTAATTTAGTAGCCATCTAGTTTGTTCTATGTGATCGCATTACTACCCCGCGATCGCATAGAGAAAATGTGAAGTCCAGGAAATCCTTCTATGCGATCGCATTATCCCTACGCGATCGCATAGAGTAAAATTTTGAAGCCCACAAATCATTCTATGCGATCACATAGAGCAAGTCCAGTCCCTCATTTTTTCTTCTATGCGATCACATTACTGTTCCACAATTGCATAGAGTAATTTTTTTGCCCCCTTATTTTCTTTTATGCGATCGCATCACATGCCCTGCGATCGCATAGAGTAAATTTGCCCAGTGATTTTAAGTTCTGCAAAGCAGAACAGACGGGATAAAATCCTATTTCTCTCAACTCTCTCTTCTCAGAACAGCTTATTGGGGCGATTCTTGGGCGATTTTCATCAAACTTGTTGGGTAAGTGATTCTTAACTCGTTTTCTTCATCTTCCATCAATATTATTTGAATTCCTAGGCCTAAATATGTGTAAATGGGTAGAAAATTAGAGAAATGAGTATAGTATTTTCAAAGAATTTGCAATCTAGACCTCGTTTTGGGGTCGAACTTAAGAACAAATTGCATATTTGAACTCGTAGATGATTGGGTAAATTTATTTTGGTTCGAACCTCGAGTTTCGATCATGTGGGCCGGGTCGATTTTTACTATTCCAGGCAGAATATTGTAAAAATTATATTTGACCATATGAACTAGTTTGTTAAGTAGTATTGATGATATTAAATCAATTGTGTATAGATACGATTGGATTGGAGCCAAATTCGAAAGGAAAAGGCATTGCTACGGATTGAATTGTTCGTAAACTTTTGAGGTAAGTGTTTGATCTATCCTAACTTGAGGGAATAGGAATTGAGTTTATGTGCTAATTGTTATGTGTGGAGTCCGACGTATAGGCATGGTGACGAGTATCTATACGTTGAGGGTCGAGCATGACCGTGGGTCTTAAATGGATTAAATTTCTATTAATCCTATGTGATTATATGAAAGGAAATTATTATTGGTTTCATACCGGTAATATATATAAATTGTTGATTAAAGATTATTGGTGTCACACCGGTAACATACATATATTGTTGATTTATTAGTTTTACATCGGTAATATAAATATTGTTGAAATTGAAGATTATTGGTTTAATATCGGTAATATATTTATATACATATTGTTGATAAGAGATTATTGGTTCAATGCCGGTAACATATTGTATTGATTATTGTTATTGGCCATAGCGTCGGTGACTTATTGGAAGGGTCGGAGTGTACGCCGCACTACTAACAGATATTGATTGTTGGTATTGGCCATAGTTGCCGGTAGCCTATTTTATACTGTTATTGGGCATAGATGTCGGTGACTTATCAGGAGGGTCGGAGTGCAGGCCACACTACTAACAGATAAGTATTGTTGATATTGGCCATAATAGCCGGTAATATATTTTGTATGATTTTGTTAAATAAAAGAAAGGATGGAAAGTAAAATGAGAACGAGTGGTTGTACTCTTGTAAGTGGATGATGTGAGTTTGGAAACAGAATTGTATTCCATTGTCCATATTATTTTTATGATATAATAGTTTGGTGCTGCACCAGGGTATATTCTTTTCCATATAAATGTTTACTATTGTATATTGTTGTTTGTTTGTATCTATATATATTTTAACTGCACAGGTTTATATGGGTGTCTGGTCCTAGCCTTGTCACTACTTCGCCGGGATAGGCCAGTCACTTATCAGCACATGGGGTCAGTTGTGCTGATACTACACTCTGCACTCTTTTTGCGCAGATACATGTTATGGACAGCAGTAGCGACAGTAGCACGATTGTGGGTATTTCGACTACTGAGACTTCGAGGTAGCCTTAAAGGTGTCCGCGGGACCCGTTGTCTCCTCTATCTCTATTTTTCATTCTGTTATCTCACGTATTCGAGATAAATAATTTTTATTTCAGACGATTATGTGTATTATTCTTAGAAGTTCGTGAGCAATGTGACACCAGTCTTGGGTAGTGTATCATATTTGGGTTTTCTGTATCGTATCTAGTGAAATTTGCTAAGTCTTCCGCTAAATTTATTTATTCCGATGTAATTACATAATTTTATTTAAAGTCTTAAAAAGAGAGTTATAACTAATGGAAATGTAAGTAAGAATTGGCTTGCCTAGCTTCCACTAGTAGGCGCCATCATGACTCCCGATGGTGGGAAATCCGGGTCGTGACAGAGTAGCTAAATCCTTTGTCTAAGATTTTGATGGAACCTATTGTGGGTTGAACTTCTTTTTTATGTGAATACAATTTGCTAGTTTCAATCTCTATTTGTTCAACTTTGTGCTTGTTGTAGTTAATTGATAGCATCCTCAATTAGTTGTGCCTTTAGTGTGCATAACTTGGAAGAGAGTGCAATTTAGATTATTGTTGAACAACACCACTCCTAAAGTATAAGAGAAATCTATAATTGCCGGTTTAAAGGCGGGATTAGGAATAACTAAGCCTTGGGTGTAATCTAAAGTGAACTGTGCTAAATAAAGTAAGCTAGTGTATCTCGGGAGATTGCATTTAGTATATTACTGTGATTACTCGGGAGAGATTTACGGTAAGATGAGCGTTCATGATTGATATAGATGTGTTGGTAAATATGTATGAGCATAAACATAATGGATTCCATCAATAGGGGAAATCATTGCCTTAGCTTCTTCTCATCATTGGTTACAACCTTAGCATTTTAGTTTACAGTTATTTAATTTACTTGCAATCATAGTTAGTAAAGAAACCTTCAACTGTAAGTCAAACATTTGGGAAACTGGTTCTGAAGAGTTTAGTGGGTCTAAAGATAGTGATTGATAGGTTAACTCCCTGTGGATTCGACCATGGGCGTGAAACTCGGGTTATATTTGCAACGTCCGCAGAGTCCTTTTTAGAGGGTATAGTTGGGCGTGATCAATTATAACTTCTCGTGGCCAACTGAATATATAATTGTAAAGTTTTGAAATCCAAAAAAATAATTAATTATATTTTGAAATCCAAAAAACAATTAATTGTCGTTGGAGATCACACATGAGTTTGAAGAATCTAAAACCAAATACATTAACTATATGTGTAGTCGAGCAAGGAGCCAAATTAATCGATAAACCAATTAGTATAGGAGAAAAATATAAGAATTTGAAAGAAAAAAGAAAGTTAATCAACGTGTTTGCATTTTTTATTTACTACCAGGGATCTCTCTTTCAGTTCATTAGGACGTATTAACAATTTAACATCCCATGATAAAGACTACGCTACCTAAAAACTTTCAGTCTTTATTTTTCTTCTTTTTAATTAACTTAGTCGCATGCCTTTTCCCCGTAGATTATTTTGGTTCCAACGTCTTTACTTTTACAACAACAAAAAATTGCGATGTTTTTGCTAGTTTACGTCTATCTCTGCCGTCAATACAGGTATCAGGTAATTGTCTTCTGTCTTTGGCTCCATGCATCACTTCGTTATTATCTTGTACAATAATTGCTTTTATTTGGTAACTAATTGTTGACTTGTTGTAAAAGAAAATTTTATGTTAAAGTTTATTAAATTTGGCTAAGCTAATATTTTAGAGCTCAAGTCCAAACATATGAAATTATTTTCAAGAAGCTCAAGATTGATATCAGGAAGCCAAAACTCTTTCCTTCTTAAAATATGATTTATTTTATTCCTTTAGAATAAGGATTTTTCTTTTGATAGGATTTAGCTTATTTTTCCTAGCAGATAAGGATTTTACTTTCCTTGTCTTTAGTTATTTTATTTCTTTAGTAGAATAGAAATTGTAGTCATCAAAGAAGAGACTCTAGGCCTATATAAAGGATTCTCTTGCCTTGTAGAAGAGAATCCATGTTTTTTAGCTTTTCCCTAGTTTTACACAAGAGTGTTTTTCTCTATTTTGTCTTCTTTATTCTTATTTTTTGTTCCAAGCAAGGCGGTGATAGTCTTTATCTTGATTTCAATTGCGCATGATATTTCTTTATCACGTTAATTAATTCCAAGTGGTGACTTTAGGAACTTGTTTAGTTCTTGATCTTTCAAGAACACGTTTCTTGATCTAAATCCGTTCTTTTGATATCATAGAATCATAACTTTTATTGAACTAGTGCAACATCAATATTTACTAGTTTTGAACGAGTAAAAAGTCTTTCTTATAGTTTAGATCGTCATCTTTCACCTCGTTTTTGAATCATCAGGTTCCGAGTCCTAAAACTTAAGATACGGTATTTTTTGAAATTAACCCACAAACCACATTTTCGTTTCAAGATCTTGATCATGGTCGGTTGATTATTTGTTAACTCGAAGAATCACATTAATTTGGTATCAAAGGTATGACCCACATGTCTAATGGTTGAGAAATCATCATGTCCAAGATTCAACCAAGAGGAAGATTCTTGGTTCAAGAAGATGAAGAAACGAGACAACATTGCGAACTAGTTTTTGAGCCGGTTCGAGGTGAGTAATGGGTGTGGATGATGACCTGAGGGTTTGAAACCCCGGTATATCACATTGTGACGTTGTATTGAGGCGAGACACGTACTCTAATGTTAGTGCGGAGTCGATTGTGATTGGAAACTATGGCTTAGTCCGACCGTGTGGCATTGTATTGTGTTGTTGGCTATGAATGAGCCGGTAAACCTCCTACTTAGATGGTTGTGGATATATTTGGGTTGTGTGCCAGTTATGTGGATCCCGTGAGGATTGTTATCACTGTTTCTATGATTATAGCATATTTTCATGATATCAGTCCTGAGCTAAACACTGTCTAAGAATGATAATTCTGATAATTCTGAACACTAATTTTCTATAATCTCTACTAAACGGATTTAAAAATGGTATTATCTGGGCCTGTGAGGCTTGCTTTGCATGTAGCTGGACTAATAGTGGATCGGACTGCGCGCCGCAGCATATGTCACTGATATTGCGCTTGGGCTGGAGGAGCCCCTCCGGAGTCTAAACCCTCACAGTGAGCGCGGGTACCCAAATGGATCGGGATACGCGCCATAGCGGTCGTGTTCATGCATCTGCATTGCATTTAGTCACTTCTACAGTACTACTTTATCTGTTAATGCTTTTCCCTGAGGCTTATACTGTTAAAAAGGATAAAACGAGGTATTGTATAGCTTTACTGTGTGGTACTATTGGGTGTTCTTACCTTCAATATCATTATACATGCTTATTACCACTGAGTTGGAAGTACTCACTCTACTCCCTACACCTTGTGTGCAGATCCAGGTACATCCCAGCAGGACTGATTCTCCCGTTATTTTAGAGTTTATTTTGGACTGTCGAGGTAGCTGCTTGGCGTCCGTAGGCTCCGACTTTCCCTTGTTTTCATATACTTTTAGACTTTTTCCGCATTTGTCAGATATACTATGTATACATTATCATTGCTATTCTCTTCGGTAGAGGCTCTTGACTTGTTATCCCAGATTCTGTGGGAAGTGGTATGCTATTATTGAGATGTTTTTATATATTATGCTATACTTCGTAAGTTGTTCTGTTATTAAATGGTTTTGAAACAAAATTGAGAGCTGGTAGCTCGGTACTGTATGTGATTTGTCAGGCTAGACTAGCAATGTGCTGGGCGCCATCACGACTGAGTTTTGGGGTCGTGATAGTAGGTTCTATGTGTAACTCTTTAACGAGATCTTCTCCAAAATTTTCACCATAGGCCATAAGCCGATCACCAGGGACGGACGCAGAATTTATGGTAAGCGGTATCAATATTTATAAAAGTATTAAGAATAATTAAGATTATTTATCGCACTTCTAGATTAAAAAAAGCCTTAGACCATTAGTTTTGTTGAGTCTTCGATTAGAAAAGATTCAAAATTCAATTTTACCTAACTACACTTTTTGATAATAGAGGTTCTTTCAAGTTTTCTAAACACATATTGTAGTTGAGGTTTGAACCTCCAACCTCTAAGAGTGGTTAACCCAAAAAATTTTTTTTAAGGTCAACGCAATAATTTTATATGATGGGCCACAAGCAACTGATTTCATCCGAAAGATATAAATTTCGTTAATACAATGTGATAGAGAAGTGAAAATAAATTCAATGACAGATAATACAATAAAAATAAAGTAGAGAACAAAGAATTATTATTGAATGATCTTTGATAGGATAATGAACCGAACAGAGCTTGAAGGGCCGAACTATGGCTAACTTGGGAACAAGATGCTATAAATTATAATGTATAGAATTGTAGATGAGAAAATTAGATTCCCCTGATGGTGGTAAAAGTGTGTCTATTTATAATGATAAATCTAAGTAATTATTCTCATTGAATTATAGGTGCATTATGAGCATTTACTCAATCCATCCATTACTTTTGGAAGACTTGTAACAGTTGTGTAAATGCTGGAATTCTGTTACTGATGAGTTAATTCCGTAACTGATGAGTTAATTCCATAAATGATCAGTTAATTCTGTAACTGATAAGTCAATCTCGTGCCCGTTGAGTCAATCTCATGCATGTTGAGTCAATCTTGTAACTTATTGCCTTGTTCTAACCATTACAATCATTTATTGCATTTATTAATAATTGATTTGCAACTGATGGTGTAATGGTGATAGATAGCATATAATCTGGGGTTAATTGATTCCTTCCTCATTTATAATTATGAGATATTCTCCCGCACCTGATCCGAGTTATTTTATGATGATCAGTTTTGAGGCTCACAGGCACGGTACGAGTATGTTCGGTCCCGGGGGTGTTTCACATATCATCTTTACATGTCATTCTTCACTTTCCTTCAAACTTTGCTGACACGTGTCACCATTTAATAGAACCATGTGGCGAGCTTATTTTTTTACTAATACATATAATCCCCCCACTATCCGATTACTCGCTGTGATGTGAGCGAGAAGTGGAAGATTTTATCTTTTTCATCCTTGCCTCTGCCTCATTAAATACTTGCTGAAAATCCCAATAGAGACAAAAATCGGATGAAACAAAAAAAAGGTACAGAACTTAGAGATTCAGATGACAACTCCACCAATTATGTTCCTTTCACCAATTTTGTATCATTCTTTCTTTCGACTTATCTTATACTTTACATGTATTTAAGTATCATCTATAATTCTTTTGTAACTGTTTTCTTTACAATGGATTTGTAAAAGATTCAAGGGTATATCTTGCAACACATGACTAAATATTGCCTTTAACCTAAACATTTGTAAGATTTTGAAATTTACATCCACGAGTGTATTCTTCACATGTTTTTGAATCAGACTTGCATTTTTGGCTCGTGACTTTGCTCTTGACTTTTGATTTGTTGGGTAGACCTTAGGCTTGACTTGAATTCTAATTTTTCTAGTCTTATTTTCCTTCCACATATATAGTCCCCCAAGTGTTAGAGCTTTGAAGTATGAAATCTCGAGCATTTGATAATTTTTTCCATGTGGTCTATTTCTAGAAAAAGAAAAATATACGAGACTCAGAGGTATATGTTTTAAATGACGACTACTTAACCCTTTTCTTACATCAAAAGGGTTGTAACCTAGACCGTAAATAATACAGTATTCCTCATGTCTTTCGGGTCTAATATCATCATTTGGCATTTAGGGAATTTATCCGAGTACTAACTTTTCTTGGCACTTTAGAAAATTATTTGAGTACTCATACTTAGTCTTTTATAAATATATATTTGGATGCATCATTACATGTGCAATGTCTTAAAGTTGCACCTTTTGGTGTCTAACTTTTAAATAAAAGAGGACCTTTTTATATACTTTAAACGCTATGAATAGGATGTCTCCTTTTCATTCAGGCATAAAATAGGATTGGCTGATCCGAGTAGACTTTTAGTTTGAGGGAGTATTAATCCCGTTATAATTTACAAGAGTATTGATCCCATTAAGATTTACATGATTAATCCGGTAAGATATTAAGTTTGTGAGAATATTGACCCCAAATAAATATATATCTTAGTAGATTTATCCTAAAGAGACATAATCTGATTGGATTTTGAATCCAGATTGAAGTATATGAACATACTTCCAAGTAGAGAGGGACACATGTACGAAATAATATCTAAGATTTTCATTTATATATACGGGATAATCAATCCGAGTCCTAATATAATTAACCATTAAGAGAGGCTTATATATTTAACTTGAATGGTCGTTGTTGGACCGAATAGAAGTCACGTGTTTTTCCAAAGTAAACTTTATTATACGGATTATTTGTGTGACAACCCGGCTGGTCGTCTTAAAAATTAACACTCCGATCCCTTATTAACTGCTTTCCCTAAGTTCATTTCTGCTAATTTTGTTTGTCGGGATGTTCGGTGCTGAGTTTCAAAGAGCTTTGGGACACTTAGTCCCAAAATGAGCGCTTAAGTGTTGAAAAGTGGTCCGTAGTCGGAACAATGTGAAGATGACCTCAGAATAAAAATTTGATGGTTTTGTTAGCTCTGTTAGGTGATTTTTAGGTTGGAGGTGTGTTCGGAATGTATTTTGGGAGTCCGTAGCCCATTTAGGCTTGAAATGCCAAAGTTTAAATTTTTGAAGTTTCCGGTCCGATAGTGAGTTTTTGATCCGTGGGTCGGATTGGAATTCAGGAAGTTGCATTTGCTCCATCACATCATTTGGGACGTGTGTGCAAAATTTTAGGTCATTCGGACGAGGTTTGATTAGGTTTTTTATCGAAAGCGTGATTTGTTAGAATTTGAAGTTCTTAGGCTTAAGTCATTGATTGATTTGGGTTTTTGACGTTGTTTTAGGTGGTTTAAGGATTGGTACAAATTTGAATGAGGCATTAGGTATTACTGGTGCTTTTGGTTGAGGTCCCAGGGGCCTCGGGATGAATTCGGATGGTTGACGGAAGGTTTTTTGAAGTTGAAGAATTTCTGAAGACTGCTGGTACCTGTCATAATCGCACTAGCTGTTTGGGTTCCGTAGGTGTGGAGCCGCAGAAGCGGCCTATCCATCGTAGGAGCGGGATTTGAGTGTGTCTTCAATTTTCGCAGTTGCGAAAGTTTAACCGTAAAAGTGGTTACGCACCTAGGAGAGAATAGTCGCAGATGCGGCCCTTGGGTTTTTGTTTGGAACATTAGAAGCAGTAAGAAATCTGCATAAGCGGTTGTTGAACCGTAGAAATAGACGTCGTAGTTTTAGTGAAAGTCGAAGAAGTGGCTTGTTTTCCGCATAAGCGGGACTGCAGAAGCGGTCCCTTGTCCGCAGAAACGGAAATGCCTAAGCAGATATAGAATTTTTGAGGGTTAGATTTCATAAGTTAGAAAAATTAAATTGAGCTCGGGGAAGGGCGATTTTCAGAGGGTTTTGAAGAGAAGATTATTGGGTAACGTTTCTTTAATCCCTTCTAGTTATATTTCATCATTTTGTAGTTAAATCCAATATTAAAATTCGAATTTGGGATAAAAAAATTGGAAAAATTGGGCGAAACTTCATAGGCTAAACTATTAGGTTTTGAGTGGGTGTTTGACCTCCGATTTGGGAGATTTTTATGTGGTTAAACTTGTGAGAGTATGACAGTTCTAAAAATGTAAAAATTATTCGATTCTGAGATGTTGGTTGAAGGGCATTTTGGTCATTTCACCTAATTTCACGTCATACTTTGAATTAAATAGCAAAACTAGTTATTTGTAATGTTATTTACAATGTGTAATTGGATTGAATAGATTTGAGCCATTTGGAGTTGGATACTCATGGCAACGGTGTGATTTCTGGTTAATTTTGTACCAATTCCAGGTAAGTGGCTTGTCTAACCTTGTGTAGAGGATCTTTTCCCTTAGGATTTGTTATTTGGTATTTGAGTGCCCTGTACATGAGGTGACGAGCGTGTACTTGAGCCGATTGTTGAAAATTCTGATTTTAGTTAAGACATTGAGATTGAGTTTCTTTTGTATTTGCTTTACTCTACCTGTAATTATAACTTGTGTTAGATCAGAGAAGCATGTTTAGTTGATTTAACCTGCCTAATTGCTTAAGTTGCCTTGAATGTACTACGTGAAACATGCTAGACTAGTACTATATGTTTCTTGTCTTTTGTACTTCATTCTTTGGAATCTTCTGGCTATGATTGCTCATCTATATAGGGACTATAGTTGTGGGATTCCGGTAGCACCCCCACTGTTTATTTACTTTGGGACTATGGGTTCGATTTCCGGTAGATCCCCCTGTACTTTTACTTTGGGATTGTGGGTTAGATTCCTGATTGACCCCCCTACATATTGATGGTTGGACTACGGGACGTATTCCGGAAGATCCTTCGGATTGGTACATGAGTTGGACTACGGAACGGTATCCCGAGAGATCCACTGGACAATTGAGAAAAGGGATACATGACCGTATCCTGGGAGACCCTCATTATAATAATTGATATTGAGTTGTATTTACTCTATGTTTACTCTGTTATGTGTAGTTGTTATTGCCTCGATGACGTGTCTTATATTATACTCATTATTCTTGTCAGATTTTCATACCCTTAACTATTATTATATTTTGCCTCAATAGGGCCCTGACCTTCCTCGTCACTACCTAGCCGAGGTTAGGCTTGACACTTACTAAGTAACATTGTGGTGTACTCATGCCCTTCCTGCGCATGTTTTATTTTATGTGCGGATTATCCAGGTACCTCTACTCAGGCACACTATCCTTGAGGCGAGGAGAGACACGGAGAGAGACATAGAGACTTCAAGGTATATCTGCCGTGTCCGCAGACCAGGAGTCTCTATTCTGTTCCAGCTTTAGTATTTAATTTATTCCTTTTCTCCTAGTTGTTTAGATATTCTGGAGTTAGAGCAACCTACTATATTTCTGTTAGCCTGTGGTTCCCGTGAGTTTCTGGGTTTTGGGTTGAGATTTTGACTTTCGCACTTGTTATGAGTTGTATATGCCGAGTGGCAGTTACATATATATTTCTTTCAGTTATTCGGTCTTAATTAGCTATTTTTCGCAAATTATGTTAAATTGTTCCGCACCGTTAGGCTTACCTAGTTGTAAGAACTAGGTTCCATCACGACATGTTCATGGAGGGTGAACGGGGATCGTGACAATTTGCATAAATGTATCTTGACTTATATGTAAAACTCTAATTTTTATTGTGGGATTCTTGACTCTGCCGTGGAGTTCTCTATCCTTTTTGTGTTCGTGTAGTATATGTATTTTTGAAGAACTCATTTAACACTGTTTGAAGTGTGTTTTCTTGATATGAGCAATACAACTAACTGAGTTGAGCTGGTAAATAATGTCAGAATACTCTTAGGAATTCTATCTCCCAAGGCAATCAATTGTTTGTATCACTTCGTATAATGTTAGATTAAATTTACTACTCTTCAAGTATAAGTTATCTCCCTAATGTTTGAGTTCTGAAGTATGAGAGCTCAAACACTGAAATAATAATTTGGCAATCCACAGTTTAATAGTCCCTAGTAGGATAGTTAGTTTCGATATTTATGGACTTTCAAATTGTCTAGTTCCAACATGGGGATGGTACCAAATCTCTTTTTGTCAAATATTTTGTACTCTAGCCAGGAACTACGGAGGTTCCAAAATGTAATCAAGGTTCATGCCATATCTTGGTATGAGCTATTCATACGGACTTTGATGAGTTTTTTATTTAATGCCTCATTACCGGGGTAAATTTTACTACTTTCTTTATAAATTTATCGCATCATATATTTTATTTATTTAGTCCATCTGGCATTTTAGCTTTTGGAGCCTTGAATATTCTCAAATATAATTCTCCTTCAACAAGACATTATAGGATGAGACACACTCAGAGTTATCAAGGGCATGCTTGTCTTTGGGTAAAGTCTTACTCTGCAAGTAATAAATGAATTTATTATGACAATTCCAAGTTAAACTAGTTAGGCTCCTCATTTTTATTCTAATTGATGATAGATCAGGGATGCCTTAAATAAGGGAAGTCTTGATCTGAATACTGTTTGATCCGAAAACAATATTTCTCAATAAGAGCCTGGAGTTGCTTTCGAAGTCAGTGATGTCGGCAGTAAATCCGAGAATAAAACATCTTGCATGATTTTCTTGGGCTTCATAGTTTTCTTGGATTTGATCAATCATTAAATCAATATCTTTGCTCTGAGTTCCCTAGCTAATTCAAGCCCTCTAGCATATGCTTCATGCTCGGTTTTGTTGTTAGTAATAAAAAAATATTTATGAATTATCTAACCACTTTTCCTAATATGCATTAAGGATTGTCCTTAACTCGAGAATTTTAGTATTTGCGGACCTAATTGTATAGAAGGTTCATATCCTGAGAATTATCCTAGAAATAACATCTACTTTCTTTTCATCTTCGGATAATATATTTGAGTTAAGATTAATCATGAAATATGCTAAACTTGAGATTTTATTGCCGTACATGGCTGATATATATTATCATATTCAATAAGTTTGACTATTCATTTAGCTAGACTTCCTGATAGTTCATGTTTATGTATAACATTGCGTAATGAAAATATAGTGACTTCAAGAATTGAATGGCATTGAAAATAAAGCCTTGGATTTAGGACATCTACAATTAATTATAACTTCTCAAAATGTAGATATGTAGTTTCCGTGTCTAAGAGCATTTATTAATAGATATGAGAATGTGTACCTTTATCTTCTTGAATTAAGATTGCATTTACCGAGACATTCGAGATACTTTGGTGTGCTAGTAATCATCTTTCTCCTTGGAGTTTTAAAATTAATGATGCGTTGTTGTTATCTAGAAATTTTGAATGATTTGAATTTTCACACTAAACCGATCTTTCGAAGTTCTGTAACTTTATCTTTCATTATTTGAGTCTAGTTTTTTCTTTTGTTTGATCGGATTATACTGTGGGTCAATATTGAGCATGTAAACCTTTACCTCTGGTGGTATACCTGTTATGTTAGCATGGAGGCAAGCAAAGTAATTTTTGTTAACATGTTATTATTTAATCAACTTACCTTTAAATTCGGTATCGAGTCTCGGCCAACGTAAACCTTCTTATTTGGGAAGTCCATGATAATTTTTAGTTCTTCAACATTTGACCTCGTGGATTCTGATTCCTTCGATTTAATGATTTCTTTCGAAAAGATTTGTATAATTGTCCAAGGTTATTAATGAACCTTCCTTCCTCATGGTCTATTTTATCCCGCAGCTATCTCTTCTTTATCAGTTGTTAGGTGTGGTATCTTTGCAAGTAATCTCGTAGGTGTTTTACCAATGTTCTTCCTAATATTCATTCTTCTCCTTTGGAGTTTTGCAATTTAGCAAGGTAATTCCTTACCTGTTTGGGTAGATCCGGATCTTTTCCAATTCGTGAAGAAAATCTCGTATCTTTTTGCTCTGACCTGTTTTGGATTCGGATCACCCCAAGAATCACATCCGTTTGATCTCCTGACCTATTTTTGACTTTCAATTGAATGAGCGCGTCTTCCTCTATTTAGAGCTTTGCATTATATTGAATGTACATTTTACTCCTCAGCTCCGGGAAGGTACGGGGTTATTCTTCTAACTCCTTCAATCGGATCCGGAATCACCTCGGTTTGGTTTTCGAACCTGTTTTTGGACATCTTCTTAGTATCAATTCGGCTTATCGTATCTTCTTCTGTTTAAATTCTGGAGCTGTAATGGTTATACATATCATTCTCATAGGATAAATAGGAATTTTCGGAGGTGTTTTATCCGCTCGCTTTGTTCCTTGATCTGTTTCGGTAAGGTTAGAACTAAATTTTACAAATTAAAATTACCTGGTGTATCCGAACCTCATGTTTCGAAATTGTTTCATATAGATCAATTATAATCAGTTCTAATACTAATAGTTGGGGTACCAATATACCGATGTACATTCTCCATTTTTCTATAGTGGTTGCTTGCTTATCATTATCATGGTTATTCTTCCCTTTTTATTTTGCATGATAAAGCAATCTCCAACTTGGTTGTCCTCAACTGTGTTGATTTTCAAATTTCGGCCATGATGAAGGTTTAAACTGAAAACAAGCGAATATTAACAAAAATTGTTACTATCTTTGGGCGAATAGCAAATTTGCTTGACTTCCCAGTAACGAGACCGAACTGTTTAACTCCAAAAATAATTTTTAAGGTCAAAGCAATAATTTTATATGACAAGCCACAAGCAACCGATTCAATCCAAAAGATATAAATTTCATTAATACAACGTGATAGAGAAGTGAAAAATAAATCCAATGATACATAATATAATAAAATAAAGCAAAGACGAAATAATTCTTATTGAATGGTCCTTGATAGGATGATGAGGCGAACAGGGCTTGAATGGTCGAACTATGGCTAAGTTGGGAACAAGATGCTATGAATTACAATGTATAGAATTGTAGAGAAGAAAATTAGATTCCCCTCACGGTAGTAAAAGTATGTCTATTTATAGGGCAAAATCTAAGTAACTATTTACCTAGAATTATGGGTGCGTTATGAGCGTTTACTCAATCCATCCATTACTTTTGGAAGACTTGCAACAGCTGATTAAATGCTGGAATCTGTAACTAATGAGTTAATTCCGTAACTGATGAGTTAATTCCATAACTGATGAGTTAATTTCGTAACTGATGAGCCAATCATGTTCCTGTTGAGTCAATCTCATGCCTATTGAGTCAATCTCGTGCCTCTTGAGTCAATCTTGTAATTGATTGCCTTGTTCTTACTGCTACGATCCTTTATTGCATTTATTAATAATTAATTTGTAATTGATAGTGTAATATGATAAATCCCATATAATTCAGGATTGATTGATTCCTTCCTCATTTGTATTTATGAGATATTCTCCCGCACCTGATGCGGGCTATTTTATGATGATCAGTTCTGAGGCTAACAAGCACGGTACGAGTATGTTCGGTCCCGGGGGTATTTCATATATTATCTTTACATGTTATTATCCACTATTGTAACGATCCGACCGGTCATTCTAGAAAATTACGCCCCAATCCCCAATTTAACTATTTCCCTAAGTACTTTCCTGCTATTGTGGTTTGCCGGGAGAGTCGGCCCTGAAATTTGAAGTATTTTGGGACACTTAGTCCCTAAATGAGAACTTTAAAGATAGAAAATGGTCCGTAACCGGAACAGTGTTAAGACGATCTCGAAACGGAAATTCGATGGTTCCATTAGCTCCGTTGGGTGATTTCGGGGTTGGGAGCGCGTTCGGAATGTATTTTGGAGGTCCGTAGCTCAATTAGGCTTGAAATGCCGAAGGTTGAAATTTTGGCGAATCCGAACGATAGGTGAGATTTTGATCCGGGGTCGGAATGGAATTCCGACAATTTCTGTAGCTTCGTTATGTGAATTTGGATATGTCCGCAAAGTTTCAGGTCATCCGGACGTCGTTTGGTCGGGTTTTAGATCGAATGTGCAATTTGGAAAGTTTTAAGAAATTTAGTCTTGAATTCGATGTGAATTATGGGTTTTGATGTTGTTAGACGTGTTTTTATGATTGGAATAAGTTCGTATCATGTTTTGGAGTATGTTGGTGGTTTTCGTTGGGGTCCCGGGGGCCTCGGAGTGTTTTCGGATGGGTAAACGGAAGGAAAGCATGGAAAATTGCAGGTTGGGCCTTCTGTTCTGTCGTTTTCGCCCCTGCGGAAATGGGACCGCAGAGGCGAGTCCGCAGGAGCGGAACTTGGGGCGCAGGAGCGCCTGGGTTCGCAGAGGCGGATCCTCTTCCGCTGAGGCGGAGTCGCGGGTGCGGAAGACTCGTCGCAGAAGCGACCTTGGGTCGAGGAGTGAGAATCCGCAGGAGCGGAGGGGAATTCGCTTAAGCGAGTCCGCAGAAGCGGACTATTTCTCGCAGAAGCGGAAATTCTCGCAGGAGCGGTTGTCCAATCGCGGAAGCGGACGCGCGGAAGCGGTCCTTTTCTCGCAGAAGCGGGATTGGCCAGTTAGGCCTGGGATCGCAGAAGCGACCAGTTGGTCGCAGATACGGGCTCGCAGGAGCGGAATTTTGTCCGCAGAAGCGGAAATCGCAGAGAGTTAATTATATCAGAAGTTAGAAATTTTAGAAACATTTCCAAACATTGAGGGCTCGGCTTAAGGGGCGATTTGGGCGATTTTGAAGGGAGATTCAAGGGGTTTCTTCAGGTAATCAACTATGGACTCAAATTATGATTATTGTTGACAATATTATACAATTATCTCATGAAAATGGAGGAATTTGGGGTGTTTTATGGGGGTTTTCACCCTAGGCTTGAACTTTAGAAAATCAAGGTTTCGAGTGGGCAAATGGAGTCCGAATTTGATAAACTTTATATGCTTAGACTCGTATTGAGACAAGGGTTCCGAAAATATAACTTTCATGATTTTTCGTTAAGCGTACCGAAAGTCGAGTTTTGGCAACTTGTGGGTTTTGGTGCATTTTGAGTTATTTTGAGGTAATGCCCAATTGGCCTATTTTGATGTGATTCTATTGATTTTTTTCAGATACTACACTTGTGGAGGCCGACATTCGCGGCAAGAGAGTTGTTTCATAGTGGTTTTGTACCGGAGTCGAGGTAAGTGGCTTGTCTAACCTCGTGTGGGGGAATTTTCACCCCTAGGATATTATGTGATAGTTTAAATGCCTGGTACGCGAGGTGACGGGCGTGTACATGCGCTGGTTGTTGAATACGTACTTTATTTAAAAATGTTCGATGAGTGATATTCCTGTCTTTAGCTGTTAATTTGATATTTTACCCGGCAGTGGTTAGAAAAGCATGATTAGGTAGTACTTAACTGTTTAGTTGCCTAATTGCCTTATTTGAACTTCTTGATAATTATTGGCACTATTTTTTTTGGGTGAAGTTATAGTTAAGCATAATTATTCTCTCTATGGATTCCTTTATTTGTTGTGCTTGTGGACTGCGGGTTCGATTCCCGGAGACCCAGGGCTGTGGGTTCGATTCCCAGAGAACCGGAGTGATATTGGTAGGGACTACGGGTTCGATTCCCGAGATCCCGAGTTATTGGTAGGGACTACGGGTTCGATTCCCGAGATCCCGAGTTATTGGTAGGGACTACGTGTTCGATTCCCGAGATCTTGAGTTATTAGTAGGGACTGCGGGTTCGATTCCCGAGATCCCGAGTTATTGGTAGGGACTACGGGTTCGATTCCCGAGATCCCGAGTTATTGGTAGGGACTGCGGGTTCGATTCCGGAGATCCCGAGTTATTGATTATTTATTGAGACATGGGCTGCGGGTTCGATTCCCGGAGACCCAGAGGTACTGTCAAGGGGACCGTGGGTTCGATTCCCATAGGTCCTGGACTTGTTTTATTGAGTTGGTTATTTGTTGTTAGCTTAAATTGTAGACAATTGCAGTAATCATCTTATTGTTGTTATTTCGGAAATTATTATTCATTTAAACTGCTTATTATTGTGATTACCATTGTATTATTGTTTCTCAGTAGGGCCCTGACCTTCCTCGTCACTACTCCATCGAGGTTAGGCTTGGCACTTACCGAGTACCGCCGTGGTGTACTCATGCTACTCTTCTGCACACTTTTGTTGTGCAGATCCAGGTACATCAGGACAGGCTCACACCAGGTGATTCAGCAGCGCTTTGGGAGACCTCGAGGTATGATCTGCTACGTCCGCGGATCTGGAGGCCTTCCTTCTATTCTAGTGCTAGTAGATGTCTTTCCTTCATTCCGTTGTTAGATACTCCTCTTACATAGAGCTACAATTGTATAATCTCTTTTAGTCTGTGTTACCGTGGGGTTCCGGATCTTGGTAGTGTTTTATTTACTGTGTGACGGATGTATGTGCCAAGCGGCATGGATTACATATCTTGTTATGCTATTTTTCCGCTGTTTCTTATTTAGGTGTCTATAACTTGTATATTCCGCAACGTGTTAGGCTTACCTAGTCGTGGGGACTGGGTGCCATCACGACATGTTCACAATTGGTGAACTAGGGTCGTGACAACTTTACTCCAAAATGTACTGTCCCGTATCGTCATTTAATAGACCCACGTTGAAAGTCTATTTTTTACTAATGCAAAGACCAAATTCAAGAATTTAAGTAGTGTGCGAAGCAACAATTTGTGTAAAATTATGTCACTTTTTTCTCTCAGCGGTTTTTGCATTGTATTAATAGACTATTTATATTTATATTAGAGTATATTGTCTATATTATATTACACCAAATTACACCTCTTGGTGTACAGCCTTTTACCAAATTCTACGTTGGCTGGCTTTAGTCCATAGCCAACATTTTGTATGAACCAAAATTGATTTGATCAACTTCTTGTTTGTTCCCCATCCTCTTAACAGTAACCATCAACAGTACCAACTCCACCAATAACGTAAATGATCATTTTCTCGTGTTGAAACTAATAAACACATGGTAGATTTCAAGATAATTTTTCTAGCAAATCTATATATTAATCAGTCCATTTCATGCACACAAAAAAAAAAAAATTTCCTTTTCGAAGCAAAAAAGATAACATACATACTAATTAAATTGATTGCTTATTACAGTGAGTTAAGAATCACTGTCGAGTTCATACAAAAAATAGAAATAAGAGGTTCTAATTTCCACTCTTTGTTTGATCACGTATTCAGGAAACGTCGCCATCGAATATAAAACTAAAAATCTAAAACTAATTCATAAATTTTAGGTAGTCTGCATTTGTTCATTTTCTTGCTGGTTATTATAGCTACTGACCAACAGTATTAAATCTTATTTCCTAAAAAGTACACGACATATTAGCTAATTAACACACCAAAAATGCACCATGCAGTTCTTGGTTGAGTTTAAATTAGTGTTTAAGTTATATATATTGTCACTGTAAAGAATTTTTACCCCTTCACGTTCATGACCGCGGAGCTACAAATACGGTTACGAGTTCGGTGAAATCAAATAGCTTTTGCTCATACAGTATATTTGTGTTAAAAAATTCACTCAAAATTTAAATTTAGAACCCAATTATTAGTACATGAATCATTGTTCTTGTTGAGCTTAAATTAGAGTTTAAGTTATATACGTATATAGCTACTGTAAAGAATTTTTTTACCTGTACATTCATTGGCGGTGCTAGAAGCCGGACTACAGATTTAAAGGAACCCAATAGCTTTTGTTCATACAGTGTATTTATGTTAAATAATTTATTAAATATATACAAAAATTAAATTTAGATCTAGTTTAATGAGTACTTGAAATCATCGATCGTTTTAAAATTTCGAACACATAATGTTAAAATCCTAACTCCATCCTTTATTCACGCTACCTTTATCTGTTGTTGCAAGTACTCTGTCTTGCTTTCAAAATTACAAATCCTATAGCTTAAGTAGGCTTATCAATAAATATTTTTGGATACCTGAAAGTTTTTTACATTGACGGTGTATAAAACTTAAACTCTGTAAAAGATAAATAAATCAACATCAGTTCTTCTGTTGAGACGTTGCATTCTATAATTTTTATAAACAGCACAAGTCCATTGACTTATTCTGCATGTTTTTGCTCGTACCTTTATATATTAACTACTCTTCAATTCAATAGTACCCCTTGAAAACCTTGTTAATATATATTTAATTTGCTGTGGACTAAATGAATGGCCAATTTAGATATCTAAATATCTTCTTTTCCTTCTTTCATTCATCCAAGAAATAGAGAAAGGGTTCAATGCATTATGGCTACACAAATGGTGAGTGATGGTAGCAATGATCGTCCTCAATATTTACAAGATTTTCTTTTAATTAAAGATGATGACAAATTCTTTTCAAGACTTTTGTCTAAGGAAAATTCAAATAAAGGTGAGTCTTCTTTTAAATTTTATTATTATGAAGGATCTTCTTCTAGTTCAATACCATTTCATTGGGAATCTGAACCAGGTACACCTAAAAATACATTTGCAAATACTATTCTCAATCCTCCACTTACTCCTCCACCTTCATATCAATCAATTTCACACTTAAAATCTTTGCAAAAAGTTCATTCAAAACGTAAATTTTATCACTCTATTTTCTCAAAGAGAATAAGTCATTCACCATCAATTATTTCTCCTACATCGTCTCGTTCGTCATCTTTTTCCATGTCTTCGTTGCCATTGTTCGCGTATTCCAACCCAAAGAACCTCCAAAGTTCGCAGGAGGGAGGTACTTTGCCAACATCTACACACAAGTTTGGTTCAAGAATGGGAAATATGAAGCGTTTTCGAGTTAATTACTACTATTCTATGAAGAAAGTGAAGACATTGTTGTTGTCATTTACTCGTATTCGTGCTTCTAGGAAAATAAAATGATTGGACCAGGCTCAGCTTTACTGTAATCGAAAACAGATTCAGAATTTAAACTTTATGGATTAATAATAATTGTGTTCTCTGTATACGTATGTCATGCGTCACAATGGTGTTCATCTTGTACATCAGAATTGGATAGTTCTTAATGGTGTGAATTGTAATGTTTTTTTTTTTTTTTAATTTCTATTTCCTAGCTCTATGTTTGTGTTTTCCAATTTCTAAAGAACAAATATGCCTAGATAAATTTCCCTTTTCTGTTTCATTGTTGTGATGGATACTGTCAAGATAAAGTTGATACTATTTGTCTTGAATCGTTACTAGATTGTGAATTGTCTAATCTAGTCTTTACAAACTTTTCCATTAATTTGTTTATTTTCCTATTTATTCTCTCTGTTCTAAACTTTGATCAAGAAAATTCCATAGATGAGAAGTAAAAACAGGGTTTGCAATAATCTCCATTATTTATTTATGCAATTCAATTGAAGAAGAGTTTGTTGTATATGGTATACCAGTCAATCAAACAAGTTGGATATATGTTTACTGTGGGCTTAGACGTTGATATCCATGCCTACTTCACCGCAGCTACCATGATCGTTTAATACGTTGAGGAGTTGTTTGTTTACACGGATTAGGTAAGTTATTCCCGTATAAAATTTATTCAGTATTTAGTTGTAGGTATTAGCTACGACCAAGATCAAATGAGTTAATTTTATCCATGGTTATTGAATTTTTGTGTTTGTTACCTAAAAATTAGTTTTTTTTATTACGTAAAAATCATTTAACTTTGTGTTCATTACATAAAAGTCAGTATTCTTTCTTTTGTTACACAAAAATCATTTTACTTTGCTCTAGTTATCACAAAAGTCACATTTTTAATTGAAAAGTCTATTATATCCTTGATATTATATAGACCTTCATATTAATGTAATACCTTCTATATTATATAATACATTGTTAACTATGTATTTCATTTAAAAATAGAATAACTTAATATTATTTTGTTTATTATTTTTATAATATATTCGTATATTTAATTTTTTCTTAACGTGAATTTTCAAATATATTAGTAGCATTATTAAATTTATCAGTAACTTTAATATATATTAGTAGAGAAATAAATCGAAAAATACATTTTCGTTAGAAAATTCCTAGGTAAACAAACAAAGATAATGAGGAAAAAATCATATGTTAATCTGAAGAAAAAATCCTAGGTAACTCTACATGTGCATTTGACTGGGAATATTTTCTTGGGGATTTTCCTGGGCAATTGGTTATAGGAAAATTACACTATTAGAAATTCGAAAAAATTCGTCAAAAAAATCGACCAAAGTTGATCGGTAAATGGCCAATAACCATCCAAAACGCGACCATTAACGTGTGGTCGGTATTTTGAATGTCAAAAGGGCATACCGATCAAAGTTGGTCAAAAATTACCGATCAACTTTGGTCGGACATTAAATTAAAAAAAAAGAATTAATAAAAAATTATTTTATAACGCTACTAATATATCTTGAAAAGTAACATTAAGAAAAAATTAAATATATAAATATATTATAAAAATAATATTAAATTATTTTATTTATAAATAAAATACATAAGTGAAAATATATTATATAGTATATAATATAGAAGATATTACATAAATATGAAGGTTTGTATAATATCAAGAGTATAATAGACTTTTCAAGTAAAAATGAAACTTTTGTGATAACTAGACCAAAATAAAATGATTTTTTGTAACACTAGAAAGAAAATTGACTTTTGTGTAATGAACACAAAGTTGAATAATTTTTACGTAATAAAAAAAAGTGGCTTTTGGATAACAATCATAAAAGTTTAATGGCCATGAATAAAATTAACTCAGATAAAATTTATATCAGAATCTTGAAATTATAACCAAGGTTATAATATTCGAGGGATAACGTTGGCTTGAACCAAACAACTCTAGAGGTTCCTATGGTTATGTATAATTGTTTACCATCAGAGCAACCTCCCGTGTCTTATTCAATAGCGTACCATAGCAAGCTAAATTATTTTCTTAAAGGAAAAAGGCAGAACGTGCACATATTTTATGTAAAAGACTCTAACTAGTAATAGTAGACTACAAGAAGAGACAATGCAAGAATTTTAAGTTTATGGGTTCAAAATTTAAATTTGTTTAAGTTATTGGATTTTAAATTAATAATTTATATATATTCTATAATTTTTTAAAGACAAACATAAAGTCAAAAATATTGAATTCGGCCGAACCCCTTTCCCGACCCTCTAGCTCTGGCCCTGGCCGTAAGCTTTGGTTGGCATGCTAAAATCTAAATTATCATTTTCCAAGTGTTTGGAAGCAGTTAAAAGTGAGAGTTAATTGGAAGATTGAGATTATCATGAAAGAGTCCATTGGAAATAATCTTTCTACCTGCATTAGATAGGGGTAAGATTTGCGTATTGATTACTTTTCTCAGATCCTAATTGTTAGGATCAAACTAAATTTGTTGTTGTTGACTTAAAGATAAGTATAAATATCTAGCAGTCTAATCAAACGACACTACTATGGAAATAGTGATACTATATGTAAATCTTATGATTGCAATTATTCAGTAAAATACCAAAAGATTTCCAGAAAGATATCTTTGCTAAAACAAAAGGTATTTTTATTCATAATATTCCAACAATGATACAAATACAATCCTTTACTCTAGAAAAAGTTGTGCTTTGAAGCTTTGACAGAGTAACATACACAGAGCCTGCATATTAAGCAAGAAACTTAAAAAGAAAAGTAAAAAATTGCAAAAAAAAAAAAAAAAAGAAGCCTCAAATTTTGCAGTTCACACAGTAGCCCGGTACACTAATCACCCGCTATTCGTGAGATCCGAGGAAGAACCGACTACAAGAGTCTAATTGTACGCAGACTTACCAGCTCACACGGGAGAACTCTCTCACACACACACACAAAATATGCCAATCAGCATTAATTGAGCCTACGGCAATTCTTCCTAATCTCTCCATTAGAACCAGTAAGGGGACGAATATCACCCATCTTAATCATAGCAGTAACAAAATCAGAGCTAAAACTGCTAGGATTGTTACTGTAGCCCGTCACGATCGAGTCAGCAGATCCACCATTAAAGAGTTGTTGATCAGAGTGAAGAAGACCCTTTTCGTTAACAAGATTCTTGAAATAATTGTTGTCAAATTTGTTAGGAGTTTGAAGATCAAGTGGTGCTAAGTTGTTGTCCCCTGAGCCTGAGCTTCTTGGGCAGTTGCTTTGCCTTGTCCGTGCAAATGATGCATCTAAGTTGTTGGTCTCGTTGTATATACGTGCCCTAAAAGATGTACATCTTGCTTGTCCAATTGTGTGAGCCCCTGCACAACACAAACATAACCATACTATATTTTGAGAAAATAATCTTGTATAGCTGTTCTTGAAATAATAGTCGAAAAATATATGTTTCTGATATTAATATATATTTTTGTATATTATATATAAAAAATATACAAATATTTATATACTTTTTGCGACTACTAAATATAAATAGTTTCGGCCGCAAGAGAAAAGTGATCTTTACCCTTTAATTTTCAGAATTTTCCTTTGTTCGTTGGGGATTATTGGTGTAAGGGCTAAGCAGGGGATATTTATAGTGTGCAATTTTTTTGGTTATTGTGTGAGTTTTAATTTGTGATTACCTGTTTTAATATAAATACATTTATTGTGTACAATTTTCCTCTGTTTTAATTGTTCGAAGGAGGTAGTAGGTATTCGAACATTTAAGCAACATGACAAACACTAGTATTTATAAAGAGTTTAAATTTTATGCATTAATAATATAAAAAAAATATCATGAGGTTACTTAAAAGGTGATCACAAGTAACTTTATTTAATAAGTATTCAATAGTAACCTAGAATAATGGTACACGCTATAAATTATAAGAACGAAAACCCGATGCACAAAACACCATGCATTCAAGCAAGAAAGCAAGATCGAGAGAAGGGCCGCAACCCCAAGGGTGTGATGTAGACAGCCTACTCTAATGCAAGTATTAGTGGCTACTTCCAGTTCGAACATGTGACTTATAATTCATACAGGGACAACTTTATCGTTGCTTCAAGACACCCTTTCAGTATTAAAAAAATTTATATTATGCGTGTATATAACTTATCCTATTAAAAATGAGGGAAATTATGGGAAAAAGGAACAAACCAGATAAAGCAACCATATCTTTAGTGGAAAGTCCAACAGCACTGAAACTAGAAATGAGTCTATTAAGGTTAGAAATAGCAGGAGGAATGCTACTATTGGCAGCACTTTGACTTGCTGTTCTAGCATCTCTTCTTCCCAGTTTTACATTCCAATTGGGACCTCCAAGCTGCATATATACATAATAAGGTCACAAAATTACTCGTATAAACTTAAAATGCAGATGTTTTTACTTGATAATATAATTAAAACTTACAATAACAACAGAGTCCCGAGCAGTAACAGCCAAAATATCAGCACAAGAAACAACACCAGGGCACACTTTCTCTACAGCAGATTTGATATTGTCAATAACTTCAAATCCTCTGGCAGAATTGACATTTGGTGCAGCCCTCTTCTCTCCTGTGAAGCTTGATGTGTCATCGAGGAGTAACGATCCATCACATCCCTGAAAAGAAAATAATTAAAGGAGAATTAACCTAAATAGTCGTTCATCTAGTTGTTTAAGCAAAAAATAGTCGGTTGATATGATGTTTTATATATATGTATAATCCATATATAAAACAGTCAGATATCTCTATAACAATATCGCTATATAATAGTCTTTCATTATAAAAACCAAATTTTTTATGGAACCAATTTTCATACTATGTTTTATAATATAAATTTTCTATAACAGCATTTCGGTATAACAACAAAAAAAAATCGAAATAAATAAGAGTGTTATAGAGAGGTTTGACTGTATGTGTATAACCATAGATAACAACTACAGAAAATAAACATTGAATTCAGCCGGCTAGCTGTATAGTTTATGTAAAAATCCCTTAAACTACTCGATCTAATCGAGTCTATCTATCACCTTATAAATGCATGCAGAAAACACATAGTTAAGATAGCTATACAAAAAGGGCAGTCCGGTGACCACCTGGTCACATGACATCAACTTTACCAGTTACGTCAAGGCTCCCCTTTAGTTAAAATATCATTCTCCAAAGTAATAAATAATGAAAAAGGAAATGAAGAAAGTAGATTACATTGACGAAGCAATCATGGAAGAATAGACGAAGAAGAGAAGCACCCATTCTTGTTTCCTTGTTAATAGCAGATTGCACTGCTGATTTCACAGTTTGATAAAGTTTTGGACATGATTTTGAGTAAAAACCAGTTGATAGTTGAGCGGATGAGCTTCCAATGAGTAAACTCACTAAAATAAACAAAACTATAGCATTAATCTTTAAAGAAGCCATTAGAGAAAACTGACTTTAATTAAAGGGATAATTAAAGTCCTTAATTAATTAGTTTGAAAGAAAAGAAGTGTGTTGTGCACAGAATGTTGAGAAGTGTCAACTATTTATAGAGAAGTTCTGTAGAGTAGAGAAAGCATTCTCAAGGTAATTGTTTTCGGCAGGTTACCTAACACGAAGATTGAATTTTGCATGGCTTCCTATCTTTGAAAAAGTAATTAAATAATGCATACCAATTAGGTTACTCCATCTGTTTTATTTTTTGTGTTTTAGTTTGACTGGATACCAAATTGAAGAATGTAACAAAAATATTTGGAAGTTGTGGTATTAAATTTAAGATTTGTGTAACACACAAGAACTTAATGGGTCAAGAATTAAGGTGGTGAGTTGCCGGTAATTGTATTCTTATGGTTGGTTTAGAGATACTTTCTTTTAGATTGTTAGTGTATCGGAAACTTATCTATCACGTCCATTGTTTTTTTTTTTTTTTTTTTGAAAACTGTTACTGGAAATTATTGCTCCTCGAACTGTTACTATTTGATGCTACTTTCTCTTTCCTTACTGTCTTTCGTCTCCCTATTCCCCCTTTTTCTTTCTTTCTTCCCCTCCTTCTTCTTTTTCATCCCTTTTCTTACGTCTTTTTTTGAGTCGAGTGTCTATTGAAAATAGACTCTATATCTCTTAAGGTAGGGGTAAAGTCTGCGTACACATTACCTTCCTCATACCTCATATGTGGGATTATGTTGGATTTGTTATTGTTATTGTTATCTTGTAATTTTAAACATATTGTGTCATTGTTGTCAGGAGCGTACACATGAATTTTATAAGCGGTGCCGAAATATATAGAAGGACGAGAATAATTATTTTAATTATTAAACTTCATTTATCAGAAATATTCTTTGTCTATTGGTTTTGTTGAGTCTTAAATTAAAAATGGCTTGGGTTTAATTTTACTTCATCACAATTTACATAAGCAAGAGACAATTTATGTCAATTGGCTGTATCTTTTCCTACTTATCCATTTTCTCACTGTATTATGAAATATATTTAGTAAAAAAATTTGACGAAGTTATGTTGCATGAAATCTCTTCGTTACATGTGCATCTTTCCCTGATCGTTGACATTAGGGGTGTACAAAGGAAACCGACAAACCGCACCAACCCGATAATCCGAATCAAACCGAGAAAAAAACCTGACTATGGTTTGGTTTGATTTGGTTTGGTGTGGGAGAAAAAAAACCCGACCATAATTGGTTTGGTTTGGTTTTGACTAAAGAAAGTCAAACCGAAACCAAACCAACCCGACATTACATATATAGAAATATTAGATATATTTAATATATAAATATACTTATTGTGATGTAATTTATAAATATTTCTTATAAAAATTTATAATTTTATCTTTTAAGATTGGATTTAGAACTTTTGAATGTTCCAATAAGTTTTATAGCTATTAACATTAGTAAACTAAATAATGCTAACAAAAGCCTAAACTTATATCAAATCAATATTAATACTAACAAAAGACATTCAATTCAATACTATGAACCGAGAATGTATTGAATATTTATATTTTATTTTATAATAATTTAGATAAAAATGCATAACATATTTTTATTTTTTCTTTATTAGCGTTTAGTCATGTGATTGACACTCCCTTATTAGTCTACTTATTTTATCATGACATATTACTTTTAAATTATATTTATTTTTATTATAGCTTTTTAATTAGAAATATTTATATTACATAATTTTATTGTCTTTATCGTTGAATATTTTAGGATAATGCCATGAAACTTCTCATATTTTATATTCTTGAAAAATACTTTGTATAGTTGTATCTTACTAGGATTAAAGAAATATTTTGAGCACAATTTATATGTTTTGTTCTAGGGAAATTTTACCGGAAAAAACCCGAAAAAACCCGAAAACCCGATAAAATTCGAGAAAAATCGAGAGTGAAAAACTCGAGTTTATTGGTTTGGGTTGGTCATTAGATTTAATAACCCGATACATGTGGTTTGGTTTGGTAATTGTAAAATCCGAACAAATCCGACCTATGTACACCCCTAGTTGACATTAAGGATAAAATGAGAATGTTTGAAACATAATAAAACGGAAACTAAGATAAATAATTGATACAAAGGAAGTTTATACGTTAATGGTATAAAGCATTTTTATATTATCAACGAAATTGAACCGTTATAGCAAGGTATTATTACACAAATAATAATATTAAGCTTGATATATAGACGAGTTACCACTTTTTGTAAGTCAACTTAATCCGTCGTTACACTACAACAACAACAACAACAACTCAGTATAATCCCACTTAGTGGGGTCTGGGGAGGGTGGGTTGCTTACCATCAGAGCAACCCCTCTTGTCGTTCCACTACAGTACACAGAAGTACTTGTTAGGTGAATTACAGATTGATTGATTTCTTGATAATTAAGTGGTATAATTTATAACAGTGTGACAACTACAAGGAATTAAAAAAGTTTGAATTTTTGGGAGTTAAATATGAAAATTTTCAAGGTAGGGACCCACACAAACACAATAATCTTATGATTTGGTAAAGACTAATTAAAGACACGGCAGAGTAAAGATACATAGTGGACTTTTGAGACATTGGTTATTCACTTAAATTAGATTCATTGACTTGTGTTTTGCATGGTTTTATTAAAGAAACCACTTTCAGCTAATTAGAATTATCGAAGAATCCTTGATCTGGAAAATGGGAAAGCTAAAACAAGAAAAGATTGAAAATATTCTCAAAGAATTTTAGTTATATATACAGAAAGTGTAAAAATTCTTTGCATGATCAATGTAGTTTAATTAATAAATGATAACCGACTAAATATTATTTTTATCAGGTTACTTACGCAATGGCCGTATATAATCCATATCCAATGGAGAATAAATCTCTTTTCATTTTTTTTCATCACTAAAAATGACGATAACGAAAGTTAGGGTAAATAATTTATTTTCTATAACAATATCTTTCCGCATCAGGTATGTTTCCCTGCAATTAACCTTATCTATGCAACATTATGAAGTTCAAGATCCTAATTATATGTTTGATTCATGCAAAGACTAAAGTTTACAATTTTTGCCTAATGATACAGGTGCATTGTTCCTTGATAAAGAGCAATTATACTTTTGACTAAGAGCACAAACACTTTATGTCTAAATTCTTGGCTCTGACTAATCCATAGTTTTTTTTTTTTTTTAAAGTAGATCGAAATTACCATGAAATTGATATTCCAAAGCACTTTATTTCTTCCATAAGGATTAGTTTCTTGTGCTTTAAGGAAGATACATAAAGTTGCAAGAAATCTTTTGCTTTTGAGATATAGAATATATCATATACTCGTGCATTCACATTATAATATTGTTGTATAGGGTGAAATTTGGCCCTATACGCTTCTACGTCGAAGGACACGCCCAGTAAGCATATATCTGCTACAATAAGGGCAAGGCTCGAACGTAAGGGCAAAGGCTACGCCGCTTAAAATCAAGCGTCCTCGCTAGGAGGACGTCGACCACGTTTGGTATTTTTCTTTATTATTTTAAGGAAGACCTCTTCTTATATAAAGAGGACATTCCCATTGTAAAGACATCGTTATTATTATTGAATAATACAACTCTTTCATTCTCTCTTATTCTCTCTCTATTTCTTACCTCTAACGAACAACTTTTCTTGAGTTCATAATATCTTGCATCATTAGATCTACAACATTGTTATCATTCTTACATCTCTAGGCCTATTATATTCGATAACGATTTACTCTCCCATATTTTTGATTGTTTTCTAGCTTGAAAAGTATACTTTTAACTTTTTGAGCCAAACAATTGGCGCCATTTGTGGGGATGTCGAGAATCAAAATCATAGTATCCACCTAGATATCAACCAACTACCCTTCTCTACACAACACGAAAACAAAAGATGGCTGACAATAACACTAGATCGAAAGCTATAGTGAGTGTCACAGCTAATCTTCTTGGTCCTCTCAACGAGGCCAGTGACGATATCATCACTAACGCAACCCCCGGCATCACACCAGGTGCAGAGATCTCATCTTTCCCATCCAAAGATCTAACGATCTTGCACGAAAAAGGATATTCCACGTCTGCTATTAAGAAAGAACCCTCGGTGGTCAAAAGGCTACTGGAAGAGTGGCTGACAAGCATTCTAAGTGGCTTGGTTGAGAAATCACTACAAGGCAACATCAGATCTATGCCAATGGTAAACATCACCATTGTCATGGGCGAATATAAGAATACACGAGTAAATAACCAACCCATTGAGGTACAGACCAATGACGGTAAGCTAACTGCCATCCTACGGAAGATGGAAGAAACGGAAAACGAAAACAAAGCACTCCGCAACCAGATGAAGAAACACATAAGAGAGGGTCGACAAAATCCTCGGAGCTCCCAAGTTGCTTCCAAAACGCGACTTGGGGAGGTTCGTAGAGCAACCATACACCGAAGAAGCCTCCCCTTACTCTATCCTATAGACCTTCAAGATGTCTCCCTACTTGAGGGTGTACGACGAAACCACAGATCCCGAGGATCATCTGATCCATTATGTCACTGCTGTGAAGGGCAACGACTTATCAAAAGAAAAAGTACCTTCAGTGATGCTGAAGAAGTTTGGCAAGAAATTGAAGGAGGGGCCTTGACATGGTATTCCTAGTTGCCAGCTAAGGCAATATCAACGTTCGAAGAAAATGGCGGATAAGTTCATCACCTCCCATGTAGGTGTGAAGAAAGAGGAAGCAAGGGTCAACAACATCTTCGTCGTCAGACAAATCATAGGAAGGTATCAGGGACTTCTTAGCCAGGTTTAACAGGGTAAAGATGAGTCTGCCGAATATATCGGAAGGTATGGCAGTCACCGCCTTCCAGAACGGGCTAAGCAGGGACGGCTCGAGGGCGACCAAGAAGCTGCTGAGCCGCCTCATGAAATATCCCCTTACTACATGGGAGGAAATCCATAATGCCTATTATGCCGAGGTACGAGCGGACGAGGATGACCTCAACGGGACGACTCAATGGCTAACGGCAATACACTCAAAATCGAGGAAAGATCGGCGTAATGAGGGATGGCAAGAACAACTCCCATGCTATAACAAAGACCGACATCAACCATACACCAGATCCTCCCATCCACCACCCAGACATACGGATGCATTACAGCGACATGTCGCCCCACTCCGAAATGAAAGAGGTACCTCCCCCTTTATTATCCGTACATAACTTTTGCGTGTCTCCTTCAGAAATAGTGTACGCACTGGAGAAGCTAGGCACCAAGATGCAATGGCCACAGAAAATGAAGTCAGACCCTGCCACAAGGAAATAAAATATCCTGTATGAGTTCCATCTAGAATTGGGGACACAAAATCAAAGACTGCATAGGCCTACAACAAGTAGTCAGGATACTGAACCAGGGATACCAAAGGAGTTACTCAGCGACAAACGGAAAATCAACTTTGCGCGTGCACGGGAACAACCCCGTGGGCCGCCAAAACTGCCTTCCCCAACACGAACGATAAACATGATTGTCGATGGCGACAACTACTCAATGATCAACCACATCCAATTCGCCAATACAGACAGATTGAAGCAGACCATCTCCCATGAACGGTATGACGAATTCGAAGATAGTATCGCCTTCGATAAGTCTGATGCCGATAGTTTGTCTTTTCCCCACTATGATACTTTAGTTATTACTTTACGTATCATTGATACAGATGTCAAAAGAGTCATGATCAACGACGGAAGTGGTGCCTATATTATCCACCCAAGGGTCCTTGCACAAATGGGACACGAGGATAGGGTAATACCGCACTGCATAACACTAACCGATTTCAACAATACAGTAGAATAGACATCCGGAGAAATAACTCTGGCCGTCTTAACGAGAGGAGTCACACTGTAAACAACTTTCCATGTGATGAACCAAGAAACGGCGTACAACGTCATCACAAGATGCCCATGGATACATGCCATGCAAGCGGTTCCTTCAAGCCTTTTACCAAGTGATCAAATTCCCTACCCCATGAGGAGTATTCAGCATTAGAGGAGAGCCACGCACCGCGTAGGAGTGCTACAAAATAACTCAAGATTGCGCCCACACCCAACAACTAAAAGGGGTGAGTGCGGAGGCATAGCAATTAGCCGTGTCGGGGACTAAAGTCGACCTAATATCGGATGCCATCATAGATCCTGATGTCGTGGAATCCTGTAAAGCAATGGTCAGAAATCTCGACCCAGTCCAATTGGACGACACCGACCCATCAAATAAAGCCTACATCGGCCACGGCCTCGGCAAACCAAGTTAGTATCGTGAATTCCTAACTAACCATACAGATCTATTTGCTTTCTGCCATTCAGATATACCAGGGATTCCACGAGATATCGCCACCCACAAGATGAACGTTGATCCATTGCATCCCCCCGTGCGGTAAATGAGAAGGAATTTCAATGCCGCAATCAATGAAGCGGTCGGCAAGGAAGTGGACAAACTGCTTGCCAACGACTCCAACAGGGAACTAAAGCACCCCAAATGGGTCGTCAACGTCGTCATGGTTAAAAAGAAAAATGGGAAGTGGAGAATGTGCGTAGATTTCACCGATCAGAACAAAGCATGCCCGAAGGATTCATTCCCACTACCTCACATCGACCAATTGATTGATGCCACCAAAGGAAATGAGCTGTTAAGTTTCCTAGACGCTTATTCCGGCTACAATCAAATCATGATGGATGAGGAATATCAGGAGAAGACGACTTTCATCACCCATCAAGGGACTTACAACTACAAAGTGATGCCCTTTGGGCTCAAAAATACGGGGGCTACATTCCAGAGACTAGTCACCAAAATGTTCAGAGAACAGCTCGACAAGACTGTGGAAGTCAATATCGATGATATGTTAGTGAAGTCGACAAGAAAAGAGGATCAACAAAGGTTCAACGATTATTGAACTGGGACTCAGGCCATGAGCCTTCGCCGAATCAATTCAACCATAGTTGAATAAGAACTCGGGCTACGCGCCCTTAACTCAAAATAATCAACAAAGTGTCTACGACAGTTGAACTGAGACTCAGGCCACGAGCCTTCGTCGAATCAATTAAACCATAGTTGAATAAGAACTCAGGCTACGTGCCCTCGACTAAAAATAATCAACAAAGGTTCAACGACAGTTGAACTAGGACTCAGTCCATGAGCCTTCGCCGAATCAATTCAACCATTGTTGAATAAGAACTCGGGCTACGCGCCTCGACTCAAAATAATAAACAAAGGTTCAACAACAGTTGAACTGGGACTCAGTCCATGAGCCTTCTCCGAATCAATTCAACCATAGTTGAATAAGAACTCGGGCTACGCGCCCTCGACTCAAAATACTCAACAAAGATTCCACGATAGTTGAACTGGGACTTAGGCCATAAGCCTTCGCCGAATCAATTCAACCATAATTGAATAAGAACTCAGGCTGCACGCCCTCGACTCAAAATAATCAACTAAGGTTCAACGACAGTTGAACTGGGACTCAGGCTATGAGCCTTCGCCAAATAAATTCATCCATAGTTGAGTAAGAACTCGGGCTATGCGCCCTCGACTCAAAATATCAATAAAGGTTCAACGAGTTGAACTGGGACTCAGGCCATGCGCCTTCACTGAATCAATTCAACCATAGTCGAATATGAAATTGGGCTACGCACCCTCGACAAAAAATGATCAACAAAGGTTCAACGACAGTTGAACTAGGACCAGGGCCATGAGCCTTCACCGAATCAATTAAACAATAGTTGAATAAGAACTCGGGCTACGCACCCTCGACTCAAAATAATAAAAAAGGGTTCAATGATAGTTGAACTGGGACTCAGGCCATGAGACTTCGCTGAATCAATTCAACCATAGTTGAATAAGAACACGGGCTATGCGCCCTTAACTCAAAATAATCAACAAAGGTTCTACGACAATTGAACTAGGACTCAGGCCACGAGCCTTCGCCGAATCAATTCAACCATAGTTGAATAAGAACTCAGCCTACGTGCCCTCGACTAAAAATAATCAACAAAGGTTCAAGAACAATTGAACTGGGACTCAAGCCATGAGCTTTCGCCAAATCAATTCAACCATTGTTGAATAAGAACTCGGGCTACGCGCCCTCGACTCAAAATAATCAACAAAGTTTCAACGACAGTTGAACTGGGACTCAGTCCATGAGCCTTTCATCGAATCAATTCAACCATAGTTGAATAAGAACTGGGGTTACACGCCCTCGACTCAAAATAATCAACAAAGGTTCAATGAAAGTTGAACTAGGACTCAGGCCATGAGCCTTCGCCGAATCAATTCAACCATAGTTGAATAAGAACACGGGCTATGTGCCCTCGACTTAAAATAATCAACAAAGGTTCAACTACATTTGAACTGGGACTCAGGCCACGAGCCTTCGCTGAATAAATTCAACCATAGTTGAATAAGAACTCAGGCTACGTGCCCTCGAATAAAAATAATCAACAACGGTTCAACAATAGTTGAACTAGGACTCAGTCCATGAGCCTTCGCCGAATCAGTTCAACCATTGTTGAATAAGAACTCGGGCTACGTGCCCTCGAATCAAAATAATCAACAAAGGTTCAACAACAGTTGAACTGGGACTCAGTCCATGAGCCTTCGCCAAATCAATTAAACCATAGTTGAATAAGAACTCGGGCTACGCGCCCTCGGCTCAAAATAATCAACAAAGGTTCAACGACAGTTGAACTGGGATTCAGGCCATGGGCCTTCGCCGAATCAATTCAACCATAGTTGAATAAGAACTCGGGCTACGTGCCTCAACTCAAAATAATCAACAAAGGTTCAACGACAGTTGAACTGAGACTCAGGCCATGAGACTTTGCTGAATCAATTCAACCATAGTCAAATAAAAACTCGGGCTACGCGCCCTTGACTCAAAATAATCAACAAAGGTTCAACGAGTTGAACTGGGACTTAGGCCTTGAGCCTTCGCCGAATCAATTCAACCATAGTTGAATAAGAACTTGGGCTACGCGCCAACGACTCAAAATAGTCAACAAAGGTTCAACGACAGTTGAACTGGAACTCCGACCATGATCCTTCGCCGAATCAATTCAACCATAGTTGAATAAGAACTCGGGCTACGCTCCCTCGACTCAAAATAATCAACAAATGTTCAACGATAGTTGAATTGGGACTCAGGCCATGAGCCTTCGCCGAATCAATTCAACCATAGTTGAATAAGAACTCGGGCTACGCGCCCTCAGCTCAAAATATTCAGCAAAGGTTCCACGATAGTTGAACTTGGACTCAGGCCACGAGCCTTCGCCAAATCAATTCAACCATAGTTCAATAAGAACTCAGACTACGTGCCCTCGACTAAAAATAATCAATAAAGGTTCAGCGATAGTTGAACTGGGACTCATGCCATGAGCCTTTGCCGAATCAATCAACCATTGTTGAATAAGAACTCGGGCTACGTGCCCTCGACTCAAAATAATCAACAAAGGTTCAACGACGGTTGAACTGGGTCTCAGTCCATGAGCCTTCGCCAAATCAATTCAACCATAGTTGAATAAGAACTCGGGCTACGCGCCCTCGACCCAAAATAATCAATAAAGGTTCAACGACAGTTGAACTGGGACTCAGACCATGAGCCTTCGCCGAATCAATTCAACCATAGTTGAATAAGAACTCGGGCTATGCGCCCTCGACTTAAAATAATCAACAAAGTTTCAACGATAGTTGAACTGGGACTCAGGCCATGAGCCTTCGCCGAATCAATTCAACCATAGTCAAATAAGAACTCGGGCTTCGCAAACTCGACTCAAAATAATCAACAAAGGTTCAACGAGTTGAACTGGGACTCAGGCCATGAGCCTTCGCTGAATCAATTCAACCATAGTTGAATAAGAACTCGGGCTATGCGCCCTCGACTCAAAATAGTCAACAAAGGTTCAACGACAGTTGAACTGGGACTCAGGCCATGAGCCTTCACCGAATCACTTCAACCATAGTCGAATAAGAACTCGGGCTACGCGCCCTCGACTCAAAATAATCAACAAAGGTTCAACGACAGTTGAAATGGGACTGTGGCCATGAGCCTTTGCCGAATCAATTCAACTATAGTTGAATAAGAACTCGGATACGCACCCTCGACTCAAAATAGTCAACAAAGGTTCAACGACAGTTGAACTGGGACTCAGGCCATTAGCCTTCACCGAATCAATTCGACCATAGTCTAATAAGAACTCGAGCTACACGTCCTCGACGCAATCTAATCAAAAAAGGTTCAACGATAGTTGAACTAGGACTTAGGCCATGAGCCTTCGCCAAATCAATTCAACCATAGTTGAATAAGAACTCGGGCTATGCGTCCTCGACTTAAAATAATCAACAAAGGTTCAACGACAGTCGAATTGGGACTCAGGCCATGAGCCTTCGCCGAATCAATTCAACCATAGTTGAATAAGAACTCGGGCTACGCGCCATCGACTCAAAATAATCAATAAAGGTTCAACGACAGTTGAACTGGGACTCAGGCCATGAGCCTTTGCCGAATCAATTCAACCATAGTCAAATAAGAACTCAGGCTACGCACTATCAACTCAAAATAACCAACAAATGTTCAACAACAGTTGAACTAAGCTTCAGGTCATGTACCTTCGCCAAATCAATTCAATCGCAGGTGAAATTCAACTTAGGCTACGCACCTCTGATCCGGACACACGCCACTATGCTCAGCGGCGGCTGAATCGAGGTTCAAGCCATGAATCTTCGCCGAATAAGTTTGATTACGATCAAACTAAGATTCAGACCCCCTGCCCCTACTGATAAATTGGCGAGTAACTAAGGCGCATGCAGAAGTCCTCCCTATCCAGCAAAATGCCCAGTCACACCCAGAACAGGGTCATGATTAAAACAAATAGACTCCGAGGAGACGTATCGCCACCCCCCCTAATAAAAAAAGAGAGGGGGGAGGGGAGGGAAGCACAAGTGAAGCAAGCAGTAATTGAGCAACGCAAAAAGGTGAGCTCCCCCCTTAATTCAAAGAACAATCATTGGCCACGTCCGTCTACACCCAACCATACATTGTCCGAAAAGAAAACGAAACAACAACTCAAAAAAACATACAACAACAACTTTATAAAGGAGAAAAAATCACTCTTTTTCACTCAGGACCATCTGCACCATCGCCTGCTCCAGCTGCACCACCTCCTGCTCTGGCCGCTTCACCGCCCGTTCCGCCTGCACCATCACCGACAATTTTCACGCCATTACCTACCCCCGCTAGGCTTCCACTAGCGCCATCATCATTACCAGGCATTGCGGCATCTAAACCACATTCCACGCGAGCCTCCCGTGCCCTCTGGCGTGCTCCCTCAAAAACCACTTCGAAAATCATGCCGGCCTCGAACAGGTGCTTATATACGTCCCGCTGGGCCTCAGAATAAACCCAAACCTCGTGGGAACCACCCATAAAAGCAGACTGCTCTTGGATGCGCCTATTCTCTTCCTCCAAAAGCGCGATTTCTCCCGCCGCATCCTGAGCGCCCCGCTCTAGAACCCTGATCTGCTCTTCAAGGATGCTCTCCCTGAAGGCAACAGCAGCTCTCACCAACGACAACTGGGAGTCGTTAGCATGGATAACACCCTGCAATTCATCCACCCGAGCCGAGGCCTCAGTCAACCTTCATTTCAAAGAGGCCACTTCTCCTTCCAGCGTAGCAACCTTCCCACTCCATTCTGAGGTAACCTCCGTCACCTTGGTTAAGCATAAACACTCACACTTTATCGAAGCCCTCCGTCCAACCTTGAGCTCGTCATCCTTCCGATGCAATTGATCCTCCAAAGCTTTTATGCGACCAAGTGCTTGGTTCGCTTGCAACTCCCTCCTCGCCAACTCTTTAACTAACGCCCGGTTATGGGGATCAATCCTTATACGCTCACTTAACTTCCTACACTTGTTCCGGTAACGATAGCACTTGTCACGCATGCATAAAAGTACTCCGAACTGAACATTGGCCCAACGAAGACTCTCCGCCTGCAAAAGAAGAACGAGAAGTCAGACAGGGATACAGAAGCTTGTAAAAATAGGGGGATAAATAGCAAACAAACAAGCGTCCACCCCCGAATACGTACCCTCATCCCCATCACGGCTACCTCGTTCATCAAACCAATGTATGGTACCCCCCTCAATGATTCATTCTCAACCGCAGAACACAATTGACCAAGCTGCGATATCCAAGCCGAGTCCAGCAGCAACAAACTCTCATTCACATGAATTTCAATAATACGCGACCTCCCATCCGGATGGACTGTCGCACTCGTGAGCCCATCACGAAACATGCAGACGTCCTCAGAATCCAAGTCAGAATCAGACGTAGAACCCCCTCTCCCATCGCCGCCATGTCCGTCGAAGGAGTACTCGAGCCGCCAATATCCATGACCACCCGAGAAGGTTCCCCCAACTCGACCATATGGGTTGAAGATTGAGCAGTAGGGGCGGTACTTCCCTCTCGATCCTCTCGAGCCCGAGCCTTATTTTCTCCCGGCCTATTGTTCGGAGTGTGTGCCGCGTCTACATCCTCCCTCACCCCAGAAGGAGGGGAATCCACATTTATCACAATAGGAGGAACGGGTTGAACAGCCACTGACGGAGTCAGAGGGGAAATAATCCTACGCCTGACCAAAGGTCTGTCTTCCTCATCGCACGAAGACGAACCGTCTCGAGGGCGAACGGTCCCCAACAGACCTTCGCCACGAAATAAAGGACGTAAAGGGGACGGTGCTGTAGAAGACTCAACCGATGCGGCCCTGGGCAGCCGGTATGGCACCGGTGCAGCAAAGAACCTAGCAATCGCACCAGGCCGCCGAAATGCCAATTGAGGTGCTCTGCCTCGGTACACTCTCCCTACAATAAAGGACAAGGTCAGCCCAAGGATGCATTAGTTTCGAAACAAGCCACACACGGAGAGTATAAACCTCTTACCTATAGCTGGCCCCCGACCATATTTTTCCCAAAAAGACGTCCACGAGTGAACCTCTTCGGTGTGCGGAACCACGGCTTCGAGCCACCCGCGCAGTTCGCCAAACAAAGTCGGAGGTGACCTCTCAGCTATAGAAACAATAAACAAAAACAATGATAATCTAAACATAAGAAGAGGAAGGGAATCAAGTTTACTACTTAAAAGGGACAACTTACGCCTGTAATTTCAAGTCTCTGGGAATCCTGGATAAGGTGCCACCAGGTGCTAGGTCCGAATATAGAAAAATTGTTCGAACGGGCGAGGTTCAACCTCGTCATCTAAAGCAGCCGTCAACCCCTTCAAACCACGCGGGCTCATCCGAAGCATACTCCCCCGCACTCGCTAAGGAGCGTATAGAGCAAGCACATGTTGGAGCATGACAGTCCTTCCGCCCAACTCCACATACTTTAAAAACATTGCCAACAGCTTGTATAGAGACGGGGTGAGCTGCCCCGGGCACACATTGTAATATCGACAGAAGTCAACCACCAAATTGGGAAGTGGGACCCTAAACCCCAGCCTAAGAGGGTACATGTAAAAAATACACTACCCGGTGTCACACCTCCTTTTCTTTTACATCCAATATTTACTAATACACCCTGGGAAGGGATATAATAATAATAATAGGGAAGGAGTTTTTCCAATCAAAGGACATTCGGAACGGGATTTTTTATTAATTTTCAGAGTCACCACTTGGGAAAATAATGGTGTCCCAAGTCACCGGTCTAATCCTGAACCGGGAAAATTATGACTCTGTTTAACAGCCCGCGAAACTAGAAATCCGGATAAGAAATTCTGTTAACCTGGGAGAAGGTGTTAGGCACTCCCGAATTTCGTAGTTTTAGCATGGTCGCTCAACTGCCATATTTGTTTTATTTGATTTACTTATATGCTTCAATTTCCAAATGCTATTAATGTTCCGCTTTGTTATTTTTAGGACTTGCGATGTCACGAAAACGCATTTCGAGCCACACCGCAACCAGTACACCTGTGACTTTAATGCATTTCAGCTTCGCCGGGATTTGAGATTTAGGTCACATAAAATGTACACTCGTATTAGGAACGTAATTTTATTTATCGTGCCTATAATGTCTACGTCTTCATTATCTTTGGGAAGGACCGTGAAATTTGCTAAACGGTCCCTCTGAGTCTAGCATTTTTACATTGAGATCCGTTTGGGGGCCCGTGTATTTTTTATCTTTCGAGGCTCATCCCTTATTTTTAAGGTTCAATCCTATTTATATACTATGTTTTCTATTTATTTTTCTTCCTAATACGCACATTTGTTGTTATTTTTCAAAGCTATAATGTTTGGAGTCCAGGCCATTATTTAATATTGAGGCCTGGACTTCAGACTGCCTTAACAGTCCATTATTAAGGACATTTGGGCTTCTGAAGCCCAACGTACGCTACTGTCTCTACTCGATAACACGAGTATCTGATTAATCGGACCTGGGCCTATATTCGTGATTAGGTCCAGAGTATATGAATAAAATTTTGAACAAACTAATAGTTTCAGAACAGTATTTAAGCAGATGTTTTCCAAATGACAAAGAAAGTCACTAAAATCATATTATTTCAAAAGGGTACCAAATTACATTTCAATCACTATTTGTTTCAGTAATTAACTAAAAATTTAACACCATAACTTGTATCAATATTGCTATACTAACTAAACATGCTTGAATTATTTATAACCACAAAAATCTAAAATAAATCTGTATCTAAATTGTTTTTGAGTGAAGCTAGGCGATGATACTATTTAAACTTGAACTATTTATTCCCTTTTTAATTAAATTGGTCCAGATTCAGAATTTAATTAACATGAGTAGTTAGATACCAATTTATACGTCCAGTTTCAGAATTGTATTTTTACTTACCTAAGTGTAATAACTTCATTTTAACCTATTTTAGTTTTGAATTAAATGATAAGTTGTATCTAACTACTGATCTACACCTGACTACGGCATTAACTACTCTACTCTAATCTAAATCAAAATCATATGGTTGTTAATTATTACAACCAATACCTAACGAATTACAATAATTTCTACGAAATAACTATAGCTAGAAAGAAGAAACAGAAACATTTTCATCATAAATCAATTAAGCTTCATTTTTTTCATCACAAATCTCAATTACATCTCCAGGAAACAGATGTGTACCTGATCAATGAAAATGAAACAATGAGTTCTAAGGAGACGAAGAGCATAAGCAGTCAGCAATGGTAACAGCAGAGAGACACCAACAAACAATAGATGAACAACACAACAAATCCCAAGCTCAATAAACAAATAGCAATCAACATCGAGAAAAATTGAAATCCAAGCTAGTGAGGACAAAACAGCAGAGAAACACCAGCCAAAGATCCCAAAGCAACAATTCTCGAATTGAAAATTAAGTAGACAAATAGTATCAGCTGAATCTCTTTTTTAATTATCAAAGATGGAACCCCTCTTTTAACTATCAAAAATTCGAACTCTTTTTTCAGGCTTATAGAAGTCTGTTTATAGAGTTACTTTTGGGGGGAATTTTAAATAAGTTAATTCTATTTCCCTTCCCTTATTCTTTTCAATTAATTACATTATAGTCTATTAAAATTGTATCAAAATGCCCTTGAACCCCTGCTAGAAGGTTCTGGGCGATTCTATTAGGTTCTATTAGGCAAGTTTTACCCAATTACCCTCACTTGCTAAGGTTTATTACACAAATCCCTTTTAACTCTTTCTAGTATACTTTTTATTATCAAAGTAATTTCATAAATACCAAGCACTAAAGTCATTTTTGTCCCCATAGGTTCTATTTAATCCACAAAAATACCATTTACCCTTCCCTTTTTACCCCTTGTACTTAATTATTATTACCCGACCTACCTTAGGTTTGGCAAGACTAGGTAGAACGTGTTTAACAAATAACCACTAATCAGGCATGTCTTTAAGACTTAATCAATTTCAGACTGCAGCCCTTTTCAATTTTAACCACTTTTACAAATGGCCACTAATCAGAACCCATACTTAGTTCACAAACATAACCACAAAACATTTATACATATGGCCTAAGCATACATAAGCACTCCAAGGTTCACAATGAACTAGCATACAAATCAGATTACAACTATAACCAGATTCATGTTGTTTTGCACAAATAACCTTAATCACGAATTAACTTCCAATTAATCAAAACTCAGAGGAAAAATTTGATAATGGTTGAATTCCAACTAATTAAAACCCAATCGAGACAGAATATACTGAACAATCACATAAAACTGGCTAATTAGCACATGATTCATGAGTAGTTAATATCAGAATCCTTAAGAACACTTAGATAATTTCAAGCATGAATGAGATTCAGGGCTCGCATGAACAAGTATGAATTAAAAACAAAACAGAGATAGATTCATATTTTAGACATGCATAGGAACCGATTCAGGCAAGCCTGATAGGCATATAAAGAAGCAAGTTTCAGAACTCATAAAATCACTGAATGAAAGCAAAGGTGGGAGGGGGTACTTAGCTTACCTTTTTTTTTTCTTTTTCCTTTTCTTTCTTTCTTTTCTTCTTTCTTCTTTCTTTATTCTTTGTTCTTTTTATTTTTCTCTATTTGTAGAGTTTCGAATACTGTTAGTCTTCTGAGTGTTAGATCCTCCAAACGGGGCTTTGGGGTTTGATTTGAGTGTGTGAGATGGGGTCTGGAGACCTGATGTAAGGTTTGAGAGTGGGGTGGTTTTTTGGTACTCGTCGGAGTAGGGTCCCGGCGAGGGTTTTTTGGATATTTGACGGGTTGGGGACTTATTCGAGGGAAACCACCTAGATAAGGTAGTAGATCACCTCAAGGTGGTCAAGTGGTGTTATTTTGGGACCTTGGTTGATACCTTGAGTGGTCGTCGGCTAGGGTTCCGGCGACCGAATTTTCAATATTAGGGAGACTGTTGGTTTTTTGGTCGGGATTAATGGTTGTTTGGAGGTGAGAAGGGTGTTTTGGGGGTTGGCTTAGGCCGGAGACGGAGGTCTGGGCTGAACTCCGGTGGTCTCCATGAGAGACGGTGAAGGAGGAAGAAGGAGACTTACGGCGGCTAGGGTATGGATATAAAATATGTATGTGTGTATAATGAGGGGAAGACGGGGAGGGTAAATATATATTATTTGTATATTATTAATCCATGTCCGTTCGATTTGATCAAATGAATGGCTAGGATCCCTTGGCCTCAAAACGGTGTCGTGTAGATTAATGAAGGGTTTCATTGTGTCTGTTAGATTAAGATGATGGACGGTTGAGATTAAATGCCCTCAGCTACGTCGTTTAGTTTAAATGGTACCTTGGCCTCGTCCGTTTGATCTATTGCACTGGACGGTTGAGATTGATTTCAAATGCGACGTCGTTTTATTTGTGAGGGAACCGCCTCACCAGGTCCGTTGATCAGCTGCAATCAACGGCTCAGATTCATTTGAATTGTACAGTGTCGTTTGGTCCATGTACTGGGCAGACCGGTCAAAGATGACTGGGCCTGGTCAGTATTTGGGCTTGGTATATATGTATTTCTTGTGTATTTGGCCCAAATTAATTATACATTGTATTTTTTTTCTATTTTATTATTTTATGCCTTGTATTTTATTTAATTTCTGTATTTTCTTTTTGTATTTTGTGTTATTCTTTTGTATTTATTTTACAACTGGTATATTTCCTTTATTTTCCACTTTTTGTATTTTTCCTTGATTTTCTGATATTTTTTGTATTTTTGCTTAATTTTCTAATTTTATAGCATTTATTTTACAATTTATGATATTTTCTTAGTTAATTCCTTTTTGTATTTTCATTTCAATTTTATTTCAAACAAACACTGGTATTTCACACAAATCACATAATTGCAAACAAAAATCATTTTTGTATTATTTTTTTATATATTTTGGGATTCAATTGCTTGGGGAAAAAATCACGTGCTCACACCTGGCATGGTCGGTATGGACCCTCTCCTCTAGTCGGGCGAGCACAATGTCAGCATGAGAAGGCACGAACCCTTATTGCCATATGTCACGACCCCAATCCCGGTCGTGATGGCGCCCAACACAACTGCTAGGCAAGCCCGACCATTTACACTCTCATCCCGAGCATGAAGCTCAAATCAATTACCTGAACATTTATGTCAACAATAAAGTATAACTGTATAACCACCCCAGAGATCTAGGGTCACGAGTCTGGAGCCTCTAAACAAGATCGGATAACAACATCTAGACCAAATACTAAAGTCCGAATAATTTATATACAAAAGAAAAATAGAATAAGAAGAGAAGCCAGGTTCTGCGAACGCCAGCAGCTACCTCAGCAACTCGGATAGATATTGATAAAAGTTGGAGTGCTCGTCTATCCCTCATGTGTACCTGAATCTGCACACAAAGGTGCAGGGAGTAGGGGTGAGTACTAAGTACTCAGTGAGTAATAAATATATAAAAGCAGCTGAAAGAAGAAAATCCACAAAATACCACAATATGAAGCTAACTACGGTCCGAATCTCCTACGAACTAGCATCAACAGTACAATACAGCTACCACAGAATAATTTAACAAAATAAAGATGCAATGCAATGCACATAACCGCTACGGCGTGTAGCCCGATCCATTTAACGTCGACGGCGCTCACTGGGGGTGTGTACAGACTCCGGAGGGGCTCCTACAGCCCAAGCGCAATACTGCTGCGGCGTGCAGCCCGATCCTCATATCAACCGCTGCGGCGTGCAGCCCGATCCTCATATAAACTGCTGCGGCGTGCAGCCCGATCCATCCTCAGTCCACATAAATCAGATAAGTCACAAAAATAGTTCATTTTTCTTAATTCTAGTTCCTAGTTCATAATTTATGAAAAGTACTTTAACTTTTATTTAATTTGCAAAAAACGGTGACTTAACATTTCAATGGTGTGATTTCAAATTCCAGGATTGAGATCAATGATTAAGCAAGTATAGCTATCACATAAATACTATCCCCTAGGGATACTACAGGTCGGCACAAGGCCCCAAACAAGGCTTACAACCCACAAATATGTCAAACACATCGTATTTCCATCACTAATAGCATATTTTCCATATCCGGGATGGACCAAGTCTCAATCCCCAGTCACAATCAGTCCCGCACCTGCCACGGGGTGCGAGCCACGCCCTACTAGCGTCACAATGTGCTAAGCCGGGGTTTCGAACCCTCAAGCTACCATATACACAAACTACTCACCTCTAGCCGGCCGTAGACTCGTCCGCGATACCTTTTCCCTTCAAATTTGCCGCCTCATGCGTAGAATCTAGTCAAACACAACAATTATATCAAATACGGGTCAAAGAAACATAACCCAATTCAATTTATACCAAATACGCAATAATACACCAAGTTGGTAAAACCCGGACCCCGGGCCCGCTTCTTGAAAAATTCCGAAATTCATACCAACAGATTCCTCATCTCGCCACGAGTCCGTGCATATAAAATTTATCGAAATCGGAGTTCGAATGGCCTTTCAAAACCCAAAAATTCGTTTTCATGATTTAGGCCCTAGTTCTTCACAAATTCTACCAATTTCAGGAATTTTGGTGTTTATTCTAGCATAAAATCATGTTTTTGAGTCAAGAATATTACCTCCAGCGATTACCCATTGTTTTCTCTCTTAAAAATCACCTCAGAAGCTTCTTCCCGTTCCAAAATTGGAAGAAACCTCGACCTGCTCGTTCTAGGTATACTGTTCACCCGTTTAACTGCTCCCAATGGATTCCTTGTGAAATTATAATGAATTTAGGCTTTTGAATCACTCAATTTGACCTTATAATGAAGGAGATATGTAGGTTTTAAGATTTGCAAATAGTGCAGGTTTTTAATACGCCGTCAAGGGCAGTTTCGTCATTAACTTGAAAATCTGGCCAGCTTTAGTAAAATGGCCATAAAATCCTCATACGATGTCCAAATTCGATGATTCTTTTTGCTACGGGTCCGTAATTACGATACGGATCTATTTATTCATTCAAAACAATAATCCAAGCTCATTTGTTCAATATGATATCATTTATGCTTGAAAAAACGATGTCGAAGCATAAGAAAAACGAGCATAACGCAACCCAAACCTATCTGAAACTCATCCGAGCTCCTCCGGACAGTATACGAACATACTAATATGCCACATATGATCATGTAAACTTAGTTTCACTCTCAAAACACCAAAACTAATATCAAAACACCAAATTTACATCGGATTCAAGCCTAAGTTCTTCCAAAACTTCCGAAACTTGCATTTGATCTAAAACTCGACATAAACACCTCCGAATGATCTAAAATTTTGCACGCATATCCCAAATCACCTAACGGAGCTACTGCAACTATCAGAATTTCGTTCCAAGCTCCGGATCAAAATCTCACCTACCATTCGAATTTTGCCAAAATTCAACCTTAGCCAATTCAAGCCTAAAACTACACCGGACCTCCGAATTCGATTTCGATTGCTCTCCTAAGTCATAAATGATCCCCCGAAACTAGTCAAATCATCAGATTTCCATTTCGAGCTGTCTAACTCATCGATCAATATTCGGTTGACTTTTCCAACATGTTCTTCTCATAAAGAGATTTATGGCCTTATTTCTATCTAAATTCCCTCCGATTTGCTTCTAACTTTCCAAACACATATAAGTTAGCATATTGAAGTATTAAATGGAGAAAATGGGGCGATAACTCCCGTAACGACGGGCTGGGTCGTTACATTCTCCCCAACTTAAACAAACGCTCGTCCTCGAGCGTACCCAGAGTTGTACTAGAAGCAACCCAATAGCTGAATGACCTTACCAGGCATATATGCGGGGTGGTACCACATCACCCTATCCATCATAAGTCCGATAACACAATATAGCTGAACTTCCGCAGTCCATCTGAACCATAGACCGCAATGCACCTTTCTGAAATCATATACCAAATCTGACTCCCACGTCTATATTCAGAATACACTCGAACCAACTGTAATAGCCCATACTCGCCACTCCGGGTGAGATCTTATGGTGTACCAAACAACTCAATCACTCGAGATGATGCCCTCTAATCACAACAATTTCCCACGATAACCAAATATTACCGAAAAACCTTTCTCGTTAGCTAAAGTCTTATTCCAACACCTTCATGTATGTTGCCCAAGGCAACCGAACACACGATATATCGAATCCATCTCTCAGGTCATCCATTCATGAATCCATTTCCCTTTTTGACTAACATTACAATATATTTCGGAGCCAAACCTTGATGTATTCCTTTCTAACCAGCTGAAATCATATATGCCCGCACTCATTAATGGCTCCAACGATCATTCCGATTATGACACACCGCACTGGTGATATGACACCTCAACACCGGCCTAAGCCATAATGAGCACAACACATGCTCCAATAAGAACGCTTGAACATACTCAAATCATGACAACTACCTCAAACAAGGAGCTGTAATTCAAATTCCTGAATACCGTCACAACACATAATTGAGATCTTGTCTCACATCATAGAATTAGAGTACTTGAATCCTCCTCGAAAGGTCATAACTTCACGTGGCCTTGCCACGGCTCATGATTCCATCCAAATACTATTACTCCTGAAGCACCTCAAGTCACCATGCTCAAAACAGTCAGCCACGCACAGATTTAGGTCTGAACTCAAGCAATCAATCTCACCCACGGTGAAACAATTAATATACGCCATCAAATCTTGTAAGGACATAACCGATGCACCAGTCGCCGAGCGACACCTAACACTGACTTTCCTCAGAGACTAGGAAGTATAGTACGCAAGGTAACCTATGGAAAAAAAACTATGCTCCATATTACACGGTTGCGGCGTGCAACTTGCTCAAAATGGCATACCCGTGGTGGCGTACCACCCGATCCAGATACCATACCTGTGGTGGCATGCCACCCGATCCAAATAACCTGTGGCGGCGTGCCACCCGATGCATGCGTAAATCTCGCAAAAAGGAATGCACACCGAGTCAAATTGCTCATTACAATAAAAATATATATAGCCTCAAGCTCGGCCACAAGAAACGCATCCTACAAAGTTCCCCAATACCGAAACTGAATCAATAGTAGAAACCTCTGCACTGATATCCGCCACGAAGGCCCCACTGACAAAGCAATACCTACCAGCCGTCCGCTGGTCCTGGGTACAACTACCCTGCTGGAGCATACTCGGATGCACTCTACTATGCAATTCGTGCCGTTTCTGACATAGTCCATATCACATTAGTCTAGACGACCTGACTTATGACAACCAGTCTACAATCAAGTATCATAACGCAAATTCATCCTATCAAGCTAAGAGAGAGCCACTAGGGCTTCCAATTTCCAATGATCGCTAAACGGTGCCGATACACACGATATACAACCACTGCATAGGCGGATTACGAGAACTTCTAGTCTCCATTACCTATATAACACATGATTCACTATTCCTGATCCCACATTCCACTGTACGAATATTTAACACACATCAATCATCCATTCATACCACAAAAGTCATTCAGAAATTTTTCCTATGCCATCAACAATTCAATCATCACCATCGATCCAACAAGAGAATACCCCCATACCACTAGATATTATCAGTTTACATTACATTGTCCTTTTGACCATATACCCTGCCATATCACTAGAATAGCAGTACCATTTTTCCCTTAATCACCAGAAAGATCAATTTTTAAATCACCTGCAGCTGCCCGCGCTGCTCAATAATTTTTAATGACTTCTCATATATTATGAACTCATCTCAAAACCTTGAACATGCCATTATCAACTTTCCATAGCACATAGCATATACCATACCACACTAAGATAACATGGAAACTTCTATCCCTTTCCTACGCCGCAAACATCGACGCACTCAACTAGCCAAGGACCTTCATGATCCCATATAGAAGAAAACTCATTACACATTCCATGTTTCGCATACCGACCGAAATATACTCCCTTTCAAACCACGATAGAACACATCACATACTCTTTCTCCTAATTTATTGCACAAGATGAACTGCCAGGACTGAGTCCCTTTTACCCAAACCCAGCTAAGCAAACTGCCAGCACGCAAGAGCTTTGTTGCACAATACCTGCAAGACTCATTACTTCGAACACATGCCAGGAATTAATCTTATCCTTATTACACCGTTTTGGTTCATTATCAAGCTGTCCCATTTAACCAATTTCCTTTCTAATTCATCTTTAATTTAATATTAGCCTTTACTGTAGCACCACAATACCTCAACTCAGGTTACCACACGAGACTCATACATAAGACTACACGGTCTCAGGCTCACAGGCCGCTAAATACTCACTAAATGTTTCCCAGAAGTACCATATTCTACAATGCTTTATTTTGAAGAACTTCCTGCGATTTGGAATTCGTTATCATTACCTCCCAATACGGATACATAGAATCCCATCATTCACATAACATAACACAAGTCTTGATTTCTTTTAACGAAACCACCGTCTTTAGCCATATACACAATCTTAATACACCTGACTGTTACAAGCAGAATATTAAACACCGCAAAACCATTCTCGGGCGTCATTCACCCTTATTCAATTATAATCCAACTGTCTTATTGAACAGAACCACTCGTGCCTTGTTAGAACTCTGACACCGCAGAACATGATTTCATACAGATGCACTTAGCTATCTTTCTTTTCTATATATCGAACATTCTTTACCAACATCAGTTCAAATCATCCTAGGATTTCTTCACATCTACGAAGCACCATAACCCTTATCAGAATTTTCCCAACGTACTTAGAGACAGAACCAACATAGCACACAATAGTGCAATGAGTTAATCAATAGCAACCTCCCCAACTTAGCTCGAAGCCATTCATCAAAGCACCTTTAGCCACTTATAGTATTCTTACCCAAATGAGGCCACAATGTTATAGTGAGATTAATCTCAAGTCATTTACGAGCCTTGACAGAGACTCGAATCATCAGAGACCTTAACTCTTCAGCAATTCTTGCATTTATGCACATACCATAGTTAAGCCTACTCTCTTTAGGTGACAGAAATCTTTTCTAAGTCCCAAATTTTTCAAAAATTTCGGCAGAGTTTCCTTTGTAAATTGGCCTATCCACCTGCCAGAGAATCACCAAACTATTCTAACAATACATCCACAACTCAACAAGACATCACAATGTATTTCAACAACATTAAATCTCAATATTATACGAATCATATTATCACAATTTATACCTGAACCTGCGCTACACCTGCTCGCATCATGACACATATCAAATACCCTCCAATTACACATCCGAATCAACCCACCTACTTTGCATCAATCTAGTATTTCAGTACAACACCTTCCACCAGGATATACATAGCATAATCACTTTAGTCTTCCTGAGTCTAAACTCGTTTTACTACATATAAGACACTTTACCTTCCAACTAAGAGATATGATAAATATTCACCACGCCCAAAGCTTGGGGCTACACAACATATTACAATAAGGATCTAACACCTGACAACTCGTACATTATTAAGCTGCCATTTCCACATTTAGGAACAATACCGATCACACGAAATTTCATAATACCAGTTTGTAAAATCAGCACTTTGGCGCTCATGTCATAGACAAAGATCTGGCCTCAAGTCCTCCCGACTGGCCCAACATGAACTCGCAGAGATTATATCTTACCCCTCGACCAGGGAATCACAAGCCATCGAGGCAATTATATCACTGAGCGCTCGAAGCGTACACAGACGTGTGGAAGGAATTTCAAGAATTATATCTCAAGCTGAATCAAGTACGCACGATAAGAATTCCAAGAAATGTGAAGTGTTTCCTAAAAGTTTGCAGCCTCCCGAGGATAAGTACAGGCGTCCCCGTACCGATCCACAAGACTCTACCAACCGGCTCAAGACTTATGAGGCCTAGTAACCTAGGCTCTGATACCAACTTGTCACGACCCCAATCCCGGTCGTGATGGCGCCCAACACAACTCCTAGGCAAGCCCGACCATTTACACTCTCATCCCGAGCATGAAGCTCAAATCAATTACCTGAACATTTATGTCAACAATAAAGCATAACTGTATAACCACCCCAGAGATCTAGGGTCACGAGTCTGGAGCCTCTAAACAAGATCGGATAACAACATCTAGACCAAATACTAAAGTCTGAATAATTTATATACAAAGGAAAAATAGAATAAGAAGAGAAGCCAGGTTCTGCGAACGCCAGCAGCTACCTCAGCAACTCGGATAGATACTGATAAAAGTTGGAGTGCTCGTCTATCCCTCATGTGTACCTAAATCTGCACACAAAGGTGCAGGGAGTAGGGGTGAGTACTAAGTACTCAGTGAGTAATAAATATATAAAAGCGACTGAAAGTAGGAAATCCACAGAATACCACAATATGAAGCTAAACTACAGTCCGAATCTCCTACGAACTAGCATCAACGGTACAATACAGCTACCATTGAATAATTCAGGAGATAAAGATGCAATGCAATGCACATAACCGCTACGGCGTGTAGCCCGATCCAGTTAACGTCGACGGCGCTCACTGGGGGTGTGTACAGACTCCGGAGGGGCTCCTACAGCCCAAGCGCAATACTGCTGCGGCGTGCAGCCCGATCCTCATATCAACCGCTGCGGCGTGCAGCCCGATCCTCATATAAACCGCTGCGGCGTGCAGCCCGATCCATCCTCAGTCCACATAAATCAGATAAGTCACAAAAATAGTTCATTTTTCTTAATTCCAGTTCCTAGTTCATAATTTATGAAAAGTACTTTAACTTTTATTTAATTTGCAAAAACCGGTGACTTAACATTTCAATAGTGTGATTTCAAATTCCAGGATTGAGATCAATGATTAAGCAAGTATAGCTATCACATAAATACTATCCCCTAGGGATACTACAGGTCGGCACAAGGCCCCAAACAAGGCTTACAGCCCACAAATATGTCAAACACATCGTATTTCCATCACTAATAGCATATTTTCCATATCCGGGATGAACCAAGTCTCAATCCCCAGTCACAATCAGTCCCGCACCTGCCACGGGGTGCGAGCCACGCCCTACTAGCGTCACAATGTGCTAAGCGGGGTTTCGAACCCTCAGGCTACCATATACACAAACTACTCACCTCTAGCCGGCCGTAGACTCGTCCGTGATACCTTTTCCCTTCAAATTTGCCGCCTCATGCGTAGAATCTAGTCAAACACAACAATTATATCAAATACGGGTCAAAGAAACATAACCCAATTCAATTTATACCAAATACGCAATAATACACCAAGTTGGTAAAACCCGGACCTCGGGCCCGCTTCTTGAAAAATTCCGAAATTCATACCAACAGATTCCTCATCTCGCCACGAGTCCGTGCATATAAAATTTATCGAAATCGGAGTTCGAATGGCCTTTCAAAACCCAAAAATTCGTTTTCATGATTTAGGCCCTAGTTCTTCACAAATTCTACCAATTTCAGGAATTTTGGTGTTTATTCTAGCATAAAATCATGTTTTTGAGTCAAGAATATTACCTCCAGCGATTACCCATTGTTTTCTCTCTTAAAAATCACCTCAGAAGCTTCTTCCCGTTCCAAAATTGGAAGAAACCTCGACCTGCTCGTTCTAGGTATACTGTTCACCCGTTTAACTGCTCCCAATGGATTCCTTGTGAAATTCTAATGAATTTAGGCTTTTGAATCACTCAATTTGACCTTATAATGAAGGAGATATGTAGGTTTTAAGATTTGCAAATAGTGCAGGTTTTTAATACGCCGTCAAGGGCAGTTTCGTCATTAACTTGAAAATCTGGCCAGCTTTAGTAAAATGGCCATAAAATCCTCATACGATGTCCAAATTCGATGATTCTTTTTGCTACGGGTCCGTAATTACGATTCGGATCTATTTATTCATTCAAAACAATAATCCAAGCTCATTTGTTCAATATGATATCATTTATGCTTGAAAAAAACGATGTCGAAGCATAAGAAAAACGAGCATAACGCAACCCAAACCTATCTGAAACTCATCCGAGCTCCTCCGGACAGTATACGAACATACTAATATGCCACATATGATCATGTAAACTTAGTTTCACTCTCAAAACACCAAAACTAATATCAAAACACCAAATTTACATCGGATTCAAGCCTAAGTTCTTCCAAAACTTCCGAAACTTGCATTTGATCTAAAACTCGACATAAACACCTCCGAATGATCTAAAATTTTGCACGCATATCCCAAATCACCTAACGGAGCTACTGCAACTATCAGAATTTCATTCCAAGCTCCGGATCAAAATCTCACCTACCATTCGAATTTTGCCAAAATTCAACCTTAGCCAATTCAAGCCTAAAACTACACCGGACCTCCGAATTCGATTTCGATTGCTCTCCTAAGTCATAAATGATCCCCCAAAACTAGTCAAATCATCAGATTTCCATTTCGAGCTGTCTAACTCATCGATCAATGTTCGGTTGACTTTTCCAACATGTTCTTCTCATAAAGAGATTTATGGCCTTATTTCTATCTAAATTCCCTCCGATTTGCTTCTAACTTTCCAAACACATATAAGTTAGCATATTGAAGTATTAAATGGAGAAAATGGGGCGATAACTCCCGTAACGACGGGCTGGGTCGTTACACCATAGTTGGGCCATACCCTCTTCCCCCCATCAATGGGGCCTCATCCACCGGGTCATCCCCACCGTAAACGGTGAAATCCACCGCCGGGCTCCCAGTTGCGGGAAGTATTTCGTCTACTAATGGAACTCTCTCAGCTTCATTTTGCCCATCATCTCCCAGCACCGGAGAAAGGCCTTCAATCACCGGAGGACTAACCGGCACCACTGTCGTAAGAATTTCACGAGAAGAAGAACTACACATTGATCAGTTGCCTAGAGAATAGAGTAGGGTATTGGGTTCAACTAAGAACGGGAAGGAACTCTTTGCAAAGAAGAAAGAATTCCAAAGCTTACAGGAAATAAGAGCTGCAAAATCTCACAAATGAACTAGAGAGAACCAGGAATCAAGTACCCCAAACCGTCTTATAGGCAATGCAATCGATTTTCGGGAAAACCGACGGGTGCCATTAAATGCATATTCAACAGTCAAAAACGGTTCGATTCTACCAAAACGGGCGTCGCCACGATTGAAGTCATAAAGTACTCGCCATGTCACGATCGCTATCTCACTCATTACAGTAAAACTGACTATCTGCCACCAAGGGCAGGTCCAATCCTACACCATCGAAAATTCGTATGGACTGCACGAATCATGTTCACATTACGACGTAATGATTGTTTCCCTTCGCCAGTAATATTCGTATACGAAAGATCGGACCTTTGTTATGTGGGAGGAGGAGGGGAAGAGGTGCCATGATCTCGACATAAGCAGTTGCCCCCCCCCCCCCCCCCCCCCCCCGAAAAAGGTCCATTCCTCGATTGCTGAAATCTGCTCATCAGGTTCGGCTTCGAAGCGACCATGATAAGCGGAGGGACTAACTGTATGGGTCATAATCCGATTCTACAACAGTCGACAGGGTTAATCGTTCCTTTCGGCTGACGCAAGAATAATAAGTTCCATGATCACTTTTAGTTAAGGGTACTTTCCGTACCCATCTAAAATCTTTATTGAGGTCACGACCCATCTGATATGTCTGAAATAACCTCCTAACGTGGGTCCAACCACAAAAGGTCAACTCATACAACAACATCTATAAATATCAAGGGGGAAGCCAGAAAAAAAGGTTTCACTCTCTCCCTATGGAGGCTCTAGAAATATAGAGTAAAATACTGAGTGAGAACCCAAGAGAAAAGGCAGAAAGAGGGTAGATCGAATTGAACATGATTGTAAAGTTCTGAACCTCTCCACGGGGAGACAGACTACTCTATTATCATGAATAAAGATCACCGATATTTTCTGTTGCTAATACGAACATTTCCATTATCTTTTCCTTTGTTAGATTTTTGATGTGTTACGATTTGCTATGATTGGCCTTCAATTTATATCGATTGTTTTGAATTCATAAATGATCAGTAACATTTTGAATCAAACAATACTTTTCCGGAGTCGAAAGTATATTGGAAATCATCTTTTTACCTTCGGAGTAAGACTGCATACACATTACTCTCTCTCGACCATTATATTGAATTTGTTATTGTTGTACTCACTGGAAACCTCCAATTCTAAGAGACTGCATACTAAATCTGACTTGTTCTGACTAACTTTAATGAATTGATGTTACTTTTTTTACCAAATATGAATTTCATATAAGGTTATGGATTCCTACAATAATCTCATGTTAAAATACATTATAATTAAAAGTTTACAGTTAAATATTTAATAAATTTCTTAATAAAAATATAAGGCCAGAGCAAAAATTACTGAAGTCACATGAACTCATAACTCATAAGTTAGGCCCGCCCTTAATTGGGAATGATTAAGCTAACAAAAAGTGCCAAGCTTGCCAATAACTAACAAGTCTTAAGCCACATGCCAAGCTTAAGCTACATGCCTTAAGCTAACAAATAAATTTGACTTGTTCCGACTAATTCTAACGAATTGATGTTACATTTTACCGAATAATTTGTTACTTTGTTGTTTGTTATCGTGCTAGCGGAGATAGAGACGGATTCAGAATTTGAAATTGTGAATTATTATAATAATTTTAAATTAAAATATATAATATCTAAGTTTACAATCAAATATTTAAATATTTAATAAATATTTTAATACTTATCCATTACTGACGATGAAGATTTTTACCGAATAATTTGTTACTTTGTTGTTTGTTATCGTGCTAGCGGAGATAGAGACGGATTCAGAATTTGAAATTGTGAATTATTATAATAATTTCAAATTAAAATACATAATATCTAAGTTTACAATCAAATATTTAAATATTTAATAAATATTTTAATACTTATCCATTACCGACGATGAAGATAACAAAAAAGCGGCATTCGTTTACCTAAACTTTAAAATAATTATTTTAGGGAAGGTCAGCATTTACGGCAGCGATTTTCTGTAGAAAAACAAAGAGCTGAAAAAAGTGAAATATTGATTAGTCAATTAGAAAATTAATTTACTTTACCAACTTATTGTTATAGGAATATTTACTTTTCTACGACTATATACACCTAAGAGGAACTTTGAATTGACTTTTGTTATTAAAACAATTAGTTATTAACTGAACCTATTTGTTATATATTTTACTTTCCCCCGGAGGCTGGAGCTAAGAAGAAGTTTGAATTGACTTAGCCCTTCTCGGTTTTTAATTTTATTAGTATAGTACCCGCGCGATGCGTCGTTATTATTAAAAAATATTAATTAAATTAAATTATGATATGACTTGTTTGATCCTATTATATCATATTGCTTTAGTAAAATTCAATTGTCATCTTACTTGTCAATACGATATACATATACCCAATAATAAAATATCTATTAAATCAAAGGTACTTATATAGTTAGTGAATAACTTTTTTGTTCTGTATATTTTTTATTATATTAACCAATATTTAATATTCACTTTCTTTTTGTCATATATGAGAAAGATTTATAATTTATTATTATTGAAATATTTTTTTATTTTAATTTTTATTTATTATTCTTAATAATATTATCTAAATTTTAATGAACAAAATCTCTCTTAAACTAACGGGACTTATACAGGAAGCACATTGAATAACTTTTTTGTTATGTTTTTTTTATTATATCATCTAATATCTAATTTTATTACATTGTTAATAGGAATTTTTATTAGCATATTACTTTATTAAATATTTTTGTCTGAAAGTTTTTATGTTTTTATTTTCATTTTATTTATTTTAAAATAATTTAAAACTCAAACTTGAAACTAATACCCAATCTGAATTGTTAATTTATTATTATTTTTATTTTAAAACTCCAGCTTGAAACTACATCCCGATTTGAATGGGTAGTTATTATTTTATATATTTATTATTCATTTTATAATTATATATATATATATATATTTTTTTTTATTTTTATATATATTTAAATTCAAAAATAATAACCAATAACTAATTATGTTATGTGGCTTTTTTTATGTTGCCACTTGGCGTAAGGAGAGGATTTTTTACTCTCCTTTTAATAATATAAGATAGATAGAAGATATTGATTTTAAAACTCCAACTTTAAACTACTTCCCCATTTGAATGGGTAGTTCTTCTTTTTTTTTCATTTTTTATAGCTATTTTTTTTGCCTTTTATTTTAAAAAATTTAAAAATTCCAACTTGAAACTACTCCCATCAAATTTGAATGTGTAGTAATTTATTTTATATATTTTATTTTTTATTTTTTTATATTTAATTATAAGATATCTATATTTATTAATCCAAATAAAATAACAAATTAATACATATATACATATATACGTACATACATTAAAAACTATGTTCCTTCCACCCAAAATGTATTACCAATATTTACTCAAGTAAAAAAAGATTATTCTAATTTTAATTTTGATAGACAATAAACATCGGAATAAATTTAGAAAAATGATACTTGGAAAATGTAAAGAGAGTAGACATTTTGATTTTAGAGGCTTGATCAGTCATATGAAAATGGTCGTTGTTCTCATATTTTATTATTTTTTCAACTAAAATGTGAATAAATAAAATAACAAATTAATCGTTAATAGGTTCATACCAAAGACTGTAAAATACGCTAGTAAAATACGTTGAGCACAATCTCTAATGAAATTATAGTTTTTGTCACGACCCTAGTTCACAATTGTGAACATGTCGTGATGGCACCCAGTCCCCACGACTAGGTAAGCCTAACACGTTGCGGAATATACAAGCTATAAACACTTAAATAAGAAACATCGGAAAAATAGCATAAAAAGATATGTAATCCGTGCCGCTTGACACATACATCCGTCACACAATGAATAAAACACTACCAAGATCTGGAATCCCACGGTAACACAGACTAAAAGAGAATATACAACTGTGCTCTATGTGTAAAGAGTATCTATCAACGAGATGAAGGAAAAATGCCAACTAGTACTACTAGAATAGAAGGGAAGCCTCTGAATCCGCAGACGTAGCAGATCATACCTCGAAGTCTCCCAGAAAGCTGCGGAATCACCTAGCACGAGCCTGCTCTGATGTACCTGGATCTGCACAACAAAAGTGTGCAGAAGAGTAGCATGAGTACACCACGACGGTACTCAGTAAGTGCCAAGCCTAACCTCGATGGAGTAGTGACGAGGGAGGTCATGGCCCTACTGAGAAACAATAATATAATGATGATAACAAAAATAAACAGTTTAAATGATAATAATTTCCGAAATAACAACAATAAGATGATTACTGCAACTGCCTACAATTAAGCTAACAACAAATAACCAACTCAATAAAATAAATCGAGGACCTGTGGGAATTGAACCCACAGTCTCATTCTCAGTACCTCTGGGTCTCCGGGAATCGAACCCGCAGCCCATGTCTCAATAATATCTCAATAACTCAAGATCTCCGGGAATCGAACCCGCAGTCCCTACCAATAAGTCAGGATCTCGGGAATCGAACCCGTAGTCCTCATTTCAATAATCTCAGGATCTCGGGAATCGAACCCGTAGTCCACATTTCAATAATCTCAGGATCTCGGGAATCGAACCCGCAATCCCTACCAATAACTTAGGATCTCGGGAATCGAACCCGTAGTCCCTACCAATAACTCAGGATCTCGGGAATCGAACCCGCAGTCCCTACCAATATCACTCCAAGTCTCTGAGAATCGAACCCACAGCCCTGGGTCTCCGGGAATTGAACCCGCAGTCCACAAGCACAACAAATAAAGGAATACACAGAGAGAATAAATTATGCTTAACTATAACTTCACCGGTAAATAGTGCCAATAATTATCAAGAAGCTCAAGTAAGACAATTAGGCAACTAGACAGTTAAATACTACCTAATCATGCTTTTCTAACTACTACCGGGTAAGAATATCGAATTAACATCTAAAAACAAGAATATCACTCATCGAACATTTTAAGTAAAGTATGTGTTCAACAACCAGCGCATGTACACGCCCGTCACCTCGCGTACAAGGCATTTAAAGTGTCACATAATATCCTAGGGGTAAAAGTCCCTCACACGAGGTTAGACAAGCCACTTACCTCAATTCCGGTACGAAACCGCTAAAAAATAACCCTTTTTCCGCGAATGTCGGCCTCCACAAGTGTAGTATTTGATAAAAATCAATAGAACCACATCAAAATAGGCCAATTGGGCATTACCCAATCAAAATAACTCAAAATACACCAAAACCCACAAGTTGCCAAAACTCGACTTTCGGTACGCTTATCGAAAAATCACAAAAATTATATATTCGGGTTCCTTATCTCAATACGAGTCTAGGCATATAAAATTTACCAAAATCGGACTCCATTTGCCCACTCAAATCAGAGATTTTCTAACATTTAGGCCTATGGCTCAAACCCACCTTTAATCTTCCAATTTCAGTGAAATAATCATGGATTTCATGATAAACCAACGAATTAAGGTCAAGAAACTTACCCCCGATGATTTCCCGATGATATCCCAGCGTTTCCCCTTCAAAATCCTCTCTTGGAGCTCAAAAATGGCGTTTTTGTGTATGGGGGTCGCGGGTGTTATGTTCTGAACTTAAGCTCACTGCCATACCCCATTGCTCATCGCGTTCGCGATGGGCTTCACGCGTCCGCGATGACTCGCCCAGCTTCTTCTTCGCGAACGCGACGCCATCCCACGCGTCCGCGATGTATTGCCAAACCGACCCCTCGCGAACGCGGCTCTCCACACGCGTTCGCGATGAATAAAATCCCAAGCCGCCCACTTTACTCTTCGCGGACGCGGTCCACCTGGACGCGAACGCGATACGTCCCAGGCCATAACTACGCGAACGCGATCTCCCCTACGCGACCGCGATGACCAACCTGACCAGGCCTACGCGAACGCGGCACGTGCCTCGCGAACGCGTAGGTCAAATTTCTGCTGCACTGCTGCTGCATTTTTTGCAGATTTTCCAAGTATCAAATGCCCGTTTGATGGTCCGAATTCACCCCGAGGCCCCCGGGACCCCAACGAAAACCACCAACATATTCCAAAACACGATACGAACTTGCTCCAATCATAAAAACACGTCTAACAACATCAAAACCCATAATTCATATCGAATTCAAGCCTACATTTCTTAAAACTTTCCGAATTGCACATACGATCTAAAACCCGACCAAACGACGTCCAAATGACTTGAAAATTTGCGGACATATCCAAAATCACATAACGAAGCTACAGAAATTGTCGGAATTCCATTCCGACCCCCGGATCAAAATCTCACCTATCGTTCGGATTCGCCAAAATTTCAACCTTCGGCATTTCAAGCCTAATTGAGCTACGGACCTCCAAAATACATTCCGAACGCGCTCCCAACCCCGAAATCACCTAACGGAGCTAATGGAACCATCAGATTTCCGTTCCGAGATCGTCTTAACATTGTTCCGGCTACGGACCATTTTCTAGCTTTAAAGCTCTCATTTAGGGACTAAGTGTCCCAAAATGCTCCAAATTTCATAACCGACTCTCCCGGCAAACCACAATAGTAGAAATGAACTTAGGGGAACAGTTAAATTGGGGATTGGGGCGTAATTTTCTAAAACGACCGGTCGGGTCGTTACATCTTCCCACACTTAAAAGATTCGTTCGTCCTCGAACGAGCATAGAAAACATACCCGGAGTAGTGAAAAGATGAGGGTACTCGTTGCGCATATCCTGTTCGGTCTCCCAAGTCGCCTCCTCGACCGGCTGGCCCCGCCACTGAACCTTTACCGAAGCGATGTTCTTTGACCTTAGCTTTCTGACCTGCCTGTCTAGAATGGCTACTGGCTCCTCAACATAAGACAGATCCTTGTCTAGCTGAACAGAAGTGAAATCCAACACATGCGACGGGTCACCATGGTATCTCCGGAGCATGGAGACATGAAATATGGGGTGAACTCCAGCTAGGCTGGGAGGTAAGGCCAACTCATAAGCAACCTCTCCAACACGCCTCAAAATGTCATAAGGGCCAATAAATCTAGGACTCAGCTTTCCTTTCTTCCCAAACCTCATAACGCCCTTCATGGGCGAGACTCGAAGCAGAACCCGCTCGCCAACCATAAAGGCCACATCGCGAACCTTCTTGTCCGCATAACTCTTCTGTCTAGACTGGGCTGCACGAAGTCTGTCCTGAATCACCTTGACCTTGTCCATAGCATCCCGAACCATATCAGTACCTAGCAACCTGGGCCTCGCCCGGCTCGAACCAACCCACGGGAGACCCGCACCTCCTACCATATAGGGCCTCATACGGTGCCATCTGAATACTAGACCTGGTAGCTGTTGTTATAAGCAAACTCCGCCAGTGGCAACAAGTGATCCCATGAACCTCCAAACTCAATCACGCACGCACGGAGCATATCCTCCAAAATCCGAATAGTGCGCTCGGACCGCCCATCAGGTCCGGGGGTGAAATGTCGTGCTCGGCTCCACCCGAGTACCTAACTCCCGCCGTACAGCCCTCCAGAACCGCGAAGTGAACCGAGTGCCTCTATCCGAAATGATGGAAACCGGAATACCGTGCAGCCCGAACTATCTCTCCGATATAGATCTCGCTAGCCGCTCCGACGAATAGGTAGTGCTCACCGGAGTATAAAACGGGCGGACTTGGTCGGCCGATCCACAATGACCCAAATGGAATCGAACTTCCTAACCGTCCGTGGAAGTCCATATACAAAGTCCATGGTAATGCGCTCCCATTTCCACTCGGAAATCTCAATCTGCTGCATCAATCCACCCGGACGCCTGATGCTCATACTTCACCTGCTGGCAGTCGAGGCATCTAGAAACATAATCAACTATATCCCTCTTCATCCGCCTCCACCAGTAATGTTGTTTCAAGTCCCGATACATCTTCGCGGCTCCCGGATGGATGGAATACCGCGAGCTACGGGCCTCTGCTAGAATCAGCTCTCGAAGATCATCTACATCGGGCACACAGATGCGCCCCCGCATCCTCATAACTCCATCATCTCCGATGGTAACATCTCGAGCATCACCACGCCGAACTCTATCCCGGAGGACAAGCAAATGAGGGTCGTCGAACTGACGCTCCCTGATGCGGTCAAATAGAGAAGACCGAGAAATCACACAAGCCAGAACCCGGCTGGGCTCCGAAAGATCCAGTCTAATAAACTGTCTGGCTAAAGCCTGAACATCCATCGCCATAGGCCTCTCCGAAGCTGGTAGATACGCCAAACTCCACAAACTCTCTGCCCGACAACTCAAGGCATCGGCAACCACATTAGCCTTGCCCGAGTGATAGAGAATAGTAATATCATAGTCCTTCAGTAGCTCCAACCATCGCCTCTGACGCATATTCAGGTCCTTCTGCTTAAGCAAGTGCTGCAAGCTCCGGTGATCAGTGTAGATCTCACAAGGAACCCCATATAAATAATGACGCCAAATTTTCAAGGCGTGAACAATGGCAGCCAGCTCCAAATCATGAACAGGGTAATTCTTCTCATGCACCTTCAGCTGTCTCGACGCGTAGGCAATCACCCTACCGTCCTGCATCAATACCGCACCGAGTCCAACTCGTGAGGCATCACAATATACAGTATAGGACCCCGAACCCGTAGGCAACATCAATATAGGGGCCGAAGTCAAAGCTGTCTTGAGCTTCTGAAAGCTCGCCTCACACTCGTCTGTCCACTGAAAAGGGGCACCCTTTCGGGTCAATCTAGTCATAGGTGCTGCAATCGAAGAGAACCCCTCTACAAAACGACGGTAATAGCCCGCCAAACCAAGGAAACTGCGAATCTCGGTAGCGGAGGAGGGTCTGGGCCAACTCTGCACGGCCTCCACCTTCCTCGGATCTACTCGAATACCATCACTCGACACCACGTGGCCCAAAAATGCCACCGAACTCAACCAAAATTCACATTTAGAGAACTTGGCATAAAGCTGCTTCTCCCTCAGAATCTGAAGCACTATCCTCAAATGCTGCTCGTGCTCTTCCCGGCTCCGGGAATATACTAGAATATCATCAATGAAAACAATCACGAATGAGTCCAGATAAGGCCTGAACACACTGTGCATCAAATGCATAAAGGCTGCCTGGGGCATTAGTCAGCCCAAAAGACATCACGAGGAACTCATAGTGACCATACCGGGTCCTGAAGGCAGTCTTCGGGATATCTGGCTCCCGAATCTTCAGCTGGTGATACCCAGAGTGCAAATCAATCTTAGAAAACACCTGTGCGCCCTGTAGCTGGTCAAATAAATCATCAATACGGGGCAAAGGATACCGGCTCTTCACTGTAACCTTGTTCAGCTGACGATAGTCAATACACATGCGCATAGAACCGTCCTTTTTCTTCACAAACAATACAGGAGCACCCCAAGGCGACACACTGGGTCGAATAAAACCCTTGCCCAATAACTCCTGTAACTGATCCTTCAACTCCTTCAACTCAGGAGGAGCCATACGGTACGGTGGAATAGAAATGGGCCGAGTGCCCGGCAACAAGTCAATAGCAAAGTCAATATCTCTGTCGGGCGGCATGCCCGGAAGATCAGCTGGAAATACATAAGCAAAGTCACGTACCACATGAACAGAATCAATAGAGGGAGTGTCAACACTGACGTCCCGCACATAGGCTAGATAAGCAGCACACCCCTTCTCAACCATACGCTGAGCTCTGAGAAAAGAAATAACACGGCTAGTGGTGTGATCTAGAGTACCACTCCACTCAATACGTGGAATGCCTGGCATAGCCAGCGTCACGGTCTTGGCGTGACAATCAAGAATAGCATAATGGGGCGACAACCAGTCCATGCCCAGAATAATATCAAAATCGACCATCCCAAGCAGCAATAGATCCGCTCTGGTCTCAAAATCACAAATGGTAATCAAACACGACCGATATACGCGGTCCACAACCAAAGAATCACCCACCGGAGTGGAAACATAAATGGGGGCACTCAAAGAATCCCGAGGCACACCCATATGAGAAGCAAAGTAAGAAGACACATATGAAAAAGTGGAACCAGGGTCGAATAGAACCGATGCCTCCCCGTGACTAACCAGAATAATACCCGTGATAACAGGAGTCGGATGCAACAGCCGCAGCCGCGATCGTGAATAGCATAGAATCCGGCATGTCCCCCTCTCGAGGGCGGCCTCTCGGAACCCCGACCCCCGCCCCCGGCCGGCCGGGCAGCGGAGCGGGCGCCGGGGCCGGAATGATAGCTCGTCGGCCCTCGAGAACCACGCGGACGTCGCGACGACCGACGAGGGGCTCCTCTCCCGCGCCCGGGGCACTCCCCAACCAGGTGGCGAGTATCCCCGCACTCAAAACAAGCTCCGGGAGGACGCGGTGGCCGTGACCGACCGGCCCTCACCCCCACTAGTCCGACCCCCGGAAGGACCCCGCGCAGAGGTGCACCGGAAACCGGGGAGCATAATAAGGCTCCCGAGGTGCTTGGAAGACCCGGAGTACTACCGGCTGCGGCAATGCCGAGTGAACCGGTCGACCGAATAACCCCCGCCAAAACGACCGGCCGACGGAGTGCGGGCACCACAGAAATGGCCCGACTCACGAGACCTCTTGGCTCTCTCTCTCTCCGCTCTCTAGGGAGCATACTCTCGATCCTCTTGGCAATGCTAACCGCCTGCTGATAAGATATATCTGTCTCCAGCTCTCTGGCCATGCTGGATCGGATAGGCGGAACAATGCCCTCAATAAATCTCCGCACTCTCTCCCGAACCGTGGCTACCAAAGCCGGTGCATGCCCGGCTAGACGGGTGAAACTGATAGCATACTCCGATACTGACATGGAGCCCCGTCGCAACCGCTCAAACTCCGAGCGCCAAGAATCCCTAAGGCTCTGTGGAACAAACTCCCTCAAAAACAGATCTGAAAACTGCGTCCAAGTCAATGAAGCAGACTCCTCCGGACTATCCAACTCATACGTGCGCCACCAATCATAAGTGGCCCCACGAAACTGAAAAGCAGTGAAGGAAACCCCGCTGGTCTCCACAATCCCCATAGTACGAAGAATACGACGACACTCCTCTAGAAAACCCAATGCATCATCTTGAAGCCAAACCACTAAACACCGGAGGGTCATATTTCTCGAACCTCTCCAATCTACGCCGCTCGTCCTCGCAGGCAGCCGGTCCACCTCCGGGCTGTGCCGGGCGGCAAGAGGCATAACCAAAACATCCGGAACCCGTCCCACCGGCACACGTTGCTCCGGTGTAAGGCTGCCGGAGTCCGGGCCCCTCCCCCGCCCGAGACGTAGCCGCGACGAGAGGAAGCACTCCCTGCCCGAGCTAAAGCGGTATACATACTCACGAACCGGGCCGTGGTCTCCCGTAGTGCTGCGAGTAGTAAGCAGCCGTAGTCGGTGTACCGTGTGCCTCGCGCTCCAACCTGGTCTACCTGTGGCACCTCGACGGCAGCGCGCGCGGGTGCTGTGGCCGCACCTCGGGCGCGTCCTCGTCCTCTACCTCGGCCCCGGCCTCCGACGGCGGCAACAGGGGGCGCGGGTACCTGATCATCGCGAGTAGCTCGTGTCCTCACCATCCGTGAGAGAATAGAAAGCAGTAGTTTAGATTTGATGCCAAAAAATGTCGCACGACAAGGAATCCAAAAGAAATGAAGAGTTTCCTAAACGGTTACATAGCCCCTCGTAGATAAATACAGACGTCTCCGTATCGATCAGCGAGACTCTAAGTAACCGGTCCGTGTCCCGTGACTCCTATGAACCTAGAGCTCTGATACCAACTTGTCATGACCCTAGTTCACCAATCGTGAACATGTCGTGATGGCACCCGATCCCCACGACTAGGTAAGCCAAGCACATTGCGGAAAATACAAATTATGAACATTTAAATAAGAAACAGCGGAAAAATAGCATAAAAAGATATGTAATCCGTGCCGCTTGGCACATACATCCGTCACACAATGAATAAAACACTACCAAGATCCGAAATCCCACGGTAACACAGACTAAAAGAGAATATACAACTGTGGCTCTATGCGTAAAGAGTATCTATCAACGAGATGAAGGAAAAATGCCAACTAGTACTACTAGAATAGAAGGGAAGCCTCCGGATCCGCGGACGTAGCGTATCATACCTCGAAGTCTCCCAGAAAGCTGCAGAATCACCTAGCACGAGCCTGCTCTGATGTACTTGGATCTGTACAACAAAAGTGTGCAGAAGAGTAGCATGAGTACACCACGGCGGTACTCAGTAAGTGCCAAGCCTAACCTCAATGGAGTAATGACGAGGAAGGTCAGGTCCCTACTGAGAAACAATAATATAATGATGATAACAAAAATAAACAGTTTAAATGAATATAATTTCCGAAATAACAACAATAAGATGATTACCGCAACTATCTACAATTAAGCTAACAACAAATAACCAACTCAATAAAAAAAATCCAGGACCTGTGGGAATTGAACCCACAGTCCCATTTTCAGTACCTCTGGGTCTCCGGGAATCGAACCCGCAGCCCATGTCTCAATAATATCTCAATAACTCGGGATCTCCGGGAATCGAACCCACAGTCCCTACCAATAACTTAGGATCTCCGGGAATCGAACCCGCAGTCCCTACCAATAACTCAGGATCTCGGGAATCGAACCCGCAGTCCCTACCAATAACTCAGGATCTCGGGAATCGAACCCGCAGTCCCTACCAATAACTCAGGATCTCGGGAATCGAACCCGCAGTCCCTACCAATAACTCAGGATCTCGGGAATCGAACCCGCAGTCCCTACCAATATCACTCCGGGTCTCTGGGAATCGAACCCACAGCCCTGGGTCTCCGGGAATTGAACCCGCAGTCCACAAGCACAACAAATAAAGGAATACACAGAGAGAATAAATTATGCTTAACTATAACTTCACCGAAAAATAGTGCCAATAATTATCAAAAGTTCAAATAAGACAATTAGGCAACTAAACAGTTAAGTACTACCTAAACATGCTCTTCTAACTACTACCGGGTAAAAATATCAAATTAACAAATAAAAACAGGAATACCACTCATCGAACATTTTAAGTAAAGTATGTGTTCAACAACCAGCGCATGTACACGCCCGTCACCTCGCGTACAAGGCATTTAAAGTGTCACATAATATCCTAGGGGTGAAAGTCCCCCACACGAGGTTAGACAAGCCACTTACCTCAATTCCGGTACGAAACCGCTAAGAAATAACCCTCTTGCCGCGAATGTCGGCCTCCACAAGTGTAGTATCTGATAAAAATCAATAGAATCACATCAAAATAGGCCAATTGGGCATTACCCAATCAAAATAACTCAAAATACACCAAAACCCACAAGTTGCCAAAACCCGACTTTCGGTACGCTTATCTAAAAATCACGAAAATTATATATTCGGGTTCCTTATCTCAATACGAGCCTAGGCATATAAAATTTACCACAATCGGACTCCATTTGCCCACTCAAATCAGAGATTTTCTAACATTTAGGCCTAGGGCTCAAACCCACCTTTAATCTTCCAATTTCAGTGAAATAATTACGGATTTCATGATAAACCAACGAATTAAGGTCAAGAAACTTATCCCCGATGATTTCCCGATGATATCCCAGCGTTTCCCCGTCAAAATCCTCTTTTGGAGCTCAACAATGGCGTTTTTGTGTATGGGGGTCGCGGGTGTTATGTTCTGAACTTAAGCTCACTGCCAGACCTCATTGCTCATCGCGTTCGCGATGGGCCTCACGCGTCCGCGATGACTCGCCCGGCTTCTTCTTCGCGAACGCGACGCCATCCCACGCGTCCGCGATGTATTGCCAAACCGACCCCTCGCGAACGCGGCTCTCCACACGCGTTCGCGATGAATAAAATCCCAAGCCGCCCACTTTACTCTTCGCGGACGCGGTCCACCTGGACGCGAACGCGATACGTCCCAGGCCATAACTACGCGAACGCGATCTCCCCTACGCGACCGCGATGACCAACCTGACCAGGCCTACGCGAACGCGGCACGTGCCTCGCGAACGCGTAGGTCAAATTTCGACTGCACTGCTGCTGCATTTTCTGCAGATTTTCCAAGTTTCAAATGCCCGTTTGATGGTCCGAATTCATCCCGAGGCCCCCGGGACCCCAACGAAAACCACCAACATATTCCAAAACACGATACGAACTTGATCCAATCATAAAAACACGTCTAACAACATCAAAGCCCATAATTCATATCGAATTCAAGCCTATATTTCTTAAAACTTTCCGAATTGCACATACGATCTAAAACCCGACCAAACGACGTCCAAATGACCTGAAAATTTGCGGACATATCCAAAATCACATAACGAAGCTACAGAAATTATCGAAATTCCATTCCGACCCCCGGATCAAAATCTCACCTATCGTTCGGATTCGCCAAAATTTCAACCTTCGGCATTTCAAGCCTAATTGAGCTACGGACCTCCAAAATACATTTCGAACGCGCTCCCAACCCCGAAATCACCCAACGGAGCTAATGGAACCATCAGATTTTCGTTCCGAGATTGTCTTAACACTGTTCCGGCTACGGACCATTTTCTAGCTTTAAAGCTCTCATTTAGGGACTAAGTGTCCCAAAATGCTCCAAATTTCAGAACCGACTCTCCCGACAAACCACAATAGCAGAAATAAACTTAGGGGAACAGTTAAATTTGGGATTGGGGCGTAATTTTCTAAAATGACCGATCGGGTCGTTACAGTTTTAGTGATGGCTTCATGACTGAGCAATCTTTTCTAACACTTAGAGAGATAATGCCATCATATGAATTAAATAATTTGTAGCAAACAACACTTAGTCGTCCAACAAAGATAGATACGATATGACAAAGAATGAACGCAATGAAAAAATGCACCAAATAGTTTATTGAAGGATGTTTCCTCGATAGGTTATGACTTATAGCAACAAATGACTAATATTTCTGAAGGAGAGACGGATAGTGAAAGCCACCTAAGTACAAAAAGCAGCCGCCAAATATTCCGCAAAGAGTGGTGAAAATTTGCCAAATATACTGGAAATGTCGCCACATTAAAGCCTCAAACACTATTATTTTCCGTTCCATTAATATGCTTAATGTTTCTTTCCTAATCGTCCTTCTCAGATTCTAGTGAATGGGAGTTCTCATGATGGTGGGTATATTTTAGGGTTTCTTTTAAATACACCAGTTTGGTGAACATTCTGGTCTAGGCAGTTCCCTCCTTTCTACAACAGTTTATTTTGGTTATTTACATTTTTAAAATTTCTGTAGATACTGGACACAAGTGAACGTGGGTTCATGGATTGTGTATGGCTATCATATTTATCTTTTTATTTCAAATTTTAGTAATAAGAAAAGGATAGAAAAAAATAGCATAAATACTAACCGTTAAATATTGTTGAAAATGTCCTAAATTATTTAAACTTTCTCTTATAAGATGTGCCAAGTGGCAATATATTAAGCTTTTACTTCGTTAAAAATACCTCTTTTTTTAATTTATTTTTTATATAGATAGATTCTTTGTGAAATACTTGTGCCAAGTGGCAATATATTAAGCTTTTACTTCGTAAAATTGCACTTGTAAGTATGTAAGATTATATAAATAAAATTTTATAAACGATTAATTCCAAATATGGGAGAAAGTAATTAATTTTTTGGAATTGTCAGGTTTAATAAATAAATAAAAAGCAAATAAATTTTGAATTGACAGTTTTTACTTCCTATAAATATGGAACCATATTAAATAGAACGATTTTTATATGCCAACATGCTTATCACAGTTAGGAACTGTTTGCCTTTAAGTTTTGTTTTAAAAAAAAATTATAGGACATAAAAACTTAATCTTAATTAAAATAAAATTGTAACTTCTTTTTTGTACTTCCTATAAATATGGAACCATGTCTTAAAGATCCACGTGTCATCCTGGGTTTTGACACTTGGCTTAATGATATGCTTTTGTCTTTGGCTTTTTATTATACTAGTAGTCATACCCGCGTGATTGCGCGGTCGATATTAAAAAATATGAATTAATTTAAATTATGATCGGGGTTATTTGAACATATTAAATCGTATTATTTTATAAATTTAATTGTCATCATATTTATCAATATGATATACACAATAATAAAATCTCTATTAAATTAACTATACTTATATACAACAACAATAATAATATATCCATTATTATCCCATACCGTGGAATTCAGGGAGGGTAGTGTGTATGCACACTTTACCCCTCTCTTGTGAGGATATTATATTACCAATATTTAGTATTATTATATTGTTAATAGATATTTTTATTAGCATATTACGCTATTTAATATTTTTACTTCTACTATCTTTTTTTTAATATAAGAAGATATATATTTTATTAATCTAGAAATATATTTTTATTTAAGTTTTATTCTTTTGTTCTCATCAATATTATTTGCATTTTAATGAATAAAATATCTATTAAATTAAAGGGACTAATATAGATACTTTTTATTCTATATTTTTCTTTATTATATATAATATTTATATTATTATATTATTAATAGAAATTTTATTAGCATATAACTTTGTATAATATTTTTTTACTACTTTCTTTTTGTAATATAATAAAAGATATATTTTATTACTCATGAAATATTATTTTATTTTAAATTTTATTTTGCTATAGGAAAGGGAAGGTTCAATTTTAATGAATAAAATCTCTATTAAATTAAAGGAACTAATATAGTCATCGAATAACTTTTTTGTTCTGTATTTTTTTAGTATATTATCTAATATTTAGTATTATTATATTGTTAATAAAAAAATATTAGCATGTTACTTTGGTTAATATTTATGTCTGTTGCTTTCTTTTGTATAATATTTTTCTTATATTCTTGATGAGTGTATTTTTATATAAATATAAATATAAATATATAATTTAAGTTAATTAAAAATAGCTTAGATTTTATTATAAAAGTGCCAAATAACTTTTTCTCAATACTATCAAATTAGTACAACAATATTCTCTCTCTTTTAATGGAAAGAAACAACTATTTGTCTTGGTATACATTTTTTAAAATCAAGACATTTAATAAACACTCTAAATTTTTAATTTTCAAGAGAAAAGGGAAGGTTCAATTTGTAAAGTGACGCTAATTCTAGAGTACTCTTTCTATTTGTCTGCTTATGTCGGCAGTTAATAATTTAGACTTGGAGTAATTATGGTTTTCGAATTTTTAGGTTTAACAAAGCATTTAAAAAATTATCCATGTTGTAGTAAACTGAATTGGAAGATTAAAATTTTTTATTTATTTTAAATTATTTTTGAATATTCAAAATTTTTGGTAGATTTGTTCCTAAAATTTTACACTTGTTGAATTTTGGTGAAACTTGACATTCTTGGACTTTTTTGCTATTCTTATCCATAATAATAAATAAATATAATAATAATAAATAAATATAGTAATATATATATATATATATATATATATATATATATAGGAATAACTACTCCCCAATTTGAAGTGATAATATTTTTTCTTATTTTCATTTTTTATAAATATTTAAATTCAAAAAAATAACTAACTATTAACTAAAAAATTAATTATATCAAGTGGCTTTTTTTTAAGTTGGCACTTGGCTTAAGGAGAAGGTTTTTTTCTCTTTTTTTAATAATACATAGATATAGATTTATTTATTGAAAGTTTAATCTGTTAAGAAAAACACAAATATTTTCAGAACTAAGTTTATAGACTTTATCAACTCCCATTCAATTTCGACATAAAACTTTGACTTTTCCTTTTTTTATTTTTTTATTTTTACAAAAACTGAAAAGCCGAACGGAGATATTTTTTGGTAGATGTACATAATTCTCGTATCTTACTGATTGATTCAGAATTATTTAGGATCTACTGGTGATTCCCAAGATTTCGTATTATACGTCAATTGTGCATTGGAAGAGTGAATTCTGAAATATATATCTACTTGGATTTATACTTATTTTACACATATGTAATATGAGACGGAAACTGTATTCAAAAGAATCTGAATTTGTCACGGGCTAAATCACAAGAACAACAAACTTATGGTGTGTTTGGTATATTGGAAAATTTTAAAAAATATTTTCCAAAACTTCTTCTTTTAACTTTTCTCTATTCCCACCAACCTCCCACCAACACATCTCACCCCAATCCACCCCACCCCACCCCACCCCAATCCTAGCTCTACCCCACCTACTCACCCCACCCCTCCACCCCATCCCACCAAAAAAACATCGTTTCAACAAATAATTGTTTTTCATATAAAAAAATATCTTTTTCATTTTAACAAAAAAAAAAATTCTTTTCATGTAGATTTTTTTATTTTTTATTTCAACAAAAAATATATTTTCTTTTCATGATATATTTATATATATATTATTTCAACAAGATGAGTATTTTCTTTTCGTGATATAAAAAAAGTATTTTTTTTTATTTTAATTAAATGAGTACTTATTTTCATGTTATAGAAAGAGTACTTTTTTTTAAACCAAAAAAGAATATTTCTTTTTAGTTATGGAGCACATTAATTCTTTTTGGTTTGTATGAATATTAGAGACTTGGAAGAGGTGGGGGAGGGGGAAAGGTTGAGGAGAGTAGCATAACAAAATATTATCCTAAAAATACTTTTTACTCTCTAATCAAATACTAGAAAATATTTTTCATTTACCAATAAAATTACTATTTTCCATGAAAATTCATATAAAAAATATTTTTCTTTATACCAAACACATATTTAAAGTATATTGCAAATAAAAAAATAATAATATAGAAAATATTTTTCTTTGTACCAAATACACGATAAGAGATAATGATGTTCGGTTAAAGGGATTTAAGATGTTTTTTTGAGTCAAATGGGACAAAATTTTCTATTGGTCGGTAAACAACGTAGAAAATTCTGGCTGCATGGCATTTTCTCGGCATTAACTCTCTTGTCATTGTCTAATCAAGTTTTAAATTTAATTTCGTTTTCTTTGACCGCTTAATTTAGTAATTTACTAGGCAAATGAACCGTAAGAAACTTCCATAATATCTTCTACTTCCAAGCTAAGACGATGTAATAATAAGTCAATTTTCTAAAACTTTCCCATTCCTCCCACCCACTTTTAATGTTAAATTAATTAAATGTATGCCGTTTAAAATGTTGCTTAAGCTTTTGACCTTTTTTTTGTTGTTGTAAAGAATAATATTATTATTGCTAATATGCATCTTACATAGTTAACTCTCTACTGTATTTGATCTTACTGCAGTCTTTTGGATAATATAATAATACAAAAGAAGGCGTAAGACGATATTTATCATACTAATCGTAAAGTGGACCTTAATACTATCTTTCTTTGGTAGGCACTTAAAAGGCTTATTTTTCAAAGACTGATCATCAAATATTAAAATAGAAAATTATCAACTATGTCTGTTTATTAGTAGCTCATTACAAAAATTGATTAATTGATAAAATATTACTAATATTAGTCAAATTAGCCAATTAGCTATTTGTAGCAAAAAAATATCAAATTTTTGCTTTGTTTGAGTGGGTGTTACTAGAATAGATTTGGCACAACTTAAGGAGCTTGAATCTCTATTTTTGGATAATTTGGTGAAGTTTTGAGGTGGTTTGAATTGAAAATTCAAAGAAAAAACTGAAAATGAAAAAAATCATATGTGTATCATTTGTGTATCACATATGTATCATATTTGTATCAATTATGTATCACATGTATATCCATATATACCTGTGTGTAAGATACATGCGTCATACATATTTGATATATGTGTCGCAGAAGATTTTATTGAACTCAATTTAATTACGAATTTTGATCTAAAAACGGTCCAAATCATCTCCAATCTTCCTCAAATTTTGTATATTGACTTATCTATATATTTGAATTTTAACTATACCAATTGAAAAAGTTTCTTTTTTTGTTTAGATTTTTGGAATATTGTATATATTTTTGTATTTCATCACCTTATTTGCTACCTCATCCATGAAATTTCCTTTCCGTCTTGTATCAAGTGTTGCTAATCACGCTTAAAAATATGGAAGGTAATTTTTGCATGTAATTCTTTGAGAGAAAGAACCCTATTATTTGATTTTTTAATTTTCTTGGCTAGTTTTAGTAAATCTATGACTAATGATTAGAGGTTGGTAAGTTGAGATTTATTTGAAACATTTGTGTAAGTTTCTCTATTAAAAATAGCACTTCTCAAATGAATTATTACACAAATTACTTATCTCCAGATGTATTTCTCTAAAAGACTATTTTGATAATATTAAATAAAAATTAGATTAACATGATTGAAATCTATATACAATATTATATTTTCTTAAAAAATATTCAAATATTCGCTGAAGAAAAAAATTAAGTCAAAGTTTAATATTTAAATAAGATATTAAGATAAGATATTAATGAAGGGGAGTTTTGCTATAATTGATAAAATTACTGTCATGTGACCAGGAGGTCACGATTCAAGTCGTGTAAACATCATCTTGCAAAAATGCAGGGTAAGACTACATACAATTAATATACCCTTGTGGTCTAGCCTTTCTCCGTGCATAGCGAGAGCTTAATGCAGGGTAAGTCTGCATACAATAGATCCTTATGATCCAGCCCTTCTCTGAACCCTGTGTATAGCGGGAGCTTTGTATACCAGGTTGCCCTTTTATAAGATAAGAAAATAAAAGTAAAACTTGAATTGATACAAATATACCCTCATCTATATTCTATATATAATTAAAAGCCAAAGACAAAAGTCTCTCGTGAAGCCAAATGTCACAATAATACCATGACACATGGCATGTTAGGACATTGGTCCTAATTATTAGGAAGTTGAATTTGGAAATATAATTTTATTTATTTTAAAGAAAATGTAAATGACAGTTTTTCTTTTCAAAATTCAAAATTTCATAATTTTTATATTTTAAAAAAATAACTGATTGTACTTAGCACAAATAAAGGACACATTTTTTTCTCTATGTAAAAAGAAAATTGATTATAGATTAATTGGAGTTTTAAAATTGTATTACATATAAAAAACGAAAATAATAAAATAAAATAAAAAACTACCATATCTATATATCTATATATATTAATTGGTTACTTTATTTAGATTTAATAAATATAGATATCTTATAATTAAATATAATAAAAAAACAACAAAAAATATATATATACATAAAATAACTACCCATTCAAATAGGGTGGTAGTAGTTTTAAGTTTGAATTTTTAACTTATTTTAAAATAAAAAGAAAAAAATTAACATATAAAAAAAACAAAATAAGAGAAGAAACAATGCCCATTCAAATCGAGAAGTGGTTACAAGTTGGACTTTTAAAATAAATTCAAATAAAAAAATAAAAAAATAATGAATTACCAATTCAAATTGGGGAGTAGTTTTATATTGGAGTTTAAAATTATTTTAAATTAAAAAAATGAAAAATCTATTTATATATACATATAAAAGATGAAAATAATATAACAAATAAAATAAACACACACACACTTTCACGACCCTAGTTCACCACGTGAACCTGTCATGACGGCACCCAATCTTCGCGACTAGGTAAGCCTCATACAGTGCGTAATATACAACTCTTATGAGCAATAGTTAAGATAATAGCGGAATGACATAAAAGAAATGTAATAGGTACCGCTCGGCACATACACTTTACCAAATACCAGAATATACAACCACCAAGACCCGAAAACTCACGGGCAACACAGACTGAGAGAGTATAACTGTAGCTCTATACATCCAGAATATCTATACAACCGAAATAAGGGAATAACTGACATCACTCATGAAGAATAGAAGAAGACCCTCCGGATCTGCGGACGTAGCAGATTCATACCTCGAGTCTCCTGAAAAATGTGCCCAAGTCACCGGTAGTGTGTCTGATCAGATGGACCTGGATCTGCACAACAAATGTGTGCAGAAGAGTAGCATGAGTACACCACGGCAGTACTCAGTAAGTGCGAAGCCTAACCTCGATGGAGTAGTGACGAGGAAGGTCAGGGCCCTACCGAGAATAATAAAAATAATGATAATAACACCGGACAGTACAAAAACAGGAATAAGTCTGAGATAACAACAAATGAGATAAATACTACAAGTCGTCTACAGTTAGGCTAACAAGAGAAATCAACACAACAAGTACAAATCAACAATCCAGGATCTCCGGGAATTGAACCCGCAGTCCTTTTATACTCAGCAACTCATGATCTCCGGGAATCGAACCCGCAGTCCATATATCAGTATCACAGGATCTCCGGGAATTTAACCCGCATTCCTTTATATCAGTATCACAAGATCTCCGGGAATTAAACTCGTAGTCCTTTATATCAGTATCATAGAATCTCCGGAATTGAACCTGCAGTCCGTATATCAGTATTTCTGGGAATTGAACCCGTAGTCCGTATATCAGTATATCATGACCTCCGGGAATCGAACCCGCAGTCCTTTACCTCAGTAGCACTGGATCTCCGGGAATTGAACCCGCAGTCCATAGAACACAAACACAATCAAATAAGAGTAAATCACAGAGAAATATGAAATACACCGCTACAATTAACAACTAATTCAGTCTCAACATGTTATGGGAAATTAAATTAAGACAAGTAGGCATTTAGACAGATAATCCTATCTAATCACGCTTCTCTAGTTAACACAAGATAAATCTTGCAATTAAACCAATTAAATAACAGAGATGACACTGATTGAGCAATTCAAGTAAAGTAGTTTTTCAACAACTTGCGCAAGTACACGCCCGTCACCTCGCGTACAAGGCATTCAAATCAACACATATATATATCCTAGGGGAGAAAATCCCCCACGCAAGGTTAGACACGTCACTTACCTCAATTCCGGTACAAAATCGCTAAGAAATGACTCCCTTGCCACGAGTATCCGACTCCGAGTGGCCCAAATCCAAAAAGTGTCTTTGAAAAGCACGCGAAAAATCACTCAAAACCGAGCTCCCTAGCTTGAGTTTTTGAAAAAATGGTGAAACCCTCGCGGATGAAATTTAATATACTAATTCTGTCTGCCCAATGAAATACTCTATGCGATCGCATGACCCTTATTACGATCGCATAGAACAACTTTTGAACCTCACATTTTTGCCTTATGCGATCGCACACACATCATTGCGATTGCATTGCTAAAGAAAACAACCTTATGCGATCGCACTCCCAGCTCCGTGATCGCATAGAACAAACTATAGGACCTGGGACCCCTAACCTTACCACTATGCGATCGCATAGACCATTCGCAATCGCAGAGAACAATTAACCACAGCTATGCGATCGTATATACATTTCCGCGATCGCATAGAAAAAATTTTGAGCCTCCTCCCAAGCCTTCTATGCGATCGCATCAACCTATTGCGATCGCATAGAGCAATCATCTGCAACACTCATGACAGCAAATCTGACATGCTTCATAACTCAAAATGGTCCATTTGACCCCCGAAAACACTCCCGAGGCCCTCGGGACCTCAACCAAAGACACCAACCCACTCCAAATCACGATACAAACTTGTTTCAATCATAAAAGCATATTATTAAACACAAAAATCATCAAATTATGGCAGATTCAAGCCTAAGTTTCAACCAAAACTTCCGAAACCTACATGATATCAAAAATCCGACCAAACGACGTCCGAATGACCTGAAAATTTGCAGACATATCCAAAATCACCTAACGAAGCTACTGCAACTATCGAAATTTCATTTTGACTCCTAGATCAAAATCTCGCCTATCGACCGGATTTTCAAAAATTTCAAGCCTAAATGAGCTACGGACCTCCAAAATATATTCCGAACACGCTCCCAACCTCGAAATCACCTAACGGAGATAACAGAACCATCAAATTTCTGTTCCGAGGTCGTCTTAATCAACTATAAAGCTCTCATTTAGGGACTGTGTCCCAAAACACTCCAAATTCTAGAACCGAACATCCCGGCAAACCACAATAGCAGAAATGAACTTAGGGGAAGCAGTAAATTGGGGATCGGGGAATAAATTTCAAAAACGACCGGCCGGGTCATTGCATCTTCCCACATTTAAACATTCGTTCGTCCTCGAACGAGCATAGAAAACATACCTGAAGTAGTGAAGAGATGAGGGTACTGGCTGCGCATATCCTGCTCGGTCTCCCAAGTCACCTGCTCGGCCGGCTGACCCCGCCATTGGACCTTTACCGAAGCAATGTTCTTTGACCTCAGCTTTTTGATTTGCCTGTCCAAAATGGCCACTGGCTCCTCAACATAAGACAGATCCTTGTCCAGCTGAACAGAACTGAAATCCAACACGTGCAACGGGTCACCATGGTATCTCCGGAGCATAGAGACATGAAATACTAGATGGACTCTAGCTAGGCTGGGAGGTAACGCCAGCTCATAAGCAACATCCCCAACATGCCTAAAAATCTCAAAAGGGCCAATGAACCTCGGACTCAGCTTCCCTTTCTTCCCAAACCTCATGACGCCCTTCATGGGCGAGACCCGAAGTAGAACCCGCTCGCCAACCATAAATGGCACATCGCGGACCTTCTTGTCTGCATAACTCTTCTGTCTAGACTGGGCTGCACAGAGTCTGTCCTGAATCACCTTGACCTTGTCCATTGCATCCTGGACCATCTCAGTACCTAGCAGCCTGGCCTCACCCGGCTCGAACCAACCCACGGGGGACCTGCACCTCCTACCATATAGGGACTCATACGGTGCCATATGAATGCTGGACTGATAACTATTGTTATAAGCAAACTCCGCCAGTGGCACGAAGTGATCCCATGAACCTCCAAACTCAATCACGCACGCACGGAGCATATCCTCCAAAATCTGAATAGTGCGCTCAGACTGGCCATCCGTCTGGGGGTGAAATGCTGTGCTCAGCTCCACCCGTGTACCTAACTCCAACTGCACGGCCCTCCAGAACCGTGAAGTAAACTGAGTGCCTCTATCTAAAATGATGGAAACTGGAATACCATGCAACCAGACTATCTCCCTGATATAGATCTCCGCCAATCGCTCCGATGAGTAAGTAGTGCACACAGGTATGAAATGGGCGGACTTGGTCAGCCGATCCACAATGACCCAAATAGAATCAAACTTCCCCACAGTCCGTGGAAGTCCAGATACGAAGTCTATGGTGATGCGCTCCCACTTCCACTCTGGGATCTCAATCTGCTGCAATAACCCACCCGGACGCTGATGCTCATACTTCACCTGCTAGCAGTTGAGGCACCCAGAAACATAGTCAACAATATCCTTCTTCATCCGCCTCCACCAATAGTGCTACCTCAAGTCCTAATACATCTTCGCAGCACCCAGATGGATGGAATTCCGCGAGCTATGGGCCTCAGCTAGAATCAACTCTCGAAGATCATCCACATTGGGCACACAAATACGCCCATGCATCCTCATCACTATATCATCCCCGATGGTGACATCTCGAGCATCACCATGCCGAACCTTGTCCTGAAGATCAAGTAAATAAGGATCATCAAATTGTCGCTCTTTGATGCGATGAAATAGAGAAGACCGAGAAACCACACAAGCCAGAACCTACATGGGCTCCGAAAGATCCAATCTAACAAACTGTCTGGCCAAAGCCTGAACATCCATCGCCATAGGTCTCTCCGAAGCTGGTAGATATGCCAAACTCCCCAAACTCTCCGCCCGATGACTCAAGGCATTGGCAACCACATTGGCCTTGCCCGGGTGATAAAGAATAGTAATATCATAGTCTTTTAACAACTCCAACCATCTCCTATGATGCATGTTCAGGTCCTTCTGCTTAAGCAAGTGCTGCAAACTCCGATGATCAGCGTAAATCTCACAAGGAACCACATACAAACAATGACGCCACATCTTCAAGGCGTGAACAATGGCAGCTAGCTCAAGATCGTGGACAGGGTAGTTCTTTTCATGCACCTTCAACTGTCGGGACGTGTAGGCAATTACCCTACCGTCCTGCATCAATACTACTCCGAGTCCAACCCATGAGGCATCACAATATACTGTATAGGACCCCGAACAGGTAGGCAACATAAAGATAAGGGCCGAAGTCAAAGCTGTCTTGAGCTTTTGGAAGCTCGCCTCACACTTCTCTTTCCACTGAAAAGGGGCACCCTTTTGGGTCAATCTGGTTATAGGTGCTGCGATTGAGTAGAATCCCTCCACAAAGCGACACTAATAACCCGCCAAACCAAGGAAGCTACGAATCTCAGTAGCTGAGAAGGGCCTAGGCCAACCCTGCACGGCCTCCACCTTCCTCGGATCCACACGAATACCCTCGCTCGATACCATGTGGCCTAGAAATGCCACCGAAATCAGCCAAAAATCGCATTTAGAGAACTTTGCATATAATTGCTTCTCCCTCAGAGTCTGAAGCACTATCCTCAGGTGATGCTCGTGCTCTTCCCGACTATGGGAATATACCAAAATATCATCAATGAAAATAATCACGAACGAGTCAAGATATGGCCTGAATACACTGTGCATCAAATGCATGAAAGCTGTTGGGGCATTAGTCAACCCGAAAGACATAACGAGGAACTCGTAATGACCATACCGAGTCCTGAAGGCAGTCTTCGGGATATATGGCTCCCGAATCTTCAGCTGATGATAACCAGAGCGCAAATCAATCTTGGAGAACACCTGTGAGCCCTGTAACTGGTCAAATAAGTCATTAATACGTGGCAAAGGATACCGGTTCTTCACTGTAACTTTGTTTAACTGGCGATAGTCAATGCACATACGCATAGAACCGCCCTTCTTCTTCCCAAACAACACAAGAGAACCCCAAGGCAAAACACTGGGTCGAATGAAACCCTTACCCAACAACTCATGTAACTGATCCTTCAACTCCTTCAACTCAGGAGGAGCGATGCGGTACGGAGGAATAGAAATGGGCTAAGTGCCCGGCAATAAGTCAATACCAAAATCGATATCTCTGTCGGGTGACATGCCCGGGAGATCAGCTGGAAATACATCAGAGAAATCACGTACCACTGGGACAAAATCAATAGAAGGAGTGTCAACACCGACATCCCTCACATAAGCTAGATAAGTTGCACACCCCTTCTCAACCATACGCTGAGCTTTGAGAAAGGAAATAACTCGGCTGGGGGTATGATCTAGAGTACCACTCTACTCAATACATGGAATGCATGGCATAGGGAGCGTCACGGTCTTGGCGTGACAATCAAGAATAGCATAGTGGGGCGACAACCAGTCCATGCCCAAAATAATATCGAAATCAACCATACCGAGCAATAAAAGATCAGCTCTGGTCTCAAAACCACAAATAGTGACCAAACACGACCGATACACATGGTCCACAACCAAAGAATCTCCCACCAGAGTAGAAACATAAACGGGGGCGCTCAAAGAATCCCGAGGCACACCCAGATGGAAAGCAAAATAAGAGAACACATATGAAAAAATAGAACCAGGATCGAATAGAACTGATGTCTCTCTGTGACTAACCAAGATAATACATGTGATAATAGAATCGGAGGCGACAGCTGCAACTCGATCAGGAATAGCATAAAATTTGGCCTGACCCCTCCCTCGAGGGCAGCCTCTGTCACCCTAATCCCCGTCCTTGGCTGGCTGGGTAGGTGGGGTGGCAACTGGGGCTAGAACGATGGCATACTGCCCCTATGAACCACGTTGAGGCTGCAAAGTCTGTGGAGGCGCTCCTCCCCTACGCGTAGGGCACTTCCTAACCAGATGGCGAGTATCCCCGTACTCAAAACAAGCCTTGGAGGGCGCGGTGGTTGTGACTGATTGGCCTCGCTCCCGCTGGACTGACCCCTAGAGGTACCCTGCGTAGGAGGCGCACCAGAAACTGAGGGAGCATAGTATGGCTCCTGAGGTGCTGGAGGAGCTGGAGTACCACCAGCTGCTGGCAATGCTGAATGAACTGGACGACCGGAATAACCCTTTCCAAATCGATCGGCTGCTACAGTACGGGCACCATAGAAATGACCCGACTCACGAGACCTCTAGGCCTCCCTCTCTCCTCGCTCTCTAGTGAGCATACCCTCTATCCCTCTGGCAATACGCACCGCCTACTAATACGGTACATCCGTCTCCAGCTCTGTAGCCATGCTGGACCGGATAGGCGGAATAAGACCCTCAATAAACCTCCGCAATCTCTCCCGGACCGTGGTGACCAAGGCCGGTGCATGTTTGGCTAACCGGGTGAAACTGATGGCATACTCCGATACTGTCATAGAGTTGTCACGACCCAAACCCGATCGTGATGGCACCCAACACTAAAGCTAGGCAAGCCAGACCAATAACTATTTCCAAATAGAAAACTAGTACCAAAAGGACAAACTCAAGAAGAATATATGAGTCAATAAATACTCCAATAATAATAGTATGAATAAATACTGAGAAATGCGAACATCGAAATAACACTCCCAAAATATCTGGGGTCACGAGTCTAGAGCCTCTAAACAAAACTGAATAGTAATAGAAATACTGAATAAAATACTCAAGTCTAGGACATATAGTAATAACTTAAATGAAGAGAGAAGCTAGGTTCTGCGAACGCCGGCAGCTACCTCAGCAACTCGAATAAACTCTGATATACGCTGGAGTGCTCATCTAACCCTCATGTGTACCTGAATCTGCACACAAAGGTGTAGGGAGTAGGGGTGAGTACTAAGTACTCAGTGAGTAAAAAATATATAATAATAGCTGAAAGCAGGAAATCCACAGAATACCCCAAAGCAAAGCTAAACTACAGTCCGATACCTACCACGAACTAACAACTACAGCAAATCACAATTAGCACAAATAATTTAGAGATAAAAATGCAATGCAATGCACATGACCGCTACGGCGCGTAGCCCGATCCATTTAACGTCGACGGCGCTCACTGGGGTGTGTACAGACTCCGGAGGGGCTCCTTCAGCCCAAGCGCAATATTTATATCATCCACTGCAGCGTGCAGCCCAATCCATCATCAGTCCACATCATGCATATAAGTCACACAATAGTTCAATTTATTTATTTCCAGGTTCCAGTTCATTAATAATGAAAAATACTTTACTTTTATTTAATTTTCCAAGAACATGTGACTTAGTATTTCATAACAGTAATTTCAAGCCAGGACTGAGATTAATGATTTTACAAAACAAGCTAACACATAGATATCTATCCCCTAGGGATATTACGGGTCGGCACATGGCCCCAAACATGGCTTATAGCCCACAAATATATTTAACACGGTGTGTGTTTCAACCGCCAATATAATATTGTTCATATTCGGGATGGACCAAGACTCAATCCCCAGTCATAACCAATCTCGCACCTGCCATGGGGTGCGAGTCACTCCCTAATAGCGTCACAATGTGCTAAGCCGGAGTTTCAAACTCTCAGGCTACCATATATACTAACTACTCACCTCTAGCCGGCCGTGGACTCGTCCGCGATACCTTTTCCCTTCGAATTTGCCACCTCGTGCGTCGAATCTAGTCAAAACAACATCAATTACATAAATATGGGTCAAAGAAACATAACCCAATCAAAATTACATGAAAAACACAATAATACACGAAGTTGGTAAAACCCAAGCCCCGGGCCCACTTCTCAAAAAATTCCGAAATTCATACCAACTGATTCCTCGTCTTGTCACGAGTCCGAGCATATAAAATTTATCGAAATCGAAGTTCGAATGGCCTTTCAAAACCCAAAAACTAGTTTTCAAAATTTAGGCCCTAGTTCTTCACAAATTCTACCCAATTTCATTAATTTTGGTGTTGATTCTAGCATAAAATTGTGTTTTTGAGTCAAGAAACTTACCTCCAGTGATTACCCATTGATTTCTCTCTTCAAAGCTCTCAAAACCCTCCCTTGACAAAGTAAAAGTGGTGTAAAATAATGAGGTTCGCGTCTGAAATTTTTAACTTAAACTGTTCTGTCACTGACGCCTTGTTCTATGCGATCACAATGCCCCTATGCGATCGCATAGAGTAAAATTTCCAGGCCATTTTTCCTTTCTACGCGATCGCAATACCTCTCTGCGATCGCATAGAATAATCTCCCTGGGCCCCAAATTTCTTCTCTGCGATCGCAACACTGTGTATGCGATCACACCGTGCAACATCATAGACCTATGCGATCGCACCCTCTTCTACGCGATCGCATAGAGAATTTCTCACCCCCTCCAGGTTCTTCTATGCGATCACAATGTAACTATGCGATCGCATAGAGCAATAACTGACTGCAATTTTCTGCTGCAACATCCAAATTCAAAACCTCCCGCTGGGCATCCGAAATTATCCCGAGACCCCCGGGACCCCAACCAAATGCACAGATATGTCATATTACTTCATTAAAACTTGCTCGTAACATAGAAACACCATCATAAATATCAAAATCATCGAATTCTCACGGATTCAAGCCCAAGTTTCATTAAAACTTCCGAAACTAACATTTGATCTAAAACCCGACCTAAACACCTCCGAATGACCTAAACTTTTGCACGCATATCCAAAATCACTTAACACAGTTACTGCAACTCTTAAAATTTCATTCCAAGCCCCGGATCAAAATCTCACCTACCGTTACCGTCCGAAATTTGCCAAAATTCAACCTTAGCCAATTCAAGCCTAAATCTACACCGGACCTCCGAATTCGATTTTGATTGCTCTCCTAAGTCATAAATCATCCCCAAAACTAGTCGAATCATTAAAAATCCATTCCGAGCTTTCTAACTCATCGGTCAACATTCGATTGACTTTTCCAAACTATTTTTCTCATAAAGAGATTTATTGCCTCATTTCTAACTAGATTCCCTCCGATTTACTTCTAACTCTCCAAACACATATAAATTAACATGTTAAAGTATAAAATGAAGAAAACGTGGCGGTAACTCCCGTAACGACAGGTCGGGTCGTTACATTCTCCCCAACTTAAACAAACGCTCGTCCGCGAGTGGGTTGAGAAACATACCTGGAGTCTCAAATAAGTGTGGATATCTGCTCCGCATCTCCTGTTCGGTCTCCCAAGTAGCTTTCTTTACGGGACAACCTCTCCACTGCACTCACTGAAGCTATATCTTTGGATCTCAACTTATGAACCTGTCGACCCAAAATGGCTACCGGCTCCACATCATAGGTCAAGTCCTCATCCAGCTGTATCGTGCTGAAGTCTAACACATGTGAAGGATCTCCAACGTATTTGTGAAGCATAAATACATGGAACACCAAGTGAACTCCCGACAAGCTGGGTGGCAAAGCAAGCATATAGGCCACCTCCCCAACTTTCCTAAGCACCTCAAAAGGTCCAATGAACCTTGGGCTCAACTTTCCTTTCTTTCCAAACCTCATTGTCATACCTCTTTTTTTCACTTACCGAAATGTATGTGCCACTAATTACTACTACACCCCGGGAAGGGATATAATAATAATAGGGAAGGAGTTTATCCAGTTAAAGGACATTCGGAATGGGATTTATTTATTAATTTTTAGAGTCGCCACTTGGGAAAATAATGGTGTCCCAAGTCACTGGTTTAATCCTGAACCGAGGAAATTATGACTCTGTTTAACAGTCCGCGAAATCAGAAATACGGATAAGGAATTCTGTTAAACCGGGAGAAGGTGTTAGGCACTCCCGGATTCCGTGGTTATAGCACGGTCGCTCAACTCCTGTATTTGGTTTTTATCCGATTTCCTTATATGCTTCAATTTTTATGTATTATTAATGTCTCGCTTTGTCATTTTTAAGAATTGCGACGTCACGAAAACGCATTTCGAGTCACACCGCACAGTACGCCTGTGACTTTAATGCATTTCAGCTTCGCCGGGATTTGAGATTTGGGTCACATAAATGTGCACCCTTATTAGGAATGTAATATTATTAATCGCGCCTAAAGTGTCTACGTCTTTATTAACTTTGGGAAAGACCGTGAAATTCACTAAACGGTCTTTCTGAGTCTAGAATTTTATGTTGAAATTTATTTTTGGGCCCCGTGTGTTTTCATTTTTTGTAACGAGGCTCGTCCCTTATTTTTTTTTTAAAAGTCCAATCCTATTCATGCACTATATTTTCTATTCTTGTTTTTTCTTCTTCTTTACATAACTGTTTTTTTTTTGTATTAATTTTCAGACTTATTGATATGGGAGTCTAGGCCATTAATCATTATTGGGCCTGGACTTCAGACTGCCTAGCAGTCCATAATCAAAATATAACTGGGCCTCTGGAGCCCAGCGTGCACTTCTGATTCTAATCGAAGGCAAGAGTGCCGCATTAATTTGATCGGGTCCTGGTTCCCATTGAGGCCCAAATCATTTACATTTAAAGCTTGACAAGAATTAATCATATTTTAACAACAATTATGATTGTAACAATTAACAGGTTAAACGCCAAATTGCACTTATTCACTACTGGTATCAGTATTTAACAATTAATTAAGAATTTTGCACAACAGTCCATACCAATGTTATTATTCTACATGACAGGATTGACTATTCAAATCATTATCATGATACTAGTGTGCAGGATTATTTTTGTCACTTTATTTAACTGGTGAAGAACAGTATTTGATTTAGTTAAACATGCTTGAACTACTGAAAATCACAAAGTTAAAAAGCGAATTTGTAGATAACTCATATTCAATAGATATAAACAGTAATACAAGCTGAACTACTTATACTTTTTGAATTAAATGGTTCTGATTCAGAATTCAAAATGGCTAAGTATCAATTTTATATGTCTAGTTTTAGAAAATATTTATATTTAAGTGTATTAGCATGTGTCTTAGCGAGTTTTAGTTTTAGAATTAGGTGATAAACTACTAAACTATATTTAACTATAGCATTAGCTACTTCTACTTTAATCTAGATCGAATTCATATAGTTATCTACTTATTACAAACCATTCCTAATGAATTACAATGGATCTAAGTTCATAACTACAAATATAAGAAAACAGATACATCTTCAGCAAAAATCAGTCTGATATTTCATTTCTTCATCACGTTTTCAATTACACCTTCGAGATATAGTAGTGTACCTGATCAAACGAAAATAAACTGATGAGTTCTAAGGAGATGAAGGAGAAGAGAAGTCAGTATGGCAGCACCAGAATATCAACAGCAAATAGGAGCAGATGTTAACACAACAAACTCTCAAACTCAGTAGATAATCAGTAATTAACTCGAGAAATAACAGAAATCCAAGCTAAGTTGAGATGAACACAGCAGAGGAACCACGAGCACGAATTCTAGGAGTAATGCTCGAATTGAAAGCTAATTTCGAATTGCTAAAACTGGAAACCCCAAGAGTAAAATCTCCAGAAATCTAACTTAATATCTGGATTTTCGAACTCTTAAAATTGGAATCCCCTTTTCAGGCTTGTAACAACCTATTTATAGAGTAAATTTGGGGGGAATTTCGAATTAATTATTTCTATTTCCCTCCCCCACTCTTTTCAATTAAATACATTAAGGTCTAGCAGAATTTTAACGGAATGCACTTGAACCCCTGCTAGAAGGTTCTAGGCTGTTCCTTTTTGTTCTATTGGGCAGGTTTTACCTAATTGCCTCACTTGCTAAGGTTTATTACATAATTACCTTTTAGATATGACTAGTCTACACTTTATTATTCAAGTATTTTCATAAAAACCAAGCACTAAAGTCATTTATATCCCCATAGGCTCTATGTAATCTACAGAAATACCATTTGCCTTTCCCCTTTTACCCCTTGCATTTTATCACATTTACCCGACCTACATTAGGTCTGTCAAGACTTGGGTAATTTGAATATAATTAACATATAGCACCCTAAGACTTACTTCAAAAATTAACCAATCTCAGACTATAGAACTTTTTCAATGCTAGCCACTTTTACAAAGATAGCCACTTACCAAAACTCATACTGTGTTGCAAACATAACCACAAAAGCATTTGCACATATAACCTAAATACACATAAGAACTCATGTTGTTTTGCACAAGTAGCCATATTCATGTTGTTTTGCATATTCATGAAGTTCAGAAGAAACTAACATACAAATCATATTGCAAATATAGCCATATTCATGTTGTTTTGCACAAGTAGCCCTAATTACGACTTAACTTTCAAATTAATCAGAACTCAGAGAGACAAGTTGATAATGGTTGAATTCCAACTAATTAAAACCCTAATCGAGATAGGATCTATTGAACAATCACATGAAAATAGCTAATAGCACATGATTTACAGGTAGCTAATATGAGAACTTAAGAACACTTAGACGATTTCAGGCACACATGAAATAAGATTCTTGGCTAATATGAACAAGTATGAACAAGGTATAGAACATAGATAGATTTAGGTTTTTAAACGTGCATAGGGATTTTCTAAGTTCTAAATAGATAAGCACATAAAAGAGACTAAACAAAAGCAAGTTTCAAAACAAGTAAGAACATAATAACCACTGAACAAAAACAGGTTTAGGGTACTTAGCTTTTTGGGGTTTTTTCTTTCTTTTTCCTTTTCTTTCTTTCTTTTATTCTTTCCTTCTTCTTTCTTTCATTTTCTTGATTTTTTCAGTGTTTCAGAGACTCGTAGTTTCCTAAGTGTAAAATCTCCCAAACAGGCTCTTGGGAGTCTGATTTGAGTGTGTGAGGGGTGTTTGGGGACTTGGGGTAAGGTTTTTGAAAGATATTTGTTTTGGGTGCTCGCCGGAGTAGGGTTCCGGCGAGACTTTTTCTAATATTTGAAAGGTTGGGGTAATATTCGAGTTATATGGTTATGGTGGGGTGATAGATCGTCTCAAGACGGTCATATGGTGTTAAAATAGGGGTGGTTCATACTTTGGTGGTCGCCGGCTAGGGTTCTGGCGACCGAAATTCCAAGACTAGAGACTGGTGGGTTTATGAGGTAGGGTTAATGGAGTATTGGGGTGTTTAAAGGTGGAGAGAGGTGTTTGGGGGTTGGCTTGAGCCGGGGAAGATGGTAGGGGACTGACCACCGGTAGGGTTCCGGTGGTCTCCATGAGAGAAGGGGGGAGAAGAAGGGGAACCTAAGGACGGCTAGGGTTTTGTTTAATAAGGTGAGGGTGTGTATAATGGAGACTGAACGGGGGAGGTATGATATATATTAAAATGGTATTATTGTTTAATAGCCATTGGATTGGCTGAGATGAACGGTCCAGATCTTTTGGACCTTAAAACAACGGCGTATAGTTTAATGAAGTCTCTTATTAGGTCTGTTAGATCAGATGCTTGAACGGCTGAGATTAATTGTCTTAGGCGACGTCGTTTGGTTAAATGATACCCTAGCCTCGTCCGTTTGATTAAGTGTAATGGACAGTTGTAATTAATTCTTTTTAGACGGCGTCGTTTTATTTATATAGGCACCACCTTACTTGGTCCGTTGATCAATTGAATCAACGGCCCAGATTTAACATTTTATATGGCATCGTTTGGTCTTTGTATGAGACTGGGCAAGACCGGCTAATTATTTGGGCTTGGTCTGTGGGGTATTGTGTTTGGGCTGAGTATATGTATTTGGCCCAATTTAATATTCTACATTGTATTTTTGTATTTTATGAATTGTATTTTATTTACTTTCTTGTATTTTCCTTTGTATTTCATACTTATTTCCTTTGTATTTATTTTACGCTGATGTATTTTCTTTTGTTTTCCAATTCCTTGTATTTTTTCCTTGATTTTCCGATTTTTTTTTTGTATTTTTGCTTAATTTTCTAATTTCATAGTATTTACTATATAATTTTTGTGATTTTTCTAATTAATTTCCTTTTTTGTATTTTCATTTCAAAATTTATTTTTTAGTGATTAAAAAAAACACTGGTATTTTGTACACACAAATCAAGACAATTGCAAACAAAATCATTTTTGTATTTTTTTATATTTTGGAATTTAATTGCTTGGGGCAAAACTCACATTCTCACAGCTGCCCCTCTTTGCTCGGGAACACGAAGAGTTTTAGTGCAAAGACAAGTGAGCAGTAATGAAGGATTTTTGCCCACTCGCATATTTTGTATGAAGCATTTTTGAAAAATTTTTACCGCACCCTGCTTTAGAGGTTGCCTACATATCCTGGGCTATACAGGAATCAGGTCAGTGTAGTTCGGGAATGTCTGGTAGTTTGAAACTACCAGGGAAACTGTGATTTCACTGCTATTATTATTTTTATTGATGTTACTGCTGACTGACTCCTTATTACACCGTGGTAAGAAAAATAAAGAAGCTAGCCTAAGTTATGGTCTATGAATTACAAAAAGTCCTACCTATGTCTTGCGTCTTGTATTGCCTTGATTGTTCATCTTGCACCTTGTTCTTTATTTGCATATTCCGTTTTTCATAAATCTTCTGCTTGTAACTTGCTTCAAACATATTGCTTCATTCCGCTTGTATGACTTCAAAAATGTGTTTCTCCGTTCTCCGGGTTGGTCTTGTTTATTACAAAACAATGAAAACCTTTTCCTCTGCCCCAGTATGGGGCTTTCAATCTATTATGATGTTACTTGATAAAAAAGAAAGATTTTATTTTGCAGAAAGTAATCCCTTGTTATACAGGTTGCCGCCTGAACAAAAATTAAAAATGCAGAAAATATTCCCTTGTTATCCAGGTGGACGCCTGATGCAAAAATTAAAAATGCAAAAAATATTCCCTTGTTATCC
>JASVEL010004599.1:0-84125 GCA_032618575.1 Nicotiana noctiflora
ATAAGCTGTTCTGAGAAGAGAGAGTTGAGAGAAATAGGATTTTATCCCGTCTGTTCTGCTTTGCAGAACTTAAAATCACTGGGCAAATTTACTCTATGCGATCGCAGGGCATGTGATGCGATCGCATAAAAGAAAATAAGGGGGCAAAAAAATTACTCTATGCAATTGTGGAACAGTAATGTGATCGCATAGAAGAAAAAATGAGGGACTGGACTTGCTCTATGTGATCGCATAGAATGATTTGTGGGCTTCAAAATTTTACTCTATGCGATCGCGTAGGGATAATGCGATCGCATAGAAGGATTTCCTGGACTTCACATTTACTCTATGCGATCGCGGGGTAGTAATGCGATCACATAGAACAAACTGGATGGCTACTAAATTAACTCTATGCGATCGCGAAGGACCTATGCGATCGCATAGAACAAATTAATGACTTCCTAATTAACTCTATGCGATCGCAGACATGCCTATGCGATCGCATAGAACAAAAACCTAGACACCAATAACCAGCAAAATACCAGATTTTTGTAAGTCCAATACATCTCGTTACCTATCTGAAACTCACCCGAGCCCTCACTGCTCCAAACCAAATATGTACACTGACTCAAAAATATCCTACGAACTTGCTCGCGCGATCATATCTTCAAAATAACATCAAAATCAATGAATTGAGCCTTAAAACTCAAGAATTCTTTCAAAATTTCATAACTTCCAAAATATTCAATTTAAGGCCGAAACACGTCAAACGACCTACGGTTTCAACCAAACTTTACAAGAGGCGCTTAACCAATATATACGACTTGTACCGGGCGTCAGAACAAAAATACGAGCCCGATACCATTACTTTTTAATCATATTTCAGTTTTATTTTCCTTAAACATTTTCAGAAAATAATTTAAAGGAAAAATTCTTTTACCGGGGTTCTAGACCTCGGATTTCGATTCTGGGCATATGCCCGAGTTCCATATTTTTCTACAGATTTTCTGAGACCGTCAGATCACGGGTTTCGGGTCCGTTTACCAAAAATGTTGATCAAAGTCAACCATATCAATATTAATATAAAAATTCTTCAAATGTTTCACATATTTCAACATAAAAAATTTTCAGCTTCGCGCCCGGACTGCTCACGCAAATTGAGGCAACTATAAATGAGGTTTTCAAGGTCTCAGAAGCTCGAAATGATTGAGAAAACAAGTGATGACCCTTTGGGTCGTCGCATACTCATGGCTATGGGAAAACAACCTAAGATAGTATTCATCATAACTAGCAATAAAAATCAAAGAAAAGAAGAAATATATTATTGGGTATTCTCTCACAATAGTTTTCCTTGTCAAGATACTCTAAAATTCAATACATTCTCCTTTGGGCGAAGTCTAATGTTTAAAATAGGGTATAGGGCTAAAAATCCCATATTTTGTACTTTAGTCCCTGAAGTTTCTCGCTCCTGCCGCGGTTCTGCCGCATGCGCGGTCAAACCGCGGCCAAATGCACTCTCTGAATTTCAGTATGTCCGCGAGCAGATCGCGGTTCTGCCGCGATCGCGGTGGAACCGCGATCAACCCAGTTTTCTGAATATTCAGGCCTGTTTTGCGTGGTTTACTTGGAGAATTTCACAGTTGGCCTCTTTTTATTTATTTTTGAATCCAAAAGTACTCCCTAGCCTTCCCTGGTCAGTTAAATTCACCTATTATCAATAATTATGATCCGTGCTACGTTTGTTCTTTCCTGTTCATAGGTAAATATTATCTCTCTTTTTTCATTTTTAAGAAAACAATTCTCAGTGTTTTTGTTAATGTGATTTTGTAATATCTGAACTCAAAATGACTTATTTTCTATATCTTTTTTTTCTTCAATTTACTTTTACCAGTTGCCGCGTAAAAGTAAAACCTTTGGCATTCATTGAGAAAATTCCTCCTTATTGCTTGCTTTTATTGGTATTTTCCCATAATGTTTTGTTCAAAGTTGAATAGAGTTTTCTCCTCTTTGACATGATTTGAGAAAGGGGAAAAAATAAAAACTAATTAATAAATTGGGTCGGTATATTTATTGATTTGTCATTGTTAATTCATAAATTGAGGTCATAATGTGTATTACCCCAACGATTGGAGAGGTTTCTTTGAACTCGAGGCTCGACATCCTGTTTCGTACTTCTTTCACATTTGAGCTTAATTCTCACTACTTGTCCGTCTCTCTCTCTCTCTCTCTCTCTATATATATATATATATATATATATATATATATATATATATATATATATATATATATATATATATATATATATATATATATATATATTACTACTACTATTTAAAAGCGACAGTTAAGGGCCTCTTCGTCGTCCTGCTTGCTGTTCAAAAGGGTAATTTCGGAATTCCGTTTAAATTGTACATCTCGGAGTGTTGTGCATAAATGTAAGCATGTCAGAATTAACTTTTTGGGGTGACATTTTGCCCTTGGTTTAGCCTTTTATCACTTTAGTTTACCTTTCAGAATTTGTAATATCAACCTCTTTTAGGACCTTCTTGGTAAATCAATGTTTGCCCTCCCCAACACCTCTCACCACCTTCATCTTCTCTCCGTCTATCCTTGTTCTCTGTATCATCTTTCCTTTGCTCCAGTAGAAGAATCGTCTTCAACTTCATCAGTTAATGGTTGGTTTGCCATTAGTTTGTTCTACAATTTTAGTAAATTGACAAAAATTTTGTTCACACATGAATCAAAATCAAACCATTTGAGTTTCTTCTAATATCTTTTTAAGTGTGGCAAAACAGCTCAACAGGTTAGCCATATTTTACTGCTCATGTGACATCTTTTTCATCTTATCAATTCTGAGATATTAAAATAGCTTTGAAATGGATCTTCCAAATTAGGGTACTTCTCTAGAGCCCCCAAGAATCGCAGTAGATAAATCAGGGAAATTTTCATATGAAGAACTTCCTAACAAAACCAACAACTTCAGTCTGTTTACTATGCAGGATTAAGAGGCGAGGTTCGTTGTAATTCTCTTTGATTCAAATGATTAACAATTACTTATACAGTTTGTCATTTTTTATCGTAGCGTCAACGCCACATACGGGAAACCATTCAGCAATACCGTTCAAAACGTACTCCTTCATTTCCTTTAATTCTCTGAATTCAGTACTATTAGGGTTAGGGTTACAAAGACAAATCAAAGAATTTTGCCCATCATCATCATCATCATCCATTTCACATCCCAAAAAAAGGCAAGCAGATCCGGTAACCGACAACAGGCTAACACTGGTGGAGCAGCAAACACGACAAAACCAGCAAAGAGAAAGACAGTTTTCACAAAAGTAGATCAGTTGAAACCGGGAACAAGTGGTCACAATCTAACCGTTAAGGTTATGAATGCGAACACAGTACTCAGCAAGAAACCTAGGAAACCATCATCATCATTGCGTGTGCCAGCACGACCCCAACAGAACACTCGCATCTCCGAATGTCTTGTTGGGGATGAATCTGGATCCATCCTTTTCACTGCTTGTAACGATCAAGGTTTATTCCCCTTCTCTTTATTTATGTTTTTACCTTTTTTGTTGCAATTTTAGACCTTTTATTTTTGACACTTTGTTAATCTGTTTAATTTTATGTGGTCTGTATAGTGATCCACATTGCGGATGGTTTGTGGTTGAAAACAAAACTATTTTATCGCAATACAGTTATAAATGTCTGCGCTAGAGGGATCAGAAAGTGTGTTTTTAAGTGTTTATTTATGTGAATCTGCATTTTAAATCTGCCAATTTATCATAATTTTACTTATCGAACAGAAATGTATTTGCTTAGTTTATTGATTCTTAGCATTTGGACAAGGGACGAATAAATTACTTGTAAAGACCTTCCCCAAACGGGCCATAAGATTGGAGTTTCGAGTCACCAAGTGATCAAACTAGGAAATACAGCTGAATTCCTGGGTGTAGGGGTTGAGTGGTAGAATATTACCATGTCATAATAGAATTTCATTGAGTAGAGCATTATCCATATGCCTTTCTTAGATGAGTCTATAACGGCACAACTTATTTATTTAATTTAAGACCAAACCAGTACGTGCAAGTCATGCTAAATTCTATGGCTTTATCTGATTTAATGAGGCTTATTTAAGCTCTACTTGCTTATTTTCTTTCTCCTTTACTTGCATTATGTGTTTTGATTGACGCACGAAAGCGACACCCTCATTTGGGAGTCATATATTTCATGAGAATTCAGTAGTATACTGCTGCCAACTTATGAGACTTTTCTTAGAAGACTCCATCAATATCTCGAATAAAGAAACCTGTCGTTAACGATGACTTCTATTCAACTTTCTATTATATGTTGTTAATGACTAATCCTTAACTATTTAGGTAAATACTCAAAAGATAGATATATGGAAAAACTTAACATGCTAATTATAAATTCATCCATGCCTATTTTGCACTTTCTGTTTCATAGTACTTGAGAAAATATCTCGAGCGCAACAGCTGAAGGAGCAGTGAAGTTTTCGAGTTAGTTGGATTATTTTTTTAATCTTATATGAACTTAAAACTAATAACCTTCTAATATTCTAATGCAGTGAGACTTTATTGGTTGATTAATGCAATCGATATGACTTGATGTGTTATCTATTTCTATTATCTGATTTGCTTGGAGTCTTAACACTTTTAAATTGTATCAACTTTTGTTCATATGTATACTCGAACTTGCTTGTGATTTGTTCTTTTGTTACTTGCAGCTAAGTATCAAACCACCTGAAGTAATTAGAGTATCTCTAAACTATGTTGTTTATTGGTGGATGTACACTTTGATCTAAAAATGTTCATGGATCCGCTAAAGTGATGACCAAGTGCTGTTACGGTCAATTCTTGGTAAAAAATTTACTGCATTTTTTAAAATTTACTTCCTACCTTTTGCAACCTTTAATAGTTCTGTTTGATTCTTTAGTTCACACTGATTCTTCACGGAGTTTGGTGGTAGATGCTTAAAATCAAGTATATGGCGCAATTGTGATACTGCCACAACAAGGAATTCCCTTCCCTTTCCCTCAACCAGATAGGGAAAAGTAATTGTGCTAGGTGAGTCCTCGTATCATAAATATATTCAACTTGAAATGCACTTTATTTTCAAAGTTTTCCTCTGCTAAAGCATGAATCAAATGGTGTTGTTTTTGTTCATTATACTGCAGGAGAATTGTGGAATGCAGATGTTGAACAAGTGGAGAACCAAGGAAATGCATTAGGTTTGCCTCCTAATATGTCTGATGCTCATACAATCAATGGAAAGCCAGGGCCACTTTTCCATGTTCTGAGAAATGTAAGAATAAAGTGATTCACAATGCCTTCAGTCTATCAAATTGTTTGTTTGATTCCAATGTTCTATATATGGTTTTTCGTTTACTTTACTGAACAATTTTTATTATTAGTATTATTGTTTCATGTTCAATTGCTGGTTCTGGAATTTCTTTCTCAGATACCTATGCCATGGAAGTTGAAAAATGAAAGACTTACCTATTGAGAATTATCAACGCTGCTCTCAATGATGAGATCTTTTTTAGCGTTGCAAATCATACATTAACAATGGTGGAAATAGATGCTACACAAAACCATTTCCCACAGAGGTCTCTCTTAATTTGTTTGTGCACTTTCAATTTATAAACTTGAACCTGCTGCGATCGTTAAGTCACCCTAGATTAATCTTTTTGTCATGAAAAGCATAGATATTCAGGTATTAAACTATTACAAAAAAGCACTTCCTACATTTTAGTCAATTTTAATCTCAGGACTTCCTACATTATAGACAAAAAAGCACTTCCTACATTTGAATCTCAGGACATTTTGTTGTTGTGGTTGCTTAATCATAATAGATTAATCTTTTTGGATAATGAATTACTTATCTATGTAATGTAATCGTTGGTTATGCTTTTATGAAATATGGAGTATTGACACATCTCCGATATGTTTTGCTTGGCTGAATCATCAAATTTGATAGCCTTCCTTTGCGTAACGTCTTAGGAAGATATAAGTCGTACAATTACGATCGACGATGATAGACTAAAATATTTTTAATCTTGGTAAAGAATTATTGTTGTTATGTTAAAGTTGCAAACTAATATGTATATTTTCTTTGTAAAAGAAGCAAATACATTAAGTAAAATTCATGTTTACGCAATTATGCGAGCACTATAGTGTCAATATAGCTAAATCTAGCAATTGTAAAAGTAATAACTTGGTAGGATGATGTAAAAGAAGTAATGACTATATGAAATTAAAGTGTCGCATTTATACATTGCTTATAATTTCAGATTTTGGATCGGATCAGATTAAAATATACCAATCCGAATCCAAAATTTTAGTAAACACAATCCGATCCTATCCAAAATTTGAAATTCGAAATTGAATGGATCTGTTCGGATTTCGGATATCCGATACGAATGAAAGCCCTACTATGGACGCTGCCCCATGTAACTCTTGATCTCTATATAGCTACAAGATCAAATAGTCTTCTACATTATATCTGTTTTGTTTGGTAGACAAAGTAACTTTCCGCTGTCTTCTTCGAGATGTATACACGAGCTGTTTTGTGCTTTTCTTTTGACTGTCAAGTAAACGTATAACCATTTGGAGCTTATTCTTAAGCAATTTTTAAAGTATACTGATGCAACCAACTTTAAAAAATAAAAAGAAAAACTCTATTTACTAACTGATGCAAACACCTTCAGAGAAGACAAAAAATCTACTACTTTGGATATGGTAATTGGGCCCGGGCTTAGCCCGAGCTAACAACACTAGTACTATATAGAAGAGCCCAAAAGCAAGCAGGAGACCGTCGACATCCTATTTGCTCATTTTAGTCCAACTGTATATTCAATTGTCTATTCTGCCCCTTATGAGTATCACTGAATTTCGATTAGAGTATAGATAATAAGGTCAATTTAACCTATCCCACCAACCAGTCACCGCTACAGATGTTGCCTTCAGCTATTTTGCATCATATTTCAAGCGTTAGGCCATCTCCAACCTTGCCCCAATTTTTTGTCCCCAAAATGCGGATTTTTCCATTTTGAGGATAACTTACTCCAACCATTCCCCCATTTTTTCCCCTAACTTTTTTATATTGTTCTCTCTCTTCTATTAGAGAGTAGAGGGTTCAAGCCTACAACCTAGCTTCCAACGGTCACCGTGACATCAACCGGCGCACGTTTACTATCGCTCCCGCGCACGTTATCCACCGCCGCTACAACTGCTTCTTCTTCTCTGTCCTCGCTCTGCTACTTGAAGCAGGGCTATTTTCCTCTGCAACGCAGGAGAACTCTACCGGCGAGGAAACTAGTGATACGGGCTGCAAGGACAGAGTCCAAAGGCGTCTCTCTTGGTTTCTGAGCTCCCAATTTTGAGCTTACAGAGCCTCTCACAAGAAAAGTTTGGAAGTTTGATGATTTTGAACCATATCCTTCATTGCTGAATTTAGATAATCGAACGGGTGGGTGTAAGCTCCATTGGTATCAGGGTTGTCATTTTGGTTGGCTCTCTCATCTTTCTCTCTCTCAGTGTTCAGATCTCAGGTTAGTGCTCCTTCTTCTCCCTACTTGTAGCTTTTTCATTGTCGAAGCTCAATTCAGTCACAACTTTTTTGGTCCTTTAGGTGGTTATCATTTCTGCTCCACCTATTTTGATGTGGTTTAATCGATTCGTGCTTGAATATATTTTCTTCGTCTCGTTTTTTGCTTTTACTTTTCTTTATTTCTACTCTGTGCCTATCTTCTCTCCTCTCTCCTCCTCTACCACAACGGCAGCGCCCCTCCACCGCCCCCGTATTTTTTTGTGGTTTTGTGTGTGTGTGTGATCTACAGGTGTTAATCGCGGCGGACGAGGCGAACTTGCGTTAGCTGGAAGAGTAGAGGGAATCGATCTCCATCCAGGGAGTGCAAGAGCTGAAAGTATCCAACTTCAGGAGCATTAAAACCAACTACCAGGTTTTATTTTCTCCGGGAATTGGTACCTCCCGGTCCCTTATTTACACTGTACTCACACTGCATTTTCTAGCTACCTTCTGTGTGGTTCTCTTGGGCGCTATATAGCTTACGCTTCTCCTCGTATATTGCAAAATTTCGGGTGTGCATCTCTGGTACTCGTAGGCGGTAAGAAGGATAGTGGCAGCGGTTGGGAATGGTAGTATAAGGTCATGTCCTCGGTGGGTGGGGGTAGGAGTGGGCAGGGGGGTAGGGAATGGTTCTGGGGGCGGCTTGAGAGGCAAGGGTAGTAAGAGGGTAATAGACATTTTGCGTTTAAGAATAGGGTCGTGGAACATAGGCACCCTGACTAGTAAGTCCTTGGAGCTGGCAAAACTTCTTCAGAAGAGGAGGGTCAACATAGCTTGTTTGTAGGAGACTAGGTGGAAAGGTCGAAGGCGAAGAATGTAGACGGAGCCAAGCTATGGTACTCTGGGTCCGTGAAGGGTAAGAATGGAGTAGGTATCTTAGTGGATAGGGACCTTCGGGAGTCCGTGGTCGAGGTTAGGCGAGTGACAGATAAGTTAATGTCTATCAAATTGGTTATAGGTGGATGCGTCCTCAATGTCATTAGCGCTTACGCACCTCAAGTAGGATTAGAGGGGGAGGTTATGAGGCGCTTTTGGGAAGGCTTGGACGAGCTGGCTAGTAGTATTCCTCTATCTGAGAAGTTAGTTATTAGAGGAGATTTTAATGGCCACATTGGCACCGATGCTGGGGGTTATGGTGAGGTGCATGTGGGCTATGGGCTCGGGGTCAGAAACGGATGAGGCTCTTCTTTGCTTGATTTCGCCAGGGCTTACGATCTTTGGATTGCGAACTCGGCTTTTCAGAAAAGGGAGGAACACATGGTTACTTTCAAAAGTTCGGTAGCAAGGACTCAGATAGATTACCTCCTCATCAGACGGAATTATAGAGGGTTGTGCAAGGACTGTAAGGTCATCCCGGGAGAGTGCCTCTTGTCTCTCCATAGACTTCTAGTGATGGATGTCGGTATATGGGTGAAGATGAAGAGGAGGGGCGCCCGGGGCCGGCCGAGGATTAGGTGGGGATCCTTGACTAAGGAGAATGCCCTGGAGTTGGAAAGGAGGTTAGTTGAAGGAGGTGCCTGGAGAAGTTCTGGGGAAGCGGATGCTATGTGGACTGTGACGGCTGATCTGGTTAGGGAGGCAGTGCGAGATGTGCTCGGAGTAGCCAAGAGTTATTCGAGCAGACATCAAGGTGACCGGTGGTGGAACGAGGTTGTCCAAGGAAAAGTGAAAGCGAAGAAGGCGGCGTTTGCTAAGATTGCAGGAGAGCTCGAGCGAGGAGGAAATGAGAGTGAACATAGACCGCTATAAGGAGGCGAGGAGGGAGGCGAAGGTGGCGGTCACAGAAGCGAAGAATGCAGCGTTTGGGCGCATGTACGAGGAATTAGAAGAGAAAGTAGGGTACGGGAAGTTGTTTAGGTTGGCTAAAGTGAGGGAGAAGAATGCGCGGGACCTGGATCGAGTTAGGTGCATCAAAGACGAGGATGGTAGAGTTCTGATGGGGGAGGCTCAGGTCAGGCAGAGCTGGCAAACATACTTCCGAGACCTGCTCAACAAGGAAAGGGACCAAGACATAGAGTTAGGGGAGTTGAGGGACTCAGAGCGCCATAGGGATATGGGGTTCTGCAGGTGCATTAGAGTAGAGGAGGTCGTGGAGGCTTTGCGTAGGTTGAGTAGGGGTCGAGCGACCGGACCAGACGAAATTCTGTTGGAGTTTTGGAAATACATGGGTAGGGCAGGAGTGGAGTGGTTGTCTAGGTTGTTCAATGCGATCTCCATGTCCAAGAAGATGCCATGGGAGTGGAGGTGGAGCACAGTTGTGCCTGTGTATAAAAATAAAGGTGACATCCAGTGTTGCAATAAATATAGAGGCATCAAATTACTAAGCCACATCATGAAAGTATGGGAGCGGGTGGTTGAGGCGAGGGTGAGGGCGATGACGTCAATCTCGGCGAACCAGTTTGGTTTCATGCCAAGCCGCTCTACCACAGAAGCTATCCACATTGTCAAGAGATTGGTGGAAAAGTATAGGGACAAGAATAAGGGCTTGCACATGGTGTTTATCGACTTGTAGAAGGCATACGACAAGGTTCCAAGAGAGGTGTTTTGGAGGTGCCTGGAGGCGAAGAACGTGCCGGAGGACTACATTAGGATGATCAAAGATATGTATGATGGCGCTAAGACGAGGGTTAGGACGGTGGGTGGCGACACAGACCACTTCCCGGTGGAAATGGGGCTTCACCAAGGATCGGCGCTCAGCCCCCTCCTATTTGCTTTGGTGATGGATGCTCTAACTCGGCATATCCAAGGAGACGTGCCATGGTGTATGCTATTCGCCGACGATATTGTCTTAATAGACAAGTCGAGGGTTGGTGTTAACGAGAGGTTTCCAGCTTAGTTAACCAACCAACCAACAGAGATATTTAAGAAATATTTGATAGATGATTTACTTGGAGTGCAAGTTTAGCTCCGAGCCGAGCGAAGAAGGAGCTGGTAGGGACGTGAAGCTTGGTTCTCGGGTCATCGCCAAGAAGGACAGTTTCAGATATCTTGGGTCGGTGATCCAGGGTGACGGAGAGATCGACGGGGATGTCTCTCACCGAATAGGTGCTGGGTGGTCGAAATGAAGGCTTGCGTCAGGAGTCTTGTGTGACAAGAAAGTGCCACGGTATCTCAAGTGAAAGTTTTATAGAGTTGTGGTTAGACCAGCAATGTTGTACGGGCTGGGTGCTGGCCAGTGAAGAACTCCCATATCCAGAGAATGAAGGTAGCGGAGATGAGGATGCTCGGGTGGATGTGTGGGCACACCAGGTTGGATAGGGTCAGGAATGAAGTTATTCGGGAAATGGTAGGGGTAGCCCCAATGGATGAGAAGCTGCGAGAAGCGAGACTCGGGTGGTTCGGGCATGTGCGGAGGAGAAGCCCCGATGCACCGGTGAGGAGTTGCGAGCGGCTGTCGGTAGTTGGCGCGAGTCGTGGCAGAGGGAGGCCTAAGAGGTATTGGGAGGAGGCGATTAGGCGGGACATGACTATTATGCGGATTTCCGAGGACATGGCTCTTGATAGGAAAGTCTGGAGGTCTAGTATCAAGGTTGTAGGTTAGGGGCTTATATTATTGCGCGGAATAGGGATGGGTCGGAGGGGGGGAGGGTTCCCGATAGGTTAAATTCTCTGTGAGTACTCCTAGAATTACTAATGCATTTTGTTCATGTTGTTGCTTTGTTTACTTTGCCCTTTTATATGTAAGTTTTTGTGGTTTATTCTGGAGTTACTAATGCTTTTCCTTTTGTTTTCTTTTTGTTTTGTCTTTGTTTTTGTATTTTTTTTCCTTTTCTCGATCTTTCGCTGACAGTCTCTCTGCCCTATCGGGTAGGGGTAAGGCCTGCGTACATATTACCCTCCCCAGACCCCACCTGTGGGACTATACTGGGTAGTTGTTGTTATTGTTGTTGTTCTCTCTCTTCTATATTATATTATTATCTTTCATCTTTTATTTATTAATATATAATTTTCATAATTAAAAAAACCATAAAATTTTAAATAATATAATTTATAAGCAATTATTATAGATTAACTAATAATTCAAATAAAAGTGAAATCATTGCGATACAAGATTAATTAAATACATATAATTTTACATAAAAATAATAAATGCGTGAAAATTAATTTATCAAAATTATACATCAAAGTTAAGATACAATATTAATATTATAAAATATTACATAAATATCATTAAGTTTATATAAAGAAATAAAATAAAAGTAAATAATAAAATAATAGTGAATAGTAATGGGTAAAATGAATAGTGTACCCTCATTTTGATGGAACACTATTCATCCCCTATTTTGGGGACAAAAATGGGGAGGGTTGGAGGATAATTTTTCTCTAAATTACCCTCGTTACGGGGGAATGGGAGCAAGATTGGAGATGTCTTTAGTCACCAGATTTCATCTTGCTTTGCTCCGTTCTATCGGCTTTCCCTACTGCGTTTCTTCTACAATTGTAGTTTTCTCCGCTCTATCGTCTTTCCCTGCTGTACTTCTTCTCAAATATTTCTCGATTTCTCTCCGGGATTTTGTTTTGTGAATAATATTTCTGGTGAGTCTTTCTCCCTTTTTCTGTTTGCTTTGCTTCGTGTTTAGTCGGTTTTTACTTGTGTAGTAGAAACTGTTTGTGTTGGTTCTTGAATAGACCACTGAAGGGTCTTTCTTTTTGTATATAATTGTCTTCCTTTTCCATCTACGATGCGTTGGAAAAAATACAAGAAAAATATTATCAGGAAATGATGAAACAGAAAAACAAAAAAGAGATTAAAGTTTGACTAAATTAAATAATAGTAATAATTTCAGAAAATGAGCAAGAAAAATATGATAAATATGGTCAATCGGAAAGGAAAAAAGACGGTGAAAGACATCAAATATGAAAGTTGTTACTGGTCATTAATTATATTAGCATGCAACAGAAACGTTTCTTAAGTTTATCTTTTTCAAATGCATCATTAAATACTTTAACGAAGAGAGACTATTCACATACAATAAGATGAATTTAGTCCATATGAAAATGCAACTCTTCAAATGCTCTTTATTTTGAAAATATCAAAGAGAGGTCAGTTTAATGTATGTAGGGATTTATAACAAAGTAATTTTCTTTTAGATATAAGGTAGTCAAGCTACTCAAAAGTTTATATAACAGCTACTGTAGAATTCCTTTGCTGCTTTATTTCAGGTATATGACATGTCTTTATCTTGTAAAATTTTGGAATGCAAACACAATTCCTAATTAATAGGCACAAAAAAGAAAGTAGAAGTTAGTCACAATAAAACTAAAATTGGTAAGAATTTTGATACATATAGATATAATCAAGGATGTTGCTTTTAAAAGAGACTAAACCCTCTTCCTTTGTTTGGAATTGGGTCCGGTTGGGTTACAATATAAATGGAGTTCCTTTTGGTTCTTCAAGAAGTGAAATCTAGACTCGTGATTTACGACACTTGATGCAATAGTAGAAAGAACATGTTTATTGGCAAAGTAGGAAGTGGCAATGAAGTTTTGCCTTTTCTTGAGAACTTGAGAGTAAAGGCTTTCGGGACTACTTAAGTGTGACGACCCAAAGGGTCATCACCGTATTTCTCCCATTTTCCGTGCTTTCGAGGTCTTGGAAACCTCGATCTCAGTTGCCTCGATGTGCGTGCACACTCCGGGCGCGAAGCCGGAAAGTTTTTGTGTTAAGATATATGAATTCTATGAAAAATTTGAAGAATTATGATATTATTATTGATATAGTTGACTTTGGTAAACATTTTTAGTAAACGGGCCCGGACCGGTGATGTGATGCTCCTGGGAGGTCCGTAGAAAAATATGGGACTCGGGCATGTGCTCGGAGTCGAAATCCGAGGTCCAGAACCCCGGTAAAAGAATTTTTCTGTTAAATTATTTTTTGAAATTAATAAGGAAAAATGGAAATGAAAATGAGTTAGAAAATATAGGTATCGAGCTCGTATTTTGGTTCCAACGCCCAGTACAAGTCTTAAATATTGGTTAAGCGCTTCTTGTGAAATTTGGTCGAAATCGGACGTCGCTTGACGTGTTTCGGACCTAAATAGCTAAAGTTAGAAAATTATGAACTTTGAAATAAAATCTTGAGTTTTGGGGGTTGATTCTTTGTATTTAATGTTATTTTAGCTATTTGATCGATCGAGCAAGTTCGTATGATGTTGTTGAGTTAGCGTGTGCATGGTGACGTCCAAATCGACTGCTAAAAAGCAATAGATACGGTCGCAGCAATATAATTTACCCAACTATGAGTCGGGGTCGAATCCCACAGAGAACAATGTGTAGGCGATTATGGATGTAAGAAAATTATCGCTAGTTATGCAAAGCCAAACACTAAGAATGGTGGTTGAAAAAGTATGTATACCTAAATGCGAAAATGTAAACTAACCTAGAAAGGAAGTAAAATTATCAATGGCCACAAGTATGGTTGCTTCGGGAATTACACTGAAGTGGTCATGGACTTGCTAATAATCATGCTTCTTTTCATACTTATAATTGATTTATTGAACTATTCGGGTTGTTGATTATAAGGTTAATAATATACATAAGAATCTTTCGAGTTCTTATGAATCTATCCCAGTTAAATCAATACCAATATGTCTATGGTATTAATATTAACAAGAATGCATTTACAACTCTTATTCAACCAAACAAGGCAATTAAGTATATGTTTATCTTAATTGCAAATCCTTCACCCGATGTCCGGGATTCAAATCTTGTTCTATTTGATTTTATATGCAACCAAGAATTGCCTTTGTCAATTTTAATTCAAGGTTCGTAAATAATACTACGCAGTAAAATAATTAAGATCAAAATCAAATAAACAAACCATATCAATAAATTCAATATATGCAATCTAAGCTTCAAATAGCAAGATTATCTATTTAATACATAAGCACAACAAGGTATTTAATCCACAGTTTAAACATGAATATTCCCATAAACAAGATTCAAGTGTTGGAAATAAATAATTGTCACGACCCAAACACCGGTCGTGATGGCGCCCAACACATTGCTAGGCAAGCCCGACCATCTAATCCAAATCACCAGCCAGTTATTAATTAATACTGATCAATTAGCATTACTAGCTTGTTTTCATATCAAAACAATAAGTGTAGAAATGAAATACACAATTACAGCTCCAACCAATCGTGGTGTCACAAGTCTGAGCCTCTACAAATGAGATATACTACACAATCAAGTCTAGGCAGAATGGAAACAACAACATGATAAAGAGGAATATGTCAGATACTGCGGACGTCGGCAGCTACCTCGAAGTCTCCACGGAATTGTGATAATAAGGTAGTTGCGATAGCTCAACTACCCTCAAGAATCTGTGTATCTGCACAAAAAGTGCAGGGGAGTGGGGTGAGTATATTTCAACTTAGTGAGTAATAATAATAAACAATAACTGAAAGTGAGCAGACATGTACTATCACTAAACAGTTCTAAGGGTAACCTCATAGGTAAGTCATCTCTACAGTGAATACCCCCATCTCCAATCCACATCTATCTCACCATGGTCCCACGCTGACCTAGTCGTCACTCATACGGCTATGGCGTACAGTCGATCCAATGTTTATATATGTGTATACATATGTCTATAATGCGGCGGCCCGTTGCCCGCTCCAATGTATATATGTATATTTATGTAAAATGATGCGGCGTGCAACCCGCTCCAATATATATAGGTACATATATTTGTATAATGTTGCAGCGTGCAGCCTGCTCCAATATATATATAACGATGCGGCGTGCAACCCGCTCCTATATATAATGCTGCGCCGTGCATCCCACTCCATTTAACGTCGACGGTGCTCACTGGGGGTGTATACAGACTTCGGAGGGGCTCCCTCGGCCCAAGCGCTATGATGCTACGGCATGCAGCCCGATCCACACATATATTACTGCGGCGTGCAGTCCGATCCATATATATATCACTGCGGCGTGCAGTCCGATCCAATACATATAGTGCTGCGGCGTGCAACCCGATCCAACATAGATATATATATATATAATATCTCATAGTGGGTCCTCGACCCTATCCTAGTCAGTATATACTTGGCCTGTTAGGCCCACTTAGCTAGAACAGGAAATTCCACCCTAGGTAGTCTCTCTCAAAGTACACATCTAGTACTGGCTAATGATATGCTATACGACTATAACTACGCTGAGTGTATGTATCCAGAATGATATACTATGGCTGAGTGTATGTATCCAGCATGATTTTTGCCTTACCTGAGAAGTACTCCCAGAAAATTCAAAATAAAATAGTTCCGTGTTGGGCATGATTTTTGTGATTTTGGTGTTATTTTTATCTTACATTTGCATTTTTGTGTGTGCGTGTTTATTTATTTAAATTAGTAAAATACAAAAATATATACATTATGTGTTGCATTTTTTTTAGTGTTTAATATCAAAATTATACGGTTTACATTTAAGTGATATGTAATTATGTGGGATAATTGTTTATATATTATATATACATATGATATATATATATATATATATATATACATATATATATAATGTAGTATGAAGAGCAGACTTGGGCCATAATTTAGTCCAAAAGCCTGGCCCAAACCCCTCACCCGTTCTGCCCAACTGGCCCCGTTGATCTGGACCGTTGGATTTTATTATCCAACGGCCCAGATTAATCTTTTAATTCAAATATACACCCAGGTCGTGACTTAACCAAACGACACCGTTTGGTTTAGGGGAGGAGATCCTGGTCGTTGATCGTAAATGATCCAACGATCAGGATGTAACCTCCTGAGTCATATATAAGCTCGCTTTCACACCCCGCCCCCCCAAGCCAGACCCCCCCTCAGACATATCGTCTCTCTTAGAGACTAATAACCTCGCCGTGCCTCCGCCGCACACCGCCTGCCGGAAATCGCCTCACGGCGGTTCCGGTAGGCCAATGGCCACCAAATTAACACCATATACTCCCCTCACCTCCCTCTACACGAATCCCCTAACCGTTAGTCTCGAATCATTCCCGAGCTCTTCGAATATTAGATCGAAGCTCGCCGGAATTTGAAGTTCTATGCCAATGGCCACCAAATTTTCACCAGCTCTTCCCCTCACCTCCCTCATACCCCCACAGGCCGTAGTTTTGGTCGAATCTTGTTGGAACTAGTCGAGCCCCAAATCCGAGGCTATGAACCCTAAATTCATTTCTTGCCTAATTGAGGTCTAATAGACCTTAATTGGGATGTTTTCACTATTGAAAACATCTCAATTAAGGTCCATTGGCCTCAAAGAACAAAGGTCCGAGCCAAATTGAATCCAAGATAGGTCCGAGGTTCATTCGAATGCAATTTTCTCCTTACATGGTATTTTTCCTTTCCTTCTTCATATGATAGTGTGATTAATGACATAAATTCTATCCTTTATCTTCTCTTTTAATTTTCTGCTTTGCTCTTCATCTCTTTGAGACCTTTTATTTGGTCAATTATTCGTCTGTATCGTTTGTTTGATTGCGTATGTGTTCAAATGCGTATTCGCTTCGATTAGCGTCGTCGAATACTTAGTTTCAATTGTTGCCGAGATTTTTAATTCACTGTTTTATCGGCTAAATTTGTTATCATTGTTATGTGTTATAATTGATTGAATGTCGTCGTCTAATTTCGTAGATTTTACTATACTAGATAATATTAGCACTGTTGAAATGGATTGTTCACCACCCTGTTTGCCCGTATGCAAGTCACCATTAGGGTTGTTGTCTGTTGGATTCTGGAATGTGGTATTAGGGTTGGATTAAGCCTGTTTGTTTAATCTCTTGCCCATAAGACAGCCTAGTGGAGCCTGCTATCACAGCAGGACACTCCACCAGGTTTGTACTTTCATCTTAATTAATTAAAGCCCACACTTGACAAAACTTAGTGGCTGAAAACACAGGGGTTAGTGGGCTGGCAGAGAGGGATGGGCAAGGGTTGAGTGGCTTTCTGCTGGTCTGTTTTGGTTATATATAGAGCAGGGGTTGCAGAGAAGAGGGGACTGGTTTTTTGTGAGCTAAAAGAGAGTTATACACATTAGGAAGAAGTGAGGCAGAAGTACACACACACATAGATCCTGGGTACTGTTCCATTGAAGTTTTGGTTACTGTTGTTGTTGCTTGTAAGAGAAGGCTATTTGGCTTGTTGTTTTTTGTTTGCTGAGGTTGTGTGGTCGGGTGTGGATTGTTGTATGCTGTTGGTCTATTGTTGTTGCTGCTGTGTTGATTGTTGCTGTTGCTGTGTTGATTGTTGTTGCTGCTGTGTTGATTATTGTGTTGTTTATTGTGGGCTGCTGTTGGTACTGTTGGTTGGTTACCACTGTTAGGTGTTGGTTTGGGTGTTAAGCACTGTGGGGGGTGTGTTTGGTTGCTGCTTGTTGCTGTGCTTAGGCTACTGCTTTTCCTCTGTTGTTGTTGGTCCTGGTGTTGCTGTTGTTGTATTATCATTGCTCACTCTTCTTTGTTCTTCCGCATTCCAGGTACACATCTCCGTCATTGTAGTGTCTTGATTCGAAAAGAATGAAGTTTGAAGCTCCCTTTTAAGTATGCTGGATACATATAGATGTCTATAGTTCTTGTACCTGTTATGTTCTGTTTTTCTTTAATCAAGTGTGTTGCTAATTTTGGCTATGAAAGATGTATCTAGATCAAAAATACATTATCATCAGGTGTGTATGTAAACCTGAACCGTTCTGCTATATCTGTGTTCAATATTCTCTATTCATGTGCGTAATCTCAAATCTGTTAATACTAGGCCCTATGTTAAAAGTGAGGTTAGCCATTTGTTTAAGTATGAAAGTTTAAGGTAATTTGAACACCCGTGAATAATGATATCTTGAACTTACGAAAATATACGACAATGGTTCTTTGGGGATTATTTGAATTCGAAGTAGGTTCTTTCCATATAATTGTCCACCCTAGACTCAAATCTCCTCACTTAATTAACTAACCGTATGTTTGCTGAATTGGTTATGGTTGAGTAGGATTTTGTCACATTGTAGGCATTAGCGATTTATTACTCGACTTGATGACTAATTAGATTAAAGGAATCGGGGGTGCATTTCATGTGACCCGATCCCAATTTTGAACGAGATTAAATAAAGCGTGTCAAGGACCACAGGCGCATTTCATGTAGTGTGGTTCGTAACAAGTTTTAAATAATTTGGAATCAACTCCTAAATAAGTACAACAGGATGTAGTTCGCTTTAGACTTGAATCAGAGATGCGCCTCGTCCAATAGTTACACAAATCGCAAGGCCTTCATAAAGGTACATCTAAAATACTTAGATTTCGAGATGTGTCGTTTTCTTAGCGAATATCACGTCCTTCTCAAAAGTGTAAATAAGTAATCGCTCCAGGCGTATATTTTAATTCTATCCTCTTAAATACGGGTGTGCATTTCATGCGACCCAAATCCAAATCCCAAAATGTTGAATAAGAATGTGTCGAGGATCCGGGTGCATTTCATGTGACGTGATTCGAAAACATATTTTTAAGCAACTTTCTCTTTCGTAAGTCATAATAAATAATAAAGCGGTAAAGGGATATTAATTTGCACTAAGTACATAACTGTAAAAAGCAGATAAATAAGCCGAACACGACAGTTGAGCGACCGTGCTAGAACCACGGAATTCGGGAATGCCTAATACCTTCTCCCGGATTAATAGAATTCCTTATCCGGATTTCTGGTTCGCAGACTGTTAAATAGAGTCATTCTTTTCCTCGATTCGGGATTTAATCGGTGACTTGGGACACCATAAATCTCCCAAGTGGCGACTCTGAAATAATTAAATAAATCCCGTCTCGATTGTCCTTTAATTGGAAAAACCTTTTGCACCCTCGCGGGTGCGGTAAAAAGGAGGTGTGACAGCTCTGGCGACTCTGCTGGGGATTTCTTTCAGAATTCGAGCTCGGAATAATTGTCGTATTTGGCTTATTTATTATCTGATTTTATTGCATGTTTGTATTAATGTGTTAATATTGTTTTTACCGCTTTGATATTTTGTGAACTGTACATATAAATTGTGCCGGAACCAATCTCCTCTCTGAGTCTTCTAAATCATGAAGAAGGGTGCACTTCGTGTGACTTCTTTTCCGTATAGTGTCTAATTCCCATTTTAGAACGAGGTTTGGATAAGTTGCAAAACCGGTGAAGCTTCTGTATTCCCGGATTGCTGCCTCCTCCTCGGCTCGAGTTGTCCGCTCGGGTAAACCAAGTCTAGAACAGATAAACCCATGTTTTTGAACCTAGAATAACAAAGCTTCATGCCGGATCCCTAGTAGGAACGTTTATTTGCATCATGTTGCATTTGGCTTAGGGGACTCAACACAGGGGTTGGGTCCGTCTAGGACAGGTGACCTGAAATGAACAGACTATCCTGCTGCATCCTGTTTGTCTTACGCATTTATCTGTTATAGACTTGCATGCTGACCGGCTTTAGAAACCAAAAAAAACAAAAAAAACAAAAAAAAAAGGGAAAAAGTGTGTTTATTCTTGAGATAGATAAAAAATAGTTTACTTGTTTTCCTTTAGTAAAATGAATGAATAAATAATGTAGTTTGTTTCATTAAAACCGAACTACGTGGGTTTGATTCTCATTGGATGTGAGATACGTAGGCAACCTCCATCAGGTCCAACTTCACCTTTCGAAAAATGGCCAAAATATCAAAACTAACTTTTGTACTAAATAAGTCGGTGACGCTGTTTTCAAAAATAGCCGAATGTTCCCGAAAGGGACGCCGAAGGCTAATTTCGTATAAACGGCCACCTTTGGGTCAATTTTGATTTCGATCAATTTACCCCACAGCCTTAAAAGCCTTCGTCCCCGAGACGTTGAAAGGCCGTGATTGAAAACTGATTTTCTATTTTTAGCAAAACAAAGTTGTTTTTCTTATTTCAAATCACCTTAATAAATGTGCAGGATGAGCACGAATCAGAATAAATCATTTTCAATCTTTAGCGAGGTCCCTCAGCAGCTCCGTATATGGTGGAACGATTTGGAAGACAATAGCAAAAAGGTAGTGGGGAGAATTTTGGGAGGTTTGGTTGATCTGTTGAATATCGAGCCAAGGAAAGACATCATCAATGCACTGGTATCTTTCTGGGATCCGACCCGCAATGTGTTCCGTTTTGTTGACTTTGAACTGACGCCCACATTAGAGGAAATTGCGGGCTATGCAGGACTAAATGGGAAATTAAGAGGGCAATACCTGCTCTCACCAAGACCGGTATCTCCACATGGGTTTCTGGATTTGCTGAGCATTAGTCGGAAGGTGAAAAATGATGATCTGCTGAAAGGATGTTGCGATCTCCAATTCTTATACCAACGGTATGGCACTCCTCGGGTTTTGAAGAGTCAAACCTTGGACTAACTCACGCAGGGAATAGAACCAAGTGGGAGGCCACACGAATTCTAGCATTCATAACGACATTCTTGGGGATTGTGATTTGTCCACGCGAAGATAAGAAAATAGAGATAAGTCTGGTAGGAATAGCTGATGTTGCAATCAAAAAGGCTACCAGCACGGTGGTCCCTTTGGTTTTGTCCGAAATCTATCGAGCCTTGACTGTATGCCGAGAAGGGGGCAATTTCTTCCAAGGATGCAATCTGTTACTCCAATTATGGATGCAAGAACACCTCCATCACCGAACACAATACATGAACCATGGGTTGACCGGAAAAAACTGTATCAGGGGTTTCGAAGAACGGATGATGGGTGCTGTATTCCCTGAAGGCGTCGAGGCATGGCTTGCACGACTGAGCTCAATAGAAGCCGATCAGATTGAATGGGCGTTCGGGTGGTTACCCGATACTGAAGTAATATATATGGCAGCCGAGGAGTGTTATATCCTTCTGATGGGGATCCGCAGTGTCCAACCATATGTCCCTCATCGTGTATTACGTCAACTAGGAAGGTTTCAGGTTATTCCTACCGATCAAGACCTGAGGAAGTACGCCATTGAGTTGAGCCCAGGAGTCGTATTCCCCGAAGAGAAGATTAGAAATCTGTGGCATGAATGTAGGTTCCTTGAGCCTAAAACCATGGTCCGGGAACTAGCTAAGGGAGAGGTGGACCCAAAGTACAATGTGTGGTTCGGGAAAAGATTTCGGATTCGTCGGAAATGTTCTAAAAGAGCCCATGTCCAACAGTTCACGGAAGATTCACAGGAACAATGGAATTGGCTAGCGAAGGAGGAAGGGTATAGGACGAAGATTGGTAGGATAGAACAGCAGGTCCGGGACCTTCAGTTCGAGAAGAACGTGCAAGCCGCCACCGACGAAGGAGACAAAAAGAAGTTGGCACAAGAAAATGACTTCTTGAGAGCTCAAATCCAGCAAATGAAAAGGGACACTGACAGACAGTTGAGGAGTCGGGCAGACGAAAAATTGATAAAGGGTTTGAGGAGCCAAGTCACCGATATCCAAAGAGAATTGGACGAGTCGAAAGCCCAGACAACGAGGATCCGTGCTAACTGGAGAAAGGAGGCACATCAACATGCACTTCACCTAAAACGGGTGGAAGAAGATTACACCGAGATCGTCACTAGCCTAAGGGAAGCAAATGTTGTCCTCAGGGAGCGGGTTTTCAAGCAAGCCCGAGATGCCCGAGCGGACCTCGACCGTTGCCACAATTTGATGACCCGACTGCAAGGACAAGTGGATAGGCTCCTAGACCAAGTCACCGACAATGCTCGAAGATTGGGGGCGAAAAACCAGCAGATAGAAGCGGCTACTCAGAGAAAGGGACATGATCAAGGACAGAATTGGAGAAATCGGGCACTATGTCACCATGAAGTGCTTAGCTTGTGAACAAATGCCCCGCACCGACCTTTTTGCTTCAATTATGGGCTATGTGCATCAGATCATGAGAGAATTAAGGGGACTGCACAAGGACCTCACACCAAGGCCCGCGGCAAGGCCGAATGATGCCTCGCGGGCCCCCAGGAATTTTAGAGCATTAGATTTTTGATTGAAAATGTATTTTTGAAATGTAGGGTCAAGCTAGTCGGCATTTTTATCTTTACTTTCCCAAGTCAAGCATTTTTTTTATTTTGCTGATTGTTGTAAGACGTGTTTTGTAACCGCACGGTTTTATTTGATATAAAAGTTACTGAATTTTGCCACAATCTTGTTACCAGAACTACGCTCGGTCTGATTCACGCGGGGTCGTGATACGTAGGCAATCCACATAAGATTCGACCACCACTAAAAGGAAAAGAATACAAAGGTTAATAACAATAAGGCTTTCACGGATAAAAGAAAAGAAAAAAAAAGAGAGAAAAGAAAAAGAAAAAAAAGGGCTGGAATGACGCATGTTAAGAGTGCATGTAGAAAGGGTTATTTGGTTAGGTGCATTGCATCCAACGTGCTATAACATATCTGTCAAACTCGGTAAACTAACAAGTTTGTTGCATTTCCAGAAAAGTTTAGCAGTTGGTTTGACAGAATATACTGGCTAGCCATCATTACCGTACTAGATCCAAAGGACCGATTACAGTAAGCATGTCTAGTTCTGGCAAGAGTCTCGAGGAAGAAAAATCAGAGTTGCAAATCATGAAAGAAGAGGTAGACCGGTTAAAACAGCAGATAACAGAGATGCACCTGGCTTGGGCCAGGGAACAGTCTTCACCAAACCGCCCTACTCTCGCCTCGGCTCCGGAACATCCGCCCATCGATCCTTCGACAAGCGCCCCGATCTATCCATACTTTCAGGGGGAAAACCCATATGCCACCCACATTCCACCAGCCAAACCAAATCCTCCTCCAGCCACCCCTGTTTTTGTGGCACCTCCACCTGCTCCTCTGCAAAGGCCGGCCAGCGAGCCGCATGTTCAGATCCATGACAACTCTTACTATCCTCCAGAGCCTACTTTTAGGGCTCCTGAACCACAATCACATACACCTCACTGGGATAATCCGGCAGAACCGGAAAAGTACTTCCAAAGTTCAGAACATGAGGAAGTTATCAGAAAAGTTAAAAGCCTGGAGCAGTCCTTCAGGAACATGCACGGTTTGGGTAATCAGGTCAGTGTCGCGTACAAGGATCTGTGCCCGTTCCCCGACGTCCAATTACCGGCCGGGTTCAAAATGCCCAAGTTTGACCTATACGAGGGGCACGGCGATCCTGTAGCCCACCTCCGAGGGTTCTGTAGTAAAATGAGAGGAGCCGGAGGACGGGACGAGATTCTGATAGCTTACTTCGGTCAGAGTCTGGGAGGATCTGCGCTGGAGTGGTATACTAGACAGGACCCCAGCAGATGGTTTACGTGGGATGACTTGGCTCAAGCTTTTATCGGGCAGTTCCAGTACAATCTTGAAATAATCCCCGACCGCTTATCATTGCTAAAATTAGAGAAGAAGCCCGCTAAAAGTTTCAGGGAATTTGGTTTCCGCTGGAGGGAACAGGCAGCCAGGGTAGATCCGCCGACGAGAGAGAGCGAGATGGTGGATTACTTCTTGCAGACACTAGAGCCAACCTATTTCGGACATCTGGTAACGTCCGTGGGCAAATCATTCACCGAGGTGATAAAAATGGGGGCTATGATCGAGGAAGGCTTGAAAGCCAACAAGATCATGAGCTACTCAGCATTGAAGGCCACCACTCAGGCTATCCAAAGTGGTACTGGAGGAGTGCTCGGGAAAAAGAGGAAAGAGGAAGTCGCGGCAGTTGAGTCCGGGACGTGGTTCAGAAATAGAGGCCTCGCACCCCAATATAGCCCGCCCCAGCCTCACCACCAAAATTACTTCCACAATCCATATAACCACCCGCAACATTACTATCCCGCACCTGATCCCCATTTTACTGTCCACCACGCACAGTCCTATCCCGCACCTCCCGTCCATGCACCGTGGCGTGCACCAAACCCGCAGAACAATTATCCACCCCCAAGAGCTTACAGGAACCCCTCGGGCGCAAGTTTTCGTCCGAACCAGGCATTCAGGGGCGACAGGGCGCCGAGGCCAAAGGCTTTCACTCCCTTGGGGGAATCTTACACCAGTCTGTTCCACCGGTTAAAGCAAGTAGGGTTGCTGAATCCGGCTGAAGCTAAGCTACCAAACCCTCTTCCGAAGAACCTGGACCATTCAGTAAATTGTGCCTACTGCTCGGGATGTCCGGGACACGATACAGAAAAGTGTTGGAGGTTGAAAACGGCCATCCAGGAGCTCATCGACACTCGCAGGATTGAGGTCCAGACTCCAACAGAGCCCAACATCAACCAAAACCCACTTCCAACTCATCATGAGACCAACATGATCGAGTTGGTTCGGGTGGAAGAAGGAAAGGAGAAAGCCTCTCAGATGGTAATGATGATCAAATCTGGCGGGGTAGGAATGAGAAAGGGGCCGAGCTTTGATGAGCCATCCATTTGCAAGAAGGACGCACCAGGAGGGTCAGAAGCGGGAAAAAGAAGTGTGAACGAAGTACCGGCGAGGCCGAGGGAAGCAAAGATAGTTGTACCAGGGGCAGCAATCAAGCCCATCTTGACGGTAGCAGGCGTTCGAATGGATCCTTTCATCATCCAGCCAGCAATACAGTTGCCAATAACTGATAGTCGGGCTGTTCCATGGAATTATGCTCGGATTACAACGACCTACAAAGGAAAGGAAGTGAAAGAGGAAGTTTGCGAAGCGCAAGGGTTGACCCGCTCGGGGAGATGTTTTGCCCCTGCGGAATTGAGGAAGACCACTCCGGCAGCATTGAAAAAGTCGGTAACCGATGAAGAGGCGGAAGAATTCTTGAAAAAGATGAAGCTGCATGACTACTGTGTCTTAGAGCAATTGAAGAAGACTCCGGCGCAAATATCATTGCTATCCTTGCTGATACATTCCGAAGAACACCGACAAGCTTTGATGAAAGTCCTGAATGAGGCACATGTACCGGATAAAATCTCAGTGGGTCATTTGGAGAAGATCACCAATAGGATCTTCGAAGCGAATCGGATCACCTTCACCGATGACGAATTGCCCGAGGAGGGCACCGAGCACAACAAGGCTTTATATCTTACGGTAAAGTGCGAAGAGGCGGTGGTTACCAAAGTCCTTGTCGATAATGGGTCCAGTGCTAACATTTGTCCTCTCTCTACACTGGACAAGTTGAAAGTGGACATCGGCAGGATACGCAAGAACAACATATGTGTTCGAGGGTTCGATGGGGGAGGCAAGGCATCGGTTGGGGACATAGTGTTAATCTTGACGATTGGGCCAGTGGAGTTCACCATGGAATTCCAGGTGCTGGACATGGTGGTGTCATATAACCTCCTGATAGGACGACCATGGATCCATGCCGCAAGAGCGGTTCCATCCACAGCTTACACCAACTCGTCAAGTTTGAGTGGGACCAACAGGAGATCGTCGTCCATGGAGAGAATGATCTACAACCAGGCACCATCGTCCCCTTTGTTGAAACAAAAGAAGATGTTGGGCCGTGGGTGTACCAGATCTGCGATGTGGTATCCGCCAACCGAGTTCCAGAAGGGGAATGCATTCCCGATGACAGAATAATTACTGCAGATGTCATGGTGGCTCATGAAATGTTGCGACATGGTTTCATACCCGGTAAAGGTCTAGGTGCATCTCTGCAAGGAATTATACAACCGGTATCAGTGGTCGAAAACTTAGGAACCTTCGGCTTGGGATTCAAGCCAACATCGGAGGACATCCGGCGAGCCAAGAGGAGTAAGCAGAAGACATGGGTGCTCCCGAAGCCTGTTCCACGCCTTTCCCAATCTTTCGTCAAGTCTGGAGTAAGAGGACATCCGACGACAAAGATTCCCGGTCCTACGATTAGGCCGGACGAAGAGTTCTTCAGGAAGTTCGAGGACCTATTCACAGATGTATGTATGCTCGAGGATGGTGAAGGATCCAGCCATGCCGAGATACCGTTTGTGGGACCGAAAGCAAAACTGAATAATTGGAAGGCTACTCCTCTCCCCGTCCGAAGGAGTCTTGGTAGTTTGTTTTGGATTGTGCTTTTTTCGAAATTTTGTGTTGGGGGTTGTCCCCGGAGTAAAATCCAGCTGTTTTTAGTTCATTTTGATTTAAGTTTGCAAGTTTGTTTTTCCTTGTACTATTCTCATTAATGAAAATTTGGTTCCCTTCGTGTCTAATTTTGTTTATTTTTCCTTCTTTTTACTTTTCTGAACAGCCTTCTTTCAACTGATCTTAATGATATGGCGTGCTTAAAGATTAATCAACCCAGTCTAGAAAGTCAATCGGGTTTGGAAATAATAACGCATGAAATAAGAAGTGACGAGAGTGAGTCATAGTACGGCGATGATGAAGCCGTAGAAGAAATCGGTGAAGAATTAAGTCACTTCGAGGAAAAACCCAAACCAAATTTAAATGATACCGAGGCCGTTAATCTGGGGAATGCGGATGACGTCAAAGAAACCCGAATAAGTGTCCATATTGAACCCAATCTGAGAGAAGAGTTGATCAAAACACTCATGGAGTTTAAAGACATTTTCGCATGGTCGTACGACGACATGCCGGGACTCAGCACTGATCTAGTGGTTCATAAATTACCCACTGATCCGGCATATCCTCCCGTCAAGCAAAAACTGCGGAAATTCAAGACGGAGATGAGTGTGAAGATTAAGGAGGAAGTAACCAAGCAGTTGCAGGCGAAAGTCATTCGTGTCACTCGATACCCCGAATGGTTGGCTAACGTAGTACCGGTGCCAAAGAAAGACGGAAAGATCAGAGTATGCGTGGACTATCGCAATCTCAATAAGGCGAGTCCTAAGGATAATTTCCCACTTCCCAATATCCATATCCTAATTGATAATTGCGCCGGACGCGAAATCGGATCCTTTGTGGATTGTTATGCGGGATATCATCAGATTTTGATGGATGAAGAGGACGCAGAAAAGACGGCTTTTATCACACCGTGGGGAACTTATTGCTACCGAGTGATGCCGTTCGGTTTGAAGAATGCAGGAGCAACATATATGAGGGCGATGACTACGGTATTCCATGACATGATACACAAGGAAATTGAAGTGTACGTGGATGATGTGATCGTAAAATCCAGACGTCAAGAAGACCATGTTGCCGACCTCATGAAGTTCTTTCAAAGACTTCGAAGGTACGACATCAAGCTCAATCCGGCCAAATGCGCATTCGGAGTTCCATCAGGAAAGTTGCTAGGATTCATCGTCAGCCGACGGGCATTGAGTTGGACCCATCCAAAATCAAGTCCATTCAAGAGCTACCCCCGCCAAAGAATAAAACAGAGGTAATGAGTCTGTTGGGAAGGTTAAATTACATCAGTAGGTTTATTGCCCAGCTTACGGCAACATGTGAACCCATATTCCGTCCGTTGAAGAAAGACGCCGCGATAGAATGGACGACAGAATGTCAGGAAGCGTTCGACCAAATCAAAGGGTATCTGTCAAACCCACCCGTACTAGTTCCGCCTGAGCCGGGCAGACCCCTGATTCTTTATCTGACGGTTTTGGAGAATTCGTTCGGCTGCGTACTGGGGCAGCATGATCTTACTGGCAGGAAGGAACGGGCCATTTACTACCTCAGTAAGAAATTTACAGTCCACGAGGTCAAGTACACTCATCTAGAAAAGACATGTTGCGCCCTGACTTGGGTAGCCCAAAAGCCGAAACACTATTTGTCTTCTTACACCACTTACCTCATTTCGCGTTTGGATCCGTTGAAGTATATTTTCCAGAAACCCATGCCTACAGGGAGGTTAGCAAAATGGCAAATATTACTTACGGAGTTCGACATCATATACGTGACAAGGACGGCTATGAAAGCTCAAGCCTTGGCCGATCACTTAGCTGAAAATCCCGTTGATGACGAATACGAACCTTTGAGGACGTATTTTCCAGACGAAGAGGTATTGCAAATTGAGGGGTTAGAATTAACCGAGGATCCAGGGTGGAAGATTTTCTTCGACGGAGTGGCGAACGCAAAAGGAGTCGGAGTAGGGCCGGTGCTTATCTCTGAAACAGGACATCATTATCCTGTTACTGCTCAACTGCGTTTTCATTGTACTAACAATATGGTTGAGTTCGAGGCATGCATCTTAGGTTTGCGATTAGCGGTGGACATGGATGTACAGGACGTCTTGGTCTTGGGGGACTCGGACCTTCTGGTACATCAGATTCAGGGAGAATGGGAAACCATAGATCTAAAGCTTATCCCATATCGTCAGTGTTTGCATGATTTGACCAAACGCTTTCGATCGGTAGAATTCAGGCACATCCCAAGGATGCATAATGAGGTTGCCGACGCGCTGGCTACTTTAGCATTAATGCTACATCACCCGGACAAGGTTCGTGTCGATCCGTTACATATCCAGGTCCGGAATCAACATGCTTATTGTAATGTGATAGAGGAAGAGGTGGATGGCGAGCCGTGGTTTCATGATGTCAAGGAATACCTCAAGGTTAGGAGTATACCCATAGCAAGCAACCGGAGATCAAAAGCGAGCTATTCGGCGGTTGGCGAACGGATTTTTCCTTAGTGGAGGGGTGCTGTACAAAAGAACCCCAGATTTGGGATTGTTGAGATGTATAGATGCAAGTCAAGCCACAACAGTGATGACGGATATACACTCGGGAGTTTGCGGACCACACATGAGCGGATACGTATTGGCAAAGAAGATTCTTCGAGCAGGATATTACTGGCTCACGATGGAGCGTGATTGTATAAGTTTCGTGCGAAGATGCCATCAGTGTCAGATACACGGAGACTTGATTCATTCTCCACCAACCGAATTGCACACAATGTCAGCACCATGGCCGTTTGTTGCATGGGGCATGGATGTTATTGGACCTATAGAGCCTGCGGCTTCCAATGGTCACAGGTTCATTCCGGTAACGATTGATTATTTTACCAAGTGGGTGGAGGCCAAAACATTCAAATCAGTGACCAAGAAGGCGGTGGTGGACTTCGTACATTCCCACATCATCTGCAGGTTTGGAATTCCAAAGATAATCATCACAGATAACGGTGCAAATCTTAACAGTGGATTGATGAAGGAGGTCTGCCAACAGTTCAAGATCACACACCGAAATTCCACACCGTATCGTCCCAAAGCAAATGGCGCGGTTGAGGCAGCAAACAAGAACATAAAGAAGATATTGAGGAAGATGGTAGAAGGGTCTAGGCAGTGGCATGAAAAGTTACCATTTGCGCTGTTGGGTTATCGCACTACCGTCCCAGACTTCGGTAGGTGCAACTCCTTACTTGTTGGTGTACGGGACTGAAGCAGTAATACCAGCAGAAGTTGAAATCCCATCCCTCCGAATTGTCGCCGAAGTCGAGATTGATGACGACGAGTGGGTCAAAACCCGATTAGAGCAATTGAGCTTGATCGATGAAAAGAGATTGACAGCAGTATGTCACGGCCAATTGTATCAAAAGAGAATGGCGAGAGCGTATAACAAGAAGGTACGTCCCAGGAAATTTGAAGTGGGACAGCATGTGCTGAGGAGAGTTCTACCACATCAGGCCGAAGCGAAAGGCAAGTTCGCTCCAAATTGGCAGGGACCATTTGTGGTGACTAGAGTATTATCCAACGGCGCTCTATGCCTAACCGATGTTGAGGGAAGATGCACCGATACGGCTATCAATTCTGATGCAGTCAAGAGATATTACGTGTAATTCTTTAATGCGTTTGTCAACGTTTGGTTTCGTTTGTGTGTATTTGGCATTTTTCGGAGAATGAAATGACAGAGGCAATTTTTCTACTACCCAAACACTTTAACCTTTGTTTCCCCATTTGAGCCTTAATTATTCTTTCATATACCCTCTTTCGGAATCATCAAGGAAGATGTGTAACAAAATAGAAAAAGAAACAAAGAAAAAATACAAGAAAAAGTGAACTACGTTCGACCTGATTCCTTAAGAAGGATACGTAGGCGCCACACGGCTTGGTCATAATAAAATAAAAATCAAAGATCCCCCAAGCAACAAAACTGGGGCAGAAGTCATTGTTTCGTTGGAAAGATAGTGTGGATTCCGAAAGTTGTAATAAGCTAACCGTTGAGGCTAAACCCCTTTCTTCAGCCTCACGCGCAGAAACCATATTAAGAACCAGAAAGACCTCTCGATCAGCATTTGAGAAGTGCCAAATCATGTGAATGAAAGCCAAGAGTGACATCCCGACCCTCAATTGAATCCAGGATGCACAAGCCGAAAGGGGATAACGCTCTAGAGGGAATCTCGTGGGTGATACCCCGACGCAGGGAAAGAAAGCGTAAATGAGAGAGTCTTAACGGTGAAAACCCTCGCGGGCACCTTAAGGCGAAGGAAGTTGAGAGAAGTAAAATGAGAGAGTCTTACGGTGAAAACCTTTACGGGCACCTTAAGGCGACGGGAGATAGAGAGAAATGAGAGAATCTCATTAGTGAAAACCCTTTGAAGGGCACTGTGAGGTGACAGGATGAGATGGTTACAAGATGTCCGCACGAGACAAGGTTTGGACATCCGTTTACCTCTAGCAGAACGCGGTATCAGAAAGTGATTGACATGAATAGACTGGGTAGTTTAATCTCAAAGGCGCGGCATAACCATTGGATCAGGCACACATTCAGATAAGTTTTCCTATTTTTGAGTTCAGAAAAGTTTTTCTCTTCTTTTGTCATTTGCGGTCAGTATTCTTTTCTTTCCTTTCATTTTCGAAAATTGATTTTTCAAAGCTTACTACCAAGTCTCCCAAAGCAGTATATTGAAAGTGAATAGGCGTGGAACGTGGCAATAAGACAGAAGTCGTTACGATAGTAAGATTGGGACGACAGGTTGATTGGAAGGTTCGCAGGAATTATGGAGTATGATGGACACATGTGGCACGTCCGAAAGATGATTTCACGCAACAGATCACCGACTAAAAAGAGTCGGATCAAACCAAAGATTGGAATAAAAGGAAAGATGAGAGGTCGTTCGTGGAAAGAGCATCGTCCCCAGCAAGCGTCAACGTCGCCCTCAAAGTTCGAGAGAGGCCAAACAGCTGAAAGAGAAAAGAAAATGGCCCCAACAAGAGTGGCACGACCACTCACCGCGTTTTGAAACTAACAATTTTTCTTTGATTTAAAAGCAGGAAAAGAGGGTTCGTTGGCAGAAAAGCATACCGTCCAGAAGTTTATCAAACTGGGGCAGAAAATTTTCTCCCGTTGCGAAAATTTTCTTGAAAGCAAAGACTCGGAGGATAAGGGTAGAAAGCAACACAAGATTTCGGGAAATACCAGCTCCGAGCGAAAATTTTCTTGAAAGCAAAGACCCAGGGGATAAGGGTAGAAAGCAACACAAGATGGGATGATCTTTGAGCCTGGTATCACCCCCAACAGTATTACATTCCATAATTTGCTCGAAGAGGCAAAAGCGTGAGTCCCGCAGGAGGTATGGGAAGAAGGAAGAGAATGAGGGGTGAAGGAAACAAAGAATTCTTCCTCAGCAGCATCATCCCCAGCAGGCGAGTAAACAGTTCCAAAAATATCCCCAGCAGCCAGAAGAAAAGTAATACGACCCAGGGGAAGGCAATTCCAAGACAAGATAATTCAGAAGAGAAGGTGGCCCGAGAGGCAATGCAGGAAGAAGGAAATGGTACAAAAGGCAAAGGAAGGTAATCAAGATAGGATGAAATCGGTGAGTAGTAGTTGAAGTCAGGGAGCCCGCCCGGAGAATGGAGTGGCGATTTAATTTTGAAGTTATAGTTGAAGTCGGGGAGCCCGCCGGGAGAATGGAGTGGCGATTTAATTTTGAAGCAGTAGTCGAAGTCAGAGGGAGCCCGCCCGGAGAACGGAGTGGCGATTTAATTTTGAAGTTATAGTTGAAGTCGGGAGCCCGCCCGGAGAATGGAGTGGCGATTTTAATTTTGAAGTTGTAGTTGAAATCAGGGGAGCCCGCCCGGAGAATGGAGTGGCGATTTTTATTTTGAAGTTATAGTTGAAGTCAGGGGAAGCCCGCCCGGAGAACGGAGTGGCGATTTAATTTTGAAGCAGTAGTTGAAGTCGGGGAGCCCGCCCGGAGAATGGAGTGGCGATTTTATTTTGAAGTTAGTAGTTGAAGTCAGGGGAGCCCGCCCGGAGAATGGAGTGGCGATTTAATTTTGAAGCAGTAGTTGAAGTCGGGGAGCCCGCCCGGAGAATGGAGTGGCGATTTAATTTTGAAGCAGTAGTTGAAATCAGGGAGCCCGCCCGGAGAATGGAGTGGCGATTTTTATTTTGAAGTTATAGTTGAAGTCAGGGGAAGCCCGCCCGGAGAACGGAGTGGCGATTTAATTTTGAAGCGGTAGTTGAAGTCAGGGGAGCCCGCCCGGAGAATGGAGTGGCGATTTAATTTTGAAGTTATAGTTGAAGTCGGGAGCCCGCCCGGAGAATGGAGTGGCGATTTAATTTTGAAGTTGTAGTTGAAGTCGGGGAGCCCTGCCTGGAGAATGGAGTGGCGATTTATCTCGAAGTTATAGTGGAAGTTAGGGAGCCCCGCCTGAAGAATGGAGTGGCGATCTATTTTAATTTGGTTGAGGAAAGCGGTTGAATGTAACAGAATCTCCGGCATGAATCCAAGTTTGTAAGCAGAGGAAGGCAGCAAGGATCAGAAAAGACAGATTCAGATTACAAAGGAGAATAGTTCGAAGATCATGGAGAAGGAAACAATGGTTGGGGTTCGGCAATCAAGATAGGCCGAAATAACAATTGGCAGAAGAGAAGAAGCATCAGAAGGAACATCAAGTCAGACAGGATGGCAAGGAGCATGACAAGATCAAGTTAAAAAGGATAGATAAGAATTTGTAGTACTGTAACCCAGTCTAGCTTCTTATTTTGTTTAGCACGGTGTAACAAGGAGGTCAGCTAAGCAGTGGCAACAGCAGTAATAGCAGTAACAGCAGTAACAGCGAGATCGCAACAGTCATGGTAGTCCCAGCTACCATAACTTCCCGAACTACATTGACCTGATTCCTGTTTAGCCCAGGATATGTAGGAGGCCTCCTGAAGTAAAGGCTCGGTCAAGATCTTTTTAGAAATGCTTCACACGGAGTGCTCAAACGGGCAAAAATCGCTCGTATTCGCTCACTATCTTTGCACGAAAACTCTTCATGTTTCCGCGCAAAGAGGGGCAGCTGTGAGCACGTGATTTTTGCCTTACCTGAGAAGTACTCCCAGAAAATTCAAAATAAAATAGTTCCGTGTTGGGCATGATTTTTGTGATTTTGGTGTTATTTTATCTTACATTTGCATTTTTGTGTGTGCGTGTTTATTTATTTAAATTAGTAAAATACAAAAATACATACATTATGTGTTGCATTTTTTAGTGTTTAATATCAAAATTATACGGTTTACATTTAAGTGATATGTAATTATGTAGGATAATTAGTTGTGTTATAGGTTAGTATATATATACCCATACACCAGGCCCGTATTAATTCAACACCCAGCCCAATACTCACCCAAGCATCAGTTTAAGTAACGTTTGATCTGGACCGTTGGATTTTATAATCCAACGGCCCAGATTAATCATTAAAATCCCAAAATACTCGCCCAACATCAGCTAATGTAACGTTTGATCTGGACCGTTGGATTTTATTATCCAACGGCCCAGATTAATCTTTTAATTCAAATATACACCCAGGCCGTGACTTAACCAAACGACACCGTTTGGTTTAGGGGAGGAGATCCTGGTCGTTGATCGTAAATGATCCAACGATCAGGATTTAACCTCCCTGAGTCATATATAATCTCACCTTCACACCCCGCCCCCCCAAGCCAGACCCCCCCCTCACACCTATCGTCTCTCTTAGAGACTAATAACCTCACCGTGAGCCACCGCACTCCGCCTGCCGGAAATCGCCTCACGGCGGTTCCGGTAGGCCAATGGCCACCAAATTAACACCATAGACTCCCCTCACCTCCCTCTACACGAATCCCCTAACCGTTAGTCTCGAATCATTCCCGAGCTCTTCGAATATTAGATCGAATCTCGCCGGAATTTGAAGTTCTATACCAATGGCCACCAAATTTTCATCGGCTCTTCCCCTCACCTCCCTCATACCCCCACAGGCTGTAGTTTTGGTCGAATCTTGTTGGAACTAGTCGAGCCCCAAATCCGAGGCTATGAACCCTACATTCATTTCTTGCCTAATTGAGGTCTAATAGACCTTAATTGGGATGTTTTCACTATTGAAAACATCTCAATTAAGGTCCATTGGCCTCAAAGAACAAAGGTCCGAGCCAAATTGAATCCAAGATGGGTCCGAGGTTCATTCGAATGCAATTTTCTCCTTACATGGTATTTTTCCTTTCCTTCTTCATATGATAGTGTGATTAATGACATAAATTCTATCCTTTATCTTCTCTTTTAATTTTCTGCTTTGCTCTTCATCTCTTTGAGACCTTTTATTTGGTCAATTATTCGTCTGTATCGTTTGTTTGATTGCGTATGTGTTCAAATGCGTATTCGCTTCGATTAGCGTCGTCGAATACTTAGTTTCAATTGTTGCCGAGATTTTTAATTCACTGTTTTATCGGCTAAATTTGTTATCATTGTTATGTGTTGTAATTGATTGAATGTCGTCGTCTAATTTCGTAGATTTTACTATACTAGATAATATTAGCACTGTTGAAATGGATTGTTCACCACCCTGTTTGCCCGTATGCAAGTCACCATTAGGGTTGTTGTCTGTTGGATTCTGGAATGTGGTATTAGGGTTGGATTAAGCATGTTTGTTTAATCTCTTGCCCATAAGACAGCCTAGTGGAGCCTGCTATCACAGCAGGACACTCCACCAGGTTTGTACTTTTATCTTAATTAATTAAAGCCCACACTTGACAAAACTTAGTGGCTGAAAACACAGGGGTTAGTGGGCTGGCAGAGAGGGATGGGCAAGGGTTGAGTGGCTTTCTGCTGGTCTGTTTTGGTTATATATAGAGCAGGGGTTGCAGAGAAGAGGGGACTGGTTTTTTGTGAGCTAAAAGAGAGTTATACACATTAGGAGGAAGTGAGGCAGAAGTACACACACACATAGATCCTGGGTACTGTTCCATTGAAGTTTTGGTTACTGTTGTTGTTGCTTGTAAGAGAAGGCTATTTGGCTTGTTGTTTTTGTTTGCTGAGGTTGTGTGGTCGGGTGTGGATTGTTGTATGCTGCTGGTCTATTGTTGTATGCTGCTGGTCTATTGTGGTTGCTGCTGTGTTGATTGTTGCTGCTGCTGTGTTGATTGTTGTTGCTGATGTGTTGATTATTGTGTTGTTTGTTGTGGGCTGCTGTTGGTACTGTTGGTGGGTTACCACTGTTAGGTGTTAGTTTGGGTGTTAAGTACTGTGGGGACTGGTTACCTTTGGTTGTTGCTGTGCTGTTTATTTGCTGGGCTACTGTTACTGTCTTGTTTTCTCCTGTTGCTGCTGGTTCACCTACTGTTACTGTTGTTGCATTGCCATTGCTCACTCTTCTTTGTTCTTCCGCATTCCAGGTACACATCTCCGTCATTGTAGTGTCTTGATTCGAAAAGAATGAAGTTTGAAGCTCCCTTTTAAGTATGCTGGATACATATAGATGTCTATAGTTCTTGTACCTGTTATGTTCTGTTTTTCTTTAATCAAGTGTGTTGCTAATTTTGGCTATGAAAGATGTATCTAGATCAAAAATACATTATCATCAGGTGTGTATGTAAACCTGAACCGTTCTGCTATATCTGTGTTCAATATTCTCTATTCATGTGCGTAATCTCAAATCTGTTAATACTAGGCCCTATGTTAAAAGTGAGGTTAGCCATTTGTTTAAGTATGAAAGTTTAAGGTAATTTGAACACCCGTGAATAATGATATCTTGAACTTACGAAAATATACGACAATGGTTCTTTGGGGATTATTTGAATTCGAAGTAGGTTCTTTCCATATAATTGTCCACCCTAGACTCAAATCTCCTCACTTAATTAACTAACCGTATGTTTGCTGAATTGGTTATGGTTGAGTAGGATTTTGTCACATTGTAGGCATTAGCGAGTTATTACTCAACTTGATGACTAATTAGATTAAAGGAATCGGGGGTGCATTTCATGTGACCCGATCCCAATTTTGAACGAGATTAAATAAAGCGTGTCAAGGACCACAGACGCATTTCATGTAGTGTGGTTCGTAACAAGTTTTAAATAATTTGGAATCAACTCCTAAATAAGTACAACAGGATGTAGTTCGCTTTAGACTTGAATCAGAGATGCGCCTCGTCCAATAGTTACACAAATCGCAAGGCCTTCATAAAGGTACATCTAAAATACTTAGATTTCGAGATGTGTCGTTTTCTTAGCGAATATCACGTCCTTCTCAAAAGTGTAAATAAGTAATTGCTCCAGGCGTATATTTTAATTCTATCCTCTTAAATACGGGTGTGCATTTCATGCGACCCAAATCCAAATCCCAAAATGTTGAATAAAAATGTGTCGAGGATCCGGGTGCATTTCATGTGACGTGATTCGAAAACATATTTTTAAGCAACTTTCTCTTTCGTAAATCATAATAAATAAAAAGCGGTAAAGGGACATTAATTGGCACTAAGTGTATAACTGTAAAAAATCAGATAAATAAGCCGAACACGACAATTGAGCGACCGTGCTAGAACCACGGAATTCGGGAATGCCTAATACCTTCTCCCGGATTAATAGAATTCCTTATCCGGATTTCTGGTTCGCGGACTGTTAAATAGAGTCATTCTTTTCCTCGATTCGGGATTTAACCGGTGACTTGGGACACCATAAATCTCCCGAGTGGCGACTCCGAAATGATTAAAATAAATCCCATCTCGATTGTCCTTTAATTGGAAAAACTCTTTGCACCCTTGCGGGTGTGTAAAAAAGAGGTGTGACAGCTCTGGCGACTCTGCTGGGGACAATCTTCTTTAGAATTCGAGGTTTGGATAAGTTGCAAAACCGGTGAAGCTTAGCTCTACTGGCTCCCCTAATACTCTACAGATCGGCACAAGGCCCCAAACATGGCTACTAGCCCAATTACACAGTTATAATCTCATTCACAGTCATAATACACAATACACTATCAGTCGGAAAGGACCAAGTCCAATCCCTCAATCACAATGTCACCACGCCCGTCACATGACGCGTGTCTCATCTCAACATAGCACTGTAAAGTGCAAGTACGGGGTTTCAAACCTTCAGTACATTATTTACTACCACCACTCACCTCGAACCGGTAGAAGTCCTAGCTCGCTTTGCGGTTGCCTCGCAAATCAATCTCCTCGGATGCCAAATCTGCTCAAAATCAATGAGAATACATCAATATAGGCTAATTAGACATAACCCAATCGAAATAACTCGATTTACACCAAAACCCACGAAGTTGTCAAATTCCGACTTTTGGTACGCTTCTCGAAAAATTACAAAAGTTACATTTTCGGAATCCTTATCTCAACACGAGTCTATACCTACCAAATTCATAAAAATCGGAGTTCATTTGACCCCTTAAATTATCATTTCTATCCAAGAGGGTTTTCTACCCTTTTCAAAAAAATTATTCAAATTAAACACCAAAACTTGCAATAGATTTGAGTTATACAACCAAAATTGAGTTAAGAGTGCTTACCCCGTTGTTCTCTCAAAACATTTCCCGAACAATTGCCTTACCCGAGCTCCAAATCATCAAAAATGACAAATGGGACGAAGTTTGGACTTTATTCTGCTGCCCAGAGACTTGTTCTTTGCGTTCGCGGTCATACTCTCGCGTTCGCGAAGAAGAAACTTCCAAAAATGTATTTTTCACTTCTACTCGGACAACCTCTATTAAAATGGTCATAGCATTTTACACACAACTCCAAATGACTATTATAATATGTTTCTGAAAACTAGATTCAAAGATCTACAACTTTTGGTTTTGAATCACCTCTAAATTACTTGTCTATAAAATGATATGAGCTTCCGAAGTAGGACCTGCGCAACAGAAATTCCTTCTTCGCGAACGCGAAGCACTGTCGCGAACGCGAAGAACACAAGTCCCAGATGACAAATCCTTCATCGCGAACGCGAAGCACCGTCGCGAACGCGATGGCCAAAAGTCTCAGAATCCAATTTCTTCTTCGCGAACGCGATGGGACCTCGCGAACGCGAAGGACAACACAAGATACCAGCAACAGCACTTCAAAAACTTCCAAAAATGACCCGTTAGACATCTGAAATACACCCGAGGCCCCCGCGACCTCAACCAAAAGCACCAACATGACTTAAAACATTATACAAACTTGTTCCAATCATCAAAACAAGTCCTTAAACACGGAAATCATCAAACCGAGGTGGATTCAAGCCTAAGTTTCAACTAAAACTTCCAAAACCAATATCCAATCAAAGACCCGACCAAACGATGTCCGAATGACATGAAAATTTGCAGGCATATCCAAAATCACCTAACGGAGCTACTGCAACTGTCGGAATTCCATTTCAACTCCCGGATCAAAATCTCACCTACCGTTCGGATTTCGCCAAAATTCAACCTTAGCCAATTCAAGTCTAAAACTACATCGGACCTCCAAATTCAATTCCGATCGCTTTCCTAGCACATAAATGACCTACCGGAAGCTGACCGAATAATCAGAATTTTATTCTGAGCTCTCTAACTCACAAGTCAACGCCCAGTTGACTTTTCCCAACTATTCCTTCTTCTAAGTGACTATTTGCCTCATTTCCAACCAAACTCAATCCAAATTGACTCAAACTCACCAAACATGCATATTGGAACATTAACAAGCATAATACGAGGAAAACGGGGTGATAACTCACATGATGATGGGCCGGGTCATCACATTCTCCCAACTTAAGCAAACGCTCGTCTTCGAGCGGACCAAGAGGTTTACTAGAAGTAACCCAGCAGCTGAATGACCTTACCAAGCATATATTCAAGGCAATCCCCCGTCACCCTATCTCATATAAGTCTGGTACACACTATAGCTGGAAATCTCACAGCCCACTTGAACCATAAACCACATTGCACTTTCCGAAATCACATACCAAATCCTAGTCTCATGCCTATACTCAGGATACACATGATCCAACTGTAATAGCCCATACTCGCCATTCCGGGTGAGATCACATGATGTATCAAACAACCCAATCGCTCGAGACGATGGCGTCGGATCTCAACAATTGCCCACGGCAACTAAATACTAACTGAAAAACTCCATTTTCATTAGCTAAAGTCTTACTCCATTACCTTTATATCCTGCCCACGGCAGCTGAAACACATGATATATCGAATCCATCTCTCAGGTCAGCCATTCGTGAATCCATTTCCCCTTTTAACTGATACCACAACAGATTTCGGAGCCACACCTCGATATTACCTTTCTAACTAATCGAGATCAAATATGCTCGTACTTATTAATGACTCCAATGATCATTTCGATTATAACACACCACACTGGTGACATGACCCCTCAGCACCGGCCTAAGTCACATCGAGCACAACACAGACTCCAAAAGAAACGATTTGAACACACTCAAATCATGACAACTGAGTCACATAAAAGAGCTCTAATTCAAATTCCTCAATACCATCACAACACATAACTGAGACCTCGTCTCACATCGTAGAATTCGGGTACATGAACCCTCCTCGAAATGTCATAACATCACGTGGCCTTGCCACGACTCACGATTCTACCCAAGCATTATTACTCATGGAGCACCTCAAGTAACCATGCTCAAAACGGTCAGCCACACACATATTTAGGTCTGAACTCAAGCAATCAATCACATCTGCGGTGATACAATTGATATACGCTATCAAATCCTGAAAAGACACAACCGATGTGCTATTCCCCGAGCGATACCCAATACGGACTATTCCTCAGAAGCTAGGAGGTATTGTAAACAAGTAACATATAAGAAGCTATATTTTCCACATCACACTATTGCGGCGCGCAACCCGTTCCAATAAAATACCTGTGGCGGCGTGCCACCCGATCCAGATACCATACCTGTGACGGCGTTCCACCCGATCATGATACCATACATGTGGCGGCGTGCCACCCGATCTAGATATTATACATGTGGTAGCGTGCCACCCAATCCACGAATACACCTAGCAAAGGGAATGCACATCGAGTCAAGTCGCTCATTGCAACAAAGATATACATAGCCTCAAGCTTAGCCATATGAAACGCATCCGACAAAGTTCCTCAATACCAAAACTGAATCAATGGTAGATACCTCTACACTGACATCTGCCACGAAGGCCCAACTGACAAAGCAATACCTACCAGTCGTCCGCTGGTCCTAGGGCACATCTACCCTGCTGGAGCATGATCTGATGCGCTTTGCCACGCAGTTGTGACATTTTCCTAACATAGTCCATATCATATTAGTCTAGACAACCTGACTTATGACAACTAGTCTGCAATCATATATCATTATTCCAATTCATCATATCAAGTAACGAGATAGCCACTAGGGCTTCCAATTTTCAATAACCGCTAAACGGTGCCGATACACACGATATACCACCACTGCGTAGGCGGATTACGAGAACTTCTAGTCTCCAACACATATGTAACACATGAATCACTATGCCCGATTCCACATTCCACCGTACGAATACATAATCACACATATCACGCCTTCATTCATACCACATAAGCCATTCAGAAATTTCCCTATGCCATCAACAACTCAATCATCACTGTCAATCCAACAAGAGGATACCACATTACCACTAGATATTATCAGTTTACATTACCTTGCCCTTTTTTGACCATATACTCTGCCAAATCACTAAAATAGCAGTACCATTTTCCTTAATCACCAGGAAGATTGATTCTCAGATTATTTGCAGCTGCACACGCTGCTTAAGAATTTTAATGACTTCCCATATAATCTCAAAACCTTGAACATGTCGTTATCAACTTTCCATAACATATCGCATATACCATACTACACCAAGATACATGGAAAATTTCTATTCCTCTCCTACGCCGCAAACATCGATGCACTCAACTAGTCAAGGATCTTCATGATCCCATATAGGAGAAAAGTCATTACACATTCTATGTTTCGCATACCGATAGGAATATACTCATTTTCAAACCATGATAAAAACACATCACAACTCTTTCTTCACATTCATTGCATAAGCTTAACTGCCAGGACTGAGTCCTTTTACCCACATCGAGCGACGCAACTGCCAGCACTCAAGAGCTTTGTTGCATCATATCTGCAAGACTCATTACTTCGAACACATACCAGGAGTTACTCGTGTCCTTTCCATACCGTTCCGGTTTATCATCATCTTTAATTTAATATTCTCCTTCTCTGGAAGATCACAATACCTCAACTCAGGTTACCACACGAGACTCATACACAAGTCCACACGGTCTAAGGCTCACATGTCGTTGAATACTCCCTCATATGTTTCCCAGAGTACCACAATCTACAACACTTCACTTTGATTAACTTCCTGCGATTTTGAATTCGTTATCATTACTCTCCAATATAGATAAATAGAATCTCATCATTCACATAACATAACACAAGTATCGATTTCTTCTAACGAAACCACAGTCTCTAGCCATATACACCACCTTAAGACACCTGACCGTTACAAGCAACATCTTGAACATCGCAAAGACTATTCTTGGGTGTCATTCACCCTTATTCACTTATAATTCAACTGTCTTATTGAACGGAACCACTCGTGCCTTGTTAGAATCCTGACATCACAGAACATGATTACATACAGGTACAGTTAGCTATCCTTCCTTCATATGCACCGAACATTCTTCACCAACAGTAGTTCAAAATGTCCCAGTATTGCTTCACATCTACGAAGCACCATAATCTTTACCAAAATTTCCAACATACTTAGAGACAGAATCAACATAGCACCCAACCGTGCAATCAGCTAGTCAATAGCAACCTCCCCAACTTAGCTCGAAGCCGTATATCAAAGCACTTTTAACCACTCATAGCGTTCTTATTCAAATGATGCCACAATATTATAGTGAGATTGAACTCAAGTCATATACAAGCTTTGACAGAGACTCGAATCCTCATAAACCTTAGCTCTTCTACAGTTCTTGCATTTATACACACTCAACAGTTAAGCCTACTCTTTAGGTGATGAAATATTTTCTAAGCCCCTAATTTTCCAAAAAATTTGACAGAGTTTCCTTTGTAATTTGGCCTATCCACCTGCCAGAGAATCACCAAAATCATCCTAACAATACCCTCGCAACTCGACAAGACATCACAATGCATCTCGACAACATAAATCTCAATACTACAAGAATTATATCATCAAAATTAGTACATGAACACGCACCGCAGCTGCTCACATCATAACATATATCTAATACCTTTCACCCCAATACTCATAGCACAGCCAATTCGGTCTTCCTGCGTCTGAACTCATACTACCACACGTAATGAACTTTACCTTTTCACTAAGGAACACGAACATATTCAGCACGCACATAGCTAGGGCTACATTACAAATCACAATAAGAATCGAATACCTTATAGCTCACCCATTATCGAACTGTCATTTTCACAATTAGGGACAATACTGATCGTATGAACTTCATAATACCGGCTCGCGAAATTAGCACCTCGGTGCCCAAGCCACAGACAAAGATCCGGCCTCAAGTCCTCCAAACTAGCCCAACATGAACTCACAGAGATTATATCTCACCCCTCGATCGAGAAATCATAAGCCATGAAGGCAAATTTATCACTAAGCACTCGAGTGCGCACATCAATGTGCAGAAAGAATTTCAAGAATAATACCTCAAGCTAAATCAAGTACGCATGAAAAGAATTTCAAGAATATGAGGTGTTTCCTAAAAGGTTTTTAACCTCCCAAGGATAAGTACAGGCATCCCCGTACCGATCCACGACACTCTACTAAACCGGCTTATGACTCGCGAGACCTATTAACCTAGGCTCTGATACCAACTTGTCACGACCCAAACCCCGGTCGTGATGGCACCCAACACATTGCTAGGCAAGCCCGACCATCTTATCCAAATCACCAACCAGTTATTATTAATACTGATCAATTAGCAATACTAGCTTGTTTTCATGTGAAAACAATAAGTGTAGAAATGAGATACACAATTACAGCTCCAACCAATCGTGGTGTCACAAGTCTGAGCCTCTACAAATGAGATATACTACACAATCAAGTCTAGTCAGAATGGAAACAACAACATGATAAAGAGGAAGAGGTCAGGTACTGCGGACTTCGGCAGCTACTTCGAAGTCTCCACGAAATTGTGATAATAAGGCAGTTGCGATAGCTCAACTGCCCTCCTGAACCTGTGTATCTGCACAAAACGTGCAGGGGAGTGGGGTGAGTAAATTTCAACTTAGTGAGTAATAATAATAATCAATAACTAAAAGTGAGAACACATGTACTATCACTAAACAATTCTAAGGGTAACCTCACAGGTAAGTCATCTCTACAGTGAATACCCCCATCTCCAATCCACATCCATCTCACCATGGTCCCACGCTGACCTAGTCCTCACTCATACGGCTACGGCGTACAACCGATCCAATGTTTATATATGTGTATACATATGTCTATAATGCGGCGGCGCGTTGCCCGCCCCAATGTATATATGTATATTTATGTAAAATATTGTGGCGTGCAGCCCGCTCCAATATATATATAGGTATATATATTTGTACAATGTTGCGGCGTGCAGCCCGCTCCAATATATATATAACGCTGCAGCATGCAGCCCGCTCCAATACATATACCGCTGCGGCGCGCAGCCCAATCCATTTAGCGTCGACGGCACTCACTCGGGGTGTATACAGACTTCGGAAGGGCTCCCTCGGCCCAAGCGCTATGATGTTGCGACGTGCAGCCCGATCCACACATATATTACTGCGGCGTGCAGTCCATATATATATATATATATATATATATATATATATATATATATATATATATATATATATATATATATATATATATATATATATATATATATATATATATATATATATATATATATATATATATATATATATATATATATATATATATATATATATATATATATATATATATATATATATATATATATATATATATATATATATATATATATATATATATATATATATATATATATATATATATATATATATATATATATATATATATATATATATATATATATATATATATATATATATATATATATATATATATATATATATATATATATATATATATATATATATATATATATATATATATATATATATATATATATATATATATATATATATATATATATATATATATATATATATATATATATATATATATATATATATATATATATATATATATATATCTAATATAATACCTCACAGCGGGTCCTCGACCACATCTCACTCAATATAGACTTGGCCTCTCGGGCCCACTCAGCTAGGACAGGGAATCCCACCCCAGGTAGTCTCTCTCGAAGTACACATCTAGTACCGGCTCATGATATGCTATACAGCTATAATTATGGCTGAGTGTATGTATTCTGCATGATATAAGGGTCACCTAGCTCTACAGGCTTCCCTAATAGTCTACAGATATGTATCCAGCATGCTATACTACGGGTGAGTGTATGTATCCAGCATGATATAAGGGTCGCTTAGCTCTACTAGCTCCCTTAATACTCTACAGATCGGCACAAGTCCCCAAACATGGCTACTAGCCCAATTACACAATTATAATCTCATTCACAGTCATAATACACAATACACTATCAGTTGGAAAGGACCAAGTCCAATCCCCCAATCACAATGTCACCATGCCCGTCACATGACGCGTGTCTCATCTCAACATAGCACTGTAAAGTTCAAGTACGGGGTTTCAAACCCTCAGTACATTATTTACTACCACCACTCACATCGAACTGGTAGAAGTCCTAGCTCGTTTTGCGCTTGCCTCGCAAATCAATCTCCTAGGATGCCAAATCTGCTCAAAATCAATGAGAATACATCAATATAGGCTAATTAGACATAACCCAATCAAAATAACTCGATTTACACCAAAACCCACGAAGTTGTCAAATTTCGACTTTTGGTACGCTTCTCGAAAAATTACAAAAGTTACATTTTCAGAATCCTTATCTCAACACGAGTCTATACATACCAAATTCATAAAAATCGGAGTTCATTTGGCCCCTTAAATCACCATTTCTATCCAAGAGGGTTTTCTAACCTTTTCAACAAAATTACTCAAATTAAACACCAAAACTTGCAATTGATTCGAGTTATATAACCAAAATTGAGTTAAGAGTGCTTACCCCGTTGCTCTCTCGAAAAATCGCCTTACCCGAGCTCCAAATCATCAAAAATGACAAATGGGACGAAGTTTGGACTTTATTCTGCTGCCCAGAGACTTGTTCTTCGCGTTCGCGGTCATACTCTCTCGTTCGCGAAGAACAAACTTCCAAAAATATATTTTTCACCTTTGCTCGGACACCCTCTATTGAAATGGTCATAACATTTTACACACAACTCCAACTGACTATTATAATATGTTTCTGAAAACTAGATTCAATGCTATACAACTTGTGTTTTTGAATCACCTCTAAATTCCTCGTAGATAAAACGATATGAGCTTCCGAAGTAGGACCTGCGCGACAGAAATTCCTTCTTTCCGAACGCGAAGAACACAAGTCCCAGATGACAATTCCTTCATCGCGAACGCGAAGCACTGTCGCGAAGGCCAAAAGTCTCAGAAGCCAATTTCTTCTTCGCGAACGCGATGGGACCTCGTGGACGCGAAGGACAACACCAGATACCAGTAACAGCACTTCAAAAACATCCAAAAATGACCCGTTAGGCATCCGAAACACACCCGAGGCCCCCGGGACCTCAACCAAAAGCACCAACATGACTTAAAACATTATACAAACTTGTTCCAATCATCAAAACAAGTCCATAAACACGGAAATCATCAAACCGAGGCGGATTCAAGCCTAAGTTTCAACTAAAACTTCCAAAACTAATATCCAATCAAAAACCCGACCAAACGATGTCCGAATGACCTGAAAATTTACAGGCATATCCAAAATCACCTAACGGAGCTACTGCAACTGTCGGAATTCCATTCTGACTCCCGGATCAAAATCTCACCTACCGTTCGGATTTCGCTAAAATTCAACCTTAGCCAATTCAAGCCTATTTCTACACCGGACCTCCAAATTCAATTCCGATTGTTCCCCTAAGTCACAAATGACCTCCCGGAGCTGACCGAATCATCAGAATTTGATTTCGAACTCTCTAACTCACAAGTCAACGCCCAATTGACTTTTCCCAACTATTCCTTCTTCTAAGAGACTATTTGCCTCATTTCCAACCAAACTCAATCCAAATTGACTCAAACTCACCAAACATGCATATTGGAACATTAACAAGCATAATACGGGGATAACGGGGTGATAACTCACATGATGACAGGCCGAGTCATCACAATACTACACACTTAAATATTCAATACAAAGCAAGGAAATGAGGAAATAAACATAAATGGGTAAGAAAATCTTAACCACAAGCTTCAATCTTCAAGACACAAGTGTGTGTGCAAAGCCCTAGCTTCCAAAAATGTTCTCTCTAGTTCTAAGAACTGAAAATAAGCCAAAGATCGCTTACAAATGAGCTGAATTGGGTATTAATGGATTTGGGGTCGAAAATGTAAAATTACAAAACTGCCTAGTCTTCACGCCTGATTTCTTCATCGCGTTCGCGTGTCCAGCTTCGCTTTCGCGATGACTAACTATTTTTGATCAACGCGTTCGCATGAATACCTTCGCATTCGCGAAGGTTCCTTTCGTCCAACATCGCGTTCGCGTTGAGCTTACACGTTCGCGTAGCTTTGGCTACTGACCCATCGCGTTCGCGTCTGCTCTATCGCGTTCGCGGAGAGTGTTTCACTAGGCAGATTGTTTTGTCCATTTTTGTCTTGTTTTCACTTGGTTTCTTCACCATTACTTCTAAATCACATACCACCTGTAAAATAAAAGTAAATAACATTAAATACATAATTGTATCACTCAAACATAGCAAAAGTATAAATTTATAGAGAAGTAATTTAGTAAAATACTAACTTATCAAACCCCCAAACTTAAACTATTGCTTGTCCTCAAGCAATTAAAATGACAAAATCTCCTCCCAAGTAGTTAACTCAACAATGTATCCATATTATGCCAAGCCAAAAAGAAAGTCTACTTTAAGCACAAATGCATGACTTCAATTGGTACTAACAATTACTCCAAGGCATATGAATTACCAAGCACTTCATATAAACTCCATTGTACTACAACTCTACAAGTGCTCAAACACTAATGCAAATCAAAGTAGCAATCAAGTCATGACACTAAAGCTTTAAAATTTGCCTCTCTATCACAATCAACTTTCTTTGGTCATTTTTTTCAAATAAAAATGGGATTAAATTCACAACTCAAACCTCATGTGCCCTCACTTTTAAGAGAGGATCCCACACTCATAAATCTTAATTTCAAAACAAAATGGTATATCAAGTGAAAAGAATTAACCCTCTCTCAAAAAGATGTTCAAATGCATACAAGTAGTACCATAGGCTTGCCCTTTATGTATTTCTCCACTAATGTTGACAACTTGGTTCAAAATCAATTAGGACTTAAAGGGTTGTAGTTTAGGCTTTTGGTTAAGGTAAGGCAAAATTTTGGTTAAAGTGACTCAAAACCTCCCAAAGCACTACAATATTCACAATTAAAGTCCACTTCCTTCAAAGATATTTTCCATCCTTTTTTTTACTTTTCATTCCACACCTAGTCTTCCCTTTATTCACAACTTTTATCAACACACACATATATATATAAATTCAATTTTTTTTTTTTACCTTTCACCCATTCAAACAACTTCCATCTCACAACTTTTCCAACCTTCAACCCCCAAACTTAGGCTTTTAGCCTAAGTTTATACTTTCAAAGTACTTAGGGAGGTAGGGTTTCAAAAACTAGAGCAATTAAGAATAAAGGATTTAAGCTTGTAATATGGTTGCCAAAGCATAAGGTTAAAGGATCAAAATGGGTTGACTAGGGACAATATTTAAGGGTAGGAAATTTAAAGCATACTAGTGGTCCAAGGAAGGCCTAATATTATTTTTCAAACCAAGTTAATCTATAATTTCGCCTCAAAGCACATTCTGGGCAAGTTCTAGACCACAAATACTACAAAAGAACTCATAAATAAATCTCACCACACATGGCACATTAAAACTCAAATGGAATACAAATCCAAAATCCAATTAGAACAAATGATGCAAACATGTTACCTATAGCCTAAAGAAAGCTATTTAGTGAATTAAAGAGCCAAAAATTGAGTCCAAAAGATCATGATATTTTCTTACTTCAATTGTTTTCTTTTTCAACAACACAAATTCATATGCCAAGGTTTAAATTATGTTGGTACCAAGCAAGTCACAACTTGGTCAATGAGCACCAACCCCAACTCAACCCATTTATTTTTCTAAATTAACAAAAACTAAATCTAACTACAAGAATAATTTCCTATAATTTATTTCTACAATTACCCGGTTCAAGAAGAAAAATTGGCATCCTTGGAAAAAGAACCGTGGTATAAAGAAAACCAAGGATATCGCCACTAACACAAAGCATACTATATAAAAAAAAATTTAAGAAGCTAATAAATATTAATTCAAGAAGCTAAAGAAGAGTAATATATATATATATATATATATATATGTGTGTGTGTGTGTGTGTGTGTGTGTGTGTGTGTGTGTGTACTAATAAACATACTACTACAACACGTCACAAGAAAATATACTAATAACAAAATAAAAATAATCATACTACCAATCTGTCATCCCTACAGTTATCCGCAATTATACAAGAAGGACAGTTATACAAGAAGCCACCCCCAACTAAAGATGTTGCAATGTCCCCAATGCAACAAAAAATGATAAAGTAAAATGGTGGAGAGTGCTCCCTGATTACTGCATCAGTCAGTACTGGATGTGGTGGGAAATTTAAGCTCCAAGTCTGCACGATCATCATCATCATCCGTGTCATGTGAACCACAAAGTGTGCTCAACTTATGCATCATCTTGGAAAGCAGCTTACTCTTCTTCTTCTCATGCTCCTTGAATTTTCTTTGCCTCTTTTCTATCTTGTCTTGCCTGCGGCTCATGTTTTCCAGCCTAGTGTCCATGGCCTCTATTTGGGTCGTCATATCTTTTTGCTTCTTGGCCATATCTTCCAGGGATGGTGGAGCTTCAGCTCTAGCAGATGTGCTGGCCCCAGATGGGCCAGTGGGAAGGCCGGCTATGAGCTGCCTGACATGTGCATCAACCCCATAAATCTGGCTAGACAGATATCTCATAGTGTGCGGCCCAAACTGGAGGGGTCCCATAGGGTCAAAGGATCCGGCTGGGTCAGTAGCGGTCTCTGGGAACTGCCCGAATGAAGGGGAGGCTATATCAATGCGCCTCTTTTTCTGCTTGTCGCTTGGTCCCCTTTTCAGTAAGGGATGGATCATTGGCTTGCCAGGACCTTTCTCAACGTCATTGGGGCATTTTAAGTACCCGTGCATCATAGCACAATCTGATGATCAAAGAGGGAAAGAACAGACTCTTAGACCTCTCATTAGCAGCTTCTTCAATTTCTCGAACAATATGCTACCCCACATTAACAGGCAATCCATCCATGAGAGAGGCAATCATGAGTGCCCTATCCATTGTTACATCGGTGTCATTTGTGGAAGGTGACAATCTGGAACAAATGATGGAAAGCCATGTCTTTGCTTCCGCTGTGAAATCCTGAGAGTCCACTCTCTTCTGTAGTGTTAGCCACTTTGGAGTGACTCCGCCGTGCAGCATATCTATTAGCCATTGGTTGCCCCCTGCTCTTTCTCTCTCTTTGTAAACCTCGTTGTCAGCATTGGGGAGGCCATAAACAGCATTGATAACTTGAGAGTTGAAATGAACCTGTACGCCCTGCACAGTAGTCACCAACACACCCTGGAAATCAGTAAGTATGATATTTTCATAGAACTCCAAAACAATTGTGTGGTTGGCGTTGATTGGTGGCTCAGCAAAACACATCCATCCGCTCTCCATGAAGAGTGCATAGAACTCAAGCATTTTCTCCTCAACCTTTTCTAAATTTATTCCTCTTTACCGCACAATTTATTTGGATAGAAGTTCATCATATTTCCGCTCGCATGCCGCAGATAAAAATCGCTCATGGTCGTAAGCTTCCTCTTCTCCAGTTCCGAAAAAATGTTCTTGTGCCATTTCATGATGTTCTAGTTCCATTTTAAATCCAAAATACCTACAAAATTGACCAACAATGTTAAAAGCTCATACAAACACTTACAACAATGTATTAGGAAGTATTTATGCTAAAGAAATGGGCGGCAAAGGTCCTAGATAGAGCTGTGCAAAGCTACTGTTTTTTGCCAATTTGGGGACTGCCAGTCATTTCTCTTCGCGTTTGCGAGCTCCCAGCCGCGTTCGCGAAGAGTAAAAAAATTCAAAAATTCCAGAACATCGTGTTCGCAAAGGTACTATCGCGTTCGCAATGGGTTAATTCCTCCTGCTCACGCGTTCGCGTAGGCTTATTCATCGCCCAGAAAACTTCAGTTTTGTTAAGGCATTTTTTTAAGCATACGGTGTGCCCTTAGTTGTTTGTGCATGTACAACATATTTGGGCACTCATTTTTACCCAGAATATTTACACAAATAGGCACTCACACTCAATCAATCTCACCCAGCAAGCAACATAAATTTTCAAGCATCAATTTGTAACTTAATGCTAGAAAAAAAATTAACCCTAAAAACCACACTCTTCTCACATGTTATACCAAGAAAAAGTGGAAAAGAAACAAAACTTAGTTGAGAGGAGAGTGAAGATTACATACCTTAAAAATGGAGATGATTGCAAGAAGAATTGAGGTAATTTTGTGCACTTCGAAATTTTTTGGGAAGAAAGGATTAGGGTTATGAGTCTATTATTTTTTTTGAGCAAAAATGGGTGAACTTTCAATTCCAGAGGCGTTGGAATTTTTTTAACATACCTGACCCTACGCGTTCGCGAAGTAACTACGCATACGCGAAGGTAATTTTCTCCAGTGGATGCGAACGCGTGAAATCTCTACGCGAATGCGATGTGTAACATTGTCCAAGGCACGCGAACGCGTCTATGAGGCACGCAAACACGATGTGTTGAATATTCTGAATCATCGTGAATGTGTGGATGTCACGCGAATGCGTTGAAGAAAATTTTTCTGCACTTAAACAGTGTTGGCAGCTACTGGTTTTTGCACTCCGGAACAACCCGACCTACTCAAATCAACTCAAAAAAATCTGAAACTTGGCAGATTGGTTAGAAATAATATTGTAAGATATTCGAAAAAAGAAAATTTCAAAAAATGACAAAATTTTTGTTGAAAAATGATGGGTTGCCTCACACCAAGCGCCGCATTTAACGTCGTGGCACGACGCAAATAACGTTACCACTTTTCTCGCCACTTGGATGATATGAATTGGGCACCTAGCTTGGAATCAAGCTTGTGACCACGAGCGACGGGGGGGGTAAATTGATGACCGAGCCAATGCTTAGATTCTTCATTTTGCACTTCTTGGCTCTTAAGTGAGGAATGTCATTTTGCTTTCTTGTTTCCTCAAATTGTAAAATGTATGGCATAAATTTTTCTTCCTCGCAATCCTCCATTGACTCGTGTAGTTCAACTCCCGTATCACCACACAATTCCAACGTTGAAAAATGCCTGGAATGTGATATCAAACCTTCACTTTGCAATTGTTCTTGGACTTTGACATCCTCATTTCCCCCCGAACTAGAGTCAATCTCAACCACATTTGCATTTACACCGGTTGACTCTAATTTCATATTTTTCTCGGCATCATTAATAATATTTTGGTCAAATAGTTGAAATTCCTCTTTCTGCTCCACAAGCTGGCCAGTATCCTCAAAAATTGGTTGTAGAGAATCAGACGCCTCAACCTTTTTATTCAATTGAACATGCAAGTCAAGGATATCTAAGACAAATTGGTCTATCTCTTGCTAGAGCTCAGTTCATGCTTCTATTAGTTTTTCTGTCATATTTGAAAGACCATCACGTAAAAAGTCATGAAATTTTATCAATTGAGCTTGTTCCTCTAGCCAAAATTGGCTCACTATATCTGCCTCTTCTAAATTATCTTCTGGTGAGAACTCGCTCTCTTTAGTCACTTCCTCCACTTCAGCTTTCATTCTCATGACTATTGCACTAATTCTTTGTATAGCCTGTCGAATTTCATCTTGTTGCTCAACTCTTTGCCTTATCAAATCCATAATACGAGCTCTACTTTCCATATCATCCACTTCCTTGGCCCTACAATTTTCATCAAAACAAGTAGCTTCATCATAGTAGGGGCTTGGGGAAGGGAAAGACAAATATGCACAATAATCTCAATGGCCATTTCGGCCACCACACTTATCACAAATACTCCACTCATGGGTTTGAAATTGTGCGCACAATCCACCCCCGGGAGAATTTAAACAAATTTTTCCACGAGTATGGTCCTCCACAATAAGGACAAAGATCATCAAAGTATGAACAACTACCATCTGACCAATTGTTATTGTACGATGCCATTTTTCAAAATAAGAATATAAACAAGAAAAATTACATAAATATTCACAAGTTTGGATCAAAGCACTTTCGCTTACTTCTCAAACAACCTAAATTACGCCAAATTTTTCCCCGGCAATGGCGCCATTATTTTGATGACGTCCAAATCGACTGCTAAAAAGCAACAGATACGGTCACAGCAATATAATTTATCCAACTATGAGTCGGGGTCGAATCCCACAGAGAACCATGTGTAGGCGATTAGGTATGTAAGAAAATTATCGCTAGTTATGCAAATCCAAACACTAAGAATGGTGGTTGAAAAAGTATATATACCTAAATGCGAAAATGTAAATTAACCTAGAAAGCAAGTAAAATGATCAATGGCCATAAGTATGGTTGCTTCGGGAATTACACTAATGTGGTCATGGACTTGCTAGTAATCATGCTTTTTTCATACTTATAATTGATTTATTGAACTATTCGGGTTGTTGATTATAAGGTTAATAATATACATAAGAATCTTTCGAGTTCTTATGAATCTATCCTAGTTAAATCAATACCTATATGTCTATGGTATTAATATTAACAAGAATGCATTTACAACTCTTATTCTTCAACCAAACAAGGCAATTAAGTATATGTCTATCTTAATTGCAAATCCTTCACCCGATGCCCGGGATTCAAATCTTGTTCTATTTGATTTTATATGCAACCAAGAATTGCCTTTGTCAAGTTTAATTCAAAGTTCGTAAATAATATTTCACTTTTAACTACACAGTAAAATAATTAAGATCAAAATCAAATAAACAAACCATATCAATAAATTCAATATATGCAATCTACGCTGCAAATAGCAAGATCATCTATTTAATACATAAGCACAGCAAGGTATTTAATTCACACTTTAAACATGAATATTTTCATAAAAAAGATTCAAGTGTTGGAAATAAATACTACACACTTAAATATTCAATACAAAGCAAGGAGATGAAGAAATAAACATAAATGGGTAAGAAAATCTTAACCACAAGCTTCAATCTTCAAGACCCAAGTGTGTGCGCAAAGCCCTAGCTTCCAAAAATGTTCTCTCTAGTTCTAAGAACTGAAAATAAGCCAAAGATCGCTTACAAATGAGCTGAATTGGGTATTAATGGATTTGGGGTAAAAAATGTAAAATTACAGAACTGCTCAGTCTTCATGCCTGATTTCTTCATCGTGTTCGCGTGTCCAGCTTCGCGTTTGCGATGACTAACTATTTTTTATCAACGCGTTCGCATGAATACCTTCGCGTTCGTGAAGGTTCCTTTCGTCCAACATCGTATTCCCGTTGAGCTTACGCGTTCGCGTAGCTTTGGCTACTGACCCATCGCGTTCGTGTCTGCTTTATCGCGTTCGCGAAGAGTGTTTCACTGGGCAGATTGTTTTGTCCATTTTAGCTCATTTTTGTCTTGTTTTCACTTGGTTTCTTTACCATTACTTCTAAATCATATACCACCTGTAAAATAGAAGTAAATGACATTAAATACACAATTTTATCACTCAAACATAGCAAAAGTAAAAATTTAAAGACAAGTAAGTTAGTAAAATACTAACTTATCAGTGCATTTGGTTGGGAGCCCCGGGGGCTCGGGAGTAATTTCGGGGGTGGTTCGGGTTATTTTGCATTGAAAATCTAGTATTTTCTTAGTTGTTACTGGTATCTGGCATTTTGTTCTATGCGATCGCATAGGTCCTTCTGCGATCGCATTAGTGTAAAAATTTTGGAACCCAAATTGTTCTATGTGATCGCATCTCCCCTTGTGCGATCGCATTGCCCCGCTTCCCATATCTATGCGATCGCATTGCCCACCTCGCGATCGCATAGAGCATTTCCCAGGCCCAGTCACAGTTACTCTATGCGATCGCATCCTGCTCTCTACGATCGCAGTGCATTAGCTTCCCTACTCTATGTGATCGCAATGCCTTGTATGCGACAGTGATTTTTCATAAAACCAGTACAAAATGCACGGGAATTTTCACACAAAATACATACGGGTCCTTCTCCTTCACTCTCCATTTTCTAGCCACAAGCTCACATTCCTCCACAGCTCCTCGGGTAAATTTTCTAACATTATTTCTTTATTATTTCTTCATTAAGTCATGGTTAATCCTAGTCTAATTCATGGATTCAAGGTAGAAATTTTGGGTTTTGGGTAGAACTGGGGCTTGTGGGATTTTGGGGTTTCAACCTCAATTTGAGGTCGGATTGTGAAACAAATTATATATTCTAACTCGTGGCGTTATTGGTGATTGGAATTTGGTCCGAGCCGCGAGTTTGAACCATGTGGCCCGGTGTCGGATTTTGCTATTTTTGGAAGAATGACGGGAATTTCATTTTTAGGCTATGTGATTGTATTATTGAGCCCTAATTGATGTTATTGAATTGGAAATGACTAGATACCATTGTTTTGGAGTCGGATTCTAGAGGAAAGGAGGTGCTAGAGGATTGATTGCTATTTTTTGGACCGAGGTAAGTGTTTGATCTAATCCTGGCTTGAGGGAATAGGACTAGAGTATTATTGTTTGCTATTTGCTAAATGATCGAGTGCGGTGTATAGGTATGGTGACGAGTATCTATACACTGGCGTCTAGCATGATCGTGAGTCTTATTTGTACTTGCCTTGGGGTATATTTTGAAAATCGTTCCTAGTAAAAGATGAATTTAACATGATGAGTTATTTGAGGAATTATTTATGAAACATAAGATTTCTTGGAGTTTTGGCTCAAATGGTAGTGACTTTTATGAAGCCAGAAGAGTAAATATTGTAAAGAAATGTGGTTGGATCCCTTGCCAGGACGAGTAGATTCTGATTGTTGTTGCTCCCTTATTCGGTCGAGCGTTATATGTAATCTCCAGTGTTGAGATGTTTGAGCTGCTAGTGGTACCCTTATTGGGTAGATCGTTATATTGCCGAGTTTTCCCTAAAAGGGGGAACTCATTGAGAGAGGCTATATGAATCATTTATTATGATTATTGGGATTGTGTGGCACGCCGTCCACTATATTATATTATTGGGATCGTGTGGCACGCCGTCTATTATATTATGATTATTGGGATCGTGTGACACATCGTCCACTATATTATGATTATTGGGATCGTGTGGCACGCCGTCCACTATATTATATTATTGGGATCGTGTGGCACGCCGTCCACTATATTATATTATTGGGATCGTGCGCGCTGACCGTCCACTATGTTATGATTATTGGGATCGTGTGGCACGCCGTCCACTATATTATATTATTGGGATCGTGTGGCACGCCGTCCACTATATTATGATTATTGGGATCGTGTGGCACGCCGTCCACTTATATTATATTTATTGGGATCGTGTGGCGCGCCGACCACTTATGAAAGTAAATAAGGTGATTTTGGTTTAATGTTGTCACAGATGACCTGTTCTCCTTTCAGTTGTATACTTCACATATTATCTTGTTGTTCATTCTGTTATTGTTGTATCTTTATATATATCGGCACAGGTTGGTTTTTAGTAAGTCCTGTCTAGCCTCGTCACTACTTCGCCGGGGTTAGGCCAGGCACTTACCAGCACATGGGGTCGGTTGTGCTGATGCTACACTTTCTGTGCTTTTTGCACATATCACAGCGTTGGAGCAGGATATTGTTGGGAGTTGTCATCAGCTTCAGGGACTCTCGAGGTAGCCTAGCCGGCGTTCGTAGGCCGAAGTCCATATCCCCTTATCTCAGTTTGTTTTATTGTATCAGAACAGACTTATCTATTTTTCTTTCATTCAGACTTTGTTGTACTATTCCTTAGTAGTCTGTGAGATAGCGACGCCAGGTTTTGGGGTAGCGTTATGTTTAATGTTTTTCCGCATTTGATCCTTCTTTATTGAATTTCTAAAAGGTTTTTCCGCAATGTTTAATTATTTTTAGTATATTCTGTTGTTAAGGATTGGCTGGCCTAGCTTCGATAGTAGGCGCCATCACGACTCCGATAGTGGAAATCCTAATCGTGACATTAAGTGTGCGTAAGAGAAAAGAAGTTTAAAACAATTGGCTTTGTGACATGCTCTTACCAAATACTTGATGCTTTTTGCATTTCCTGTTTAGAAATATATTTCTCTTTCTGAGAGTGGAGGAAGTTTCATCTTCCATTCTTGGACGTCTATGTATTAGTTGCATAGATTATCTTAATTTTGGATTGCTTGCAAGGCAGTTGATTATGCATTCAAAATAGTTCCTCTGAGGAGTCATGTTTTTACATGCTAGCTTGATGTTTTACTGTACGTTCTAATTTTTAAATTCACAATTGAAATTGTATTAATTTCTCGTAGTCTGTTGCATTCATGAAGTTAGTATTTAGAAATTAATAATTTTTTCCTCAATAGGTGGAATTGTCATTTCTTCTTTTGACTCATATTGCTATGCTCTGTTTGTTGGATCCAGTAAGAAATAAGTAATCATATCTCTCTATTGTGTCTATTATGTTGCAATATTTATAATATCTTTTCTCAACTTAGTTACATAATAAGTATGCCAACATAGAAAAAATTATGTATATTCCAAATAAGCTGAAATTTCTGTGATATGATAATCATTTATTTTAAAGAAAAACAAATATACCTTGCAAAAATTCAGCTTTTCGAAAACTAATTGGCAAAATAATACTCCCTCCGTTTCAAATTATGTGAACCCATTTGACTGGGCACGTTTAAGAAAAGAGAGAAAGACTTTTGATCTTGTGGTGTAAAATGAGGCACCTTTATTTTGTGTGGCTATAAATCATTGCATAAAGGTAAATTGTTTCCAAATAAGGAAAGATGTCATTCTTTATGGCACGGACTAAAAAGGAAATAGGTTCACATAAATTAAAACGAAAGGAGTATGAAATAGAATTTAAATGGGCAAAATTAGTGGTTTCTGGAGACTACTGAATACGAAATAAGGATCATGAAGTTTCATAACAATAGAATGAATCAAAGTAAATCTTGATTTTGTTTTCTTAACCTTGACTATCAATGCATGGAGGTAGTATGATAACATTGTCCAGAGTTTCTTCTGAAAGATTAGTTACCTAGACGGAGGTAATTTTTTTTAAATTGTTGAAATTGCAGATGTCGACAGACAATAAAACCAAAGCATCAACTAATGGTAAACATGTTTTGCTTCCTATATTAGTTGATATATTTGCATTTGACGGGGCAACAATTGATTCCAACAAAGAAAAGGATGTTACTGGCTATTTGTCTGTGTTTGAACTTGGTAAGTAACAGAAAATATATTGTTTCACTTTATATTTATTGTATTTTAATATATTAATTACAATTTTTTGTACATTTGGTTCGACATCTGCTGTACCTTACGAGGGACACGATGTAGAGCTATCGGCTGTTAAAAATAAAGGTTTTCCTCAATTTTTATCTTGTAAAGAAATTTATTTCTACTCTTTTCACAGGAATAATATTATATGTTATTTATATTAAATGTGTCTATAAGTTAAAATTGCATAAATACTTTATGCTTTTTCTTGATTTTGTACATACTCAGGCTTCATTATACGCTTTTAAACATCTTGACAATTTTGTTGGCAATGACATATTAAACCATGTGTGTCTACGCATACCTTATGTCACAATAATGTCTATCATAATGATATTTTTACATATTCAGCTAGTAACCGGACCAGAAAGGTGTTAAAGAGCAACAATGTGACTATGTTGCTCTAAAAAAGATTCTGAACTGCCAGTACTGTGGTGCCAAAAAGTTTGAGTATAAACCTCCAGGAATTTGTTGTAGCAACGGTTCGGTTAAGTTAACATCACATGAAATGCCTGCTGAACTATTGAATCTCTATTTAGCCAATATTTAAGAATTTGAGCACTTTCGTACTTACCTTAGAATGTACAATAACATGTTTGCGTTTACTTCACTTGGAGTAAACTATGACAAGCCGCTAGCGAAAAGAAACCACGGTATTTACACATTTAAAGTACAAGGACAAATGTATCATTTCATAAATGATTTAATTCCATCAAATCGATAGCCAAGAAATTTACAATTGTATTTTTATGATGGTAATACTAAAATATTGAATCGAATAACTTATTCAGGTATACTTAGACAATCAGTTGTTGATAAATTAATGGATATACCGAAGATAAATCCCTATTGTATTTTCTTGAAATCTCTAATACATATTCCAGAATTATCGAACTTTTCTATTGTATTGAGGAGTGATTCTCGCTTAGATCAACGAATATATAACCTACCAATTGTGTCAGACATAGCGGCATTATGGCTAGAACAAGAAATCAATTATAATACTTCTGCGCATAATCGAATTTACACTCAAAGTAACATGAGTAAGCTGGTAAATTACTATTACGGTTGCTATGACCCTTTGCAGTATCCGTTTTTGCTACCTTACGGTCAAAACGAATGACATTCTGGTATTCAAAAGGTTGCACAACCTAGGAATAAACTGAGAAAAAAGAGAGCCTACTACGAAAAAGAACAACTTCTAACTTTATCTAATATGTGTTCAATTGATGGGTTGCTTGTTATGGAAGCTGAAGTTCTGAAAAGGGGAAAATGAAAAAGGGATGTTGTTTCTTGTCGTGAATATTATTGTTACAAACTTCAGATGAGAGATAATGAAGAGAATGGAGTTTTACATTCCGGCAGATTGTTTCAACAATACTAAGTTGATGAATTTATAAAAGTAGAAACTCAGAGGTTAGATTTTTCCGCATTTAATCAAGATTTATTTTGGATTGATGTACTACAAGGAATTCTTGATATCCTATGACTTGGTGAAAGAAAAGCTTCTAAGATAGGAAAAAAGAACTTTCCACCGACAAGTTTTACAGGTGGACCTAGAGATATGCGTCAGCGTTATATGGATGCTATTGCGTTAGTGCAATACTTCGGAAAGTCGAATATATTTCTGACCATGACATGCAATCCTGCTTGGCCAGAAATAAAAGAGCATTTGCTTGCAATAGACGAAACTCAAAATAGGCCTGACTTAGTTAGTCGAGTATTTAGAGCGAAGGTAGAAGAGATGAAAACAAATATTTTAAAAAGAAACATATTTGAAAAAGTTGCAGCTTCTATGTACACTATAGAATTTCAAAAACGAGGTCTTCCACATGCTCATTTTCTTATTATACTTACCGATGATTATAAATTATTGACACCTGAAGCTTATGACAAGTTTGTCTCTGCTGAGCTACCTCATCTTGATGCAAACTCTTGCTTACATAAAATTGTTATTAAACATATGATGCATGGGCCTTGTGGTTATTTGAATCCTACAAATTCTTGTATGAACAAAAAAAAAAGAATGCAAATTTAAGTATCCAAAGAGTTTCGCCGACGATACGAGAAAAGGAAAAGACTCATACCCAATTTATAGAAGGCGAAACACTAGCAAATCTGTGAAAGTAAGGGAGCAATATCTTGACAACTCCTGGGTTGTTCCTTACAATCCTTATCTGTTGTGCAAATATAATTGTCATATAAATGTCGAAGTTTGCTCAGATATTAAAGTTGTGAAATATATATACAAATATATCTATAAAGGACATGATAAAATTTTATTTGGTCTATGTGAAGATAACACAAATATAGAAATAGATGAGATAAAAGAATATCAATCTACTAGATGGGTATCGCTGCCCGAAGCTATGTGGCGCCTATTTGCCTTTCCTATAAGTGAAATGACTCCAAGTGTTTATCCACTCCAACTACATCTTTGATGGACTGCAATTTGTTTCTTTTAAAAAAACTGACACAATAGATAGTATTATGAAAAATCCTATGATTAATAAGACGATGTTGACAGAATTCTTCTTGATGAATGAAACAAATAAAGATGCTAAACAATTGAAGTTATTATATAAAGATTTCCCACGATATTTCGTATGGTCATCTATGTACAAAATATGGACTCGACGACAACGAGGTAATGTTGTTGGGCGAGTTGTAATGTGTCATCCAACAGAAGGAGAAAGATATTACCTTAGATTATTACTAATGAATGTGAGAGGACCAAAATCATACGAAGATCTTCTAACAGTAAATGGGATATGCTGTGACACATTTAGAGAATCAGCAGAAAAAAGAGGATCATTGTATTGTGATAATAGCCTGATTGATTGTATGTCAGAGGTTGTTTATTACCAAATGTCTTATAGTTTAAGACGTTTATTTGCTACAATATTAGTATATTGCAATCCTACAAATCCGAAGGAATTGTGGGAACAATTTGAAGAATCAATGTCTGACGACTTTAAGAGTGTAGAAAATATAACTGCAAAAGATATTCACCATGCAGTCCTAAACCACATCAACGATATACTACATTCTATGAGGCGTGATATTAACGAGTTCAACCTTGTTGCAGAAACTATCAGATCTTCAAAAATGGCAAATAAAGAGAAATAAGTATATTTCGAAAAAAACATCATTGTTAGGGATGAAGATTTATTGTTACATAGAAAATTAAATAATGAACAAAAAAAGGCATACGATGCAATTCTTGATAGAGTATTTGGCAATAATTCAGGAGCCTATTTTATTGATGTTCCTGGAGGGAGTGGTAAGACATTCTTATATTGTGCGTTGTTAGCAACCGTGAGATCAAAATAATTTGTAGCTTTAGCAACAGCAACCTCTGGCGTTGCAGCTTCAATCCTTCCGGAAGGACGGACGACTCATTCACGTTTTAAATTCCCGATTAATGTGGATGAAAGTTCTCTTGCAATATCAGCAAGCAGAGTTCACTTGCATGTTTGATTCGGGATGCAAAATTAATTGTGTGGGATGAAGTATCGATGGCAAAAAAGAACATTATTGAAGCATTAGACTCTCTTCTGAAAGATCTTATTGACACAAAAATGCTTTTCTGTGGAAAAATTGTTATTTTTGGAGGAGATTTTAGACAAACACTTCCAGTTGTTCGAAGTGGTAAAAAGGAAGACTTTATTCGAGAAAGCATACTGAACTCTAAAATATGGAATCACCTTAAAAAACTACGATTATCAGAGAATATGCGTGCAAAAACTGATCCTTCTTTTTGTGAATATTTGATGCGAATTGGGAATGGAAAAGAAAAGACAAACATGGATGACAAAATAAAAATTCCGAGGTCTTTCATTGTTCCTTATATTACTGAAAAAGAATCGTTGGATCTCTTATACAAAATAATATATCCTGATTTGCATACTTCTTTTCATGATTCTGTTTTTTTTAACTTCTCATGTTATTTTAACGACCAAAAATGACTTTGTTGATGAATTAAATGATAGGCTTATAGCCCAATTTCCTAAAGATGCTAGGACATTTGTTGCAACTGATGAAACTATTGAACCGACTGATCAGAGTTAGTTTGAAGATTTTTTACACTCATTGAACCCTGCTCGTTTACCTCCTTACAAATTAACCTTGAAAGAAAATTGTCCTGTTATGTTGCTACGAAACTTAAATCATTGTGAAGGTTTCTATAACGGTACACGGCTCATATGCTGTGATTTTAAGAGTCGTGTTATAAGCGCTAAAATTGTAAGTGGTGATTTTAAGAATACACGTGTATTTATTCTCAGAATACCATTGTTATCATTAGACGATGAGAAGTTGCCTATCCCATTTAAAAGAACACAATTTCCATTACGCTCTCTTCTCCATTTTACCTCTGGGATCTATCGTTCGTCTTGATCAACCTCAATTTGGGGTCTTCCACTGCAGTTAATTTATCTGAAATTTCTGTTATAATTAAAGGCCACAACTGGGAAAGGAGTCGATATTTGGATGACAAGAAGGTTTTCGGCGGGACGCAACAGAACTACCCGTCACTATAAATCTTAGGACAGGTGACAAGGCGATTTTGCGGCATTGGGAGTGAAGAGCTAAACAACACCGGCCGGGACGTGCAAGGGGAAGCAACACTTGACCTCGGGCGCACCAAAGCCTACCTTCAGGTTTTTCCACCGGGAGTTGGTACCTCCCGTCTCTCGTTTAACCTGTACACCTTTTCGTACGCTTGCTAGCATTTCTTGTGAGGTTTACTCTATTGATATCTAGAGCATCCATTTTGTATCTCCATTTTGTGCGTGGGTGCGTCATTATTTCTCCATAGCCGGTTGGAGGGATAGTGGCCGCAGCTGGGGATGTAAGTGCAAGGTCATGTCCTCGGGGGGTGGGGGCGGTGGTGGGGGTGAGTAGGGGGGCAGGGAGGGTTTCTGCGGGGAGGGGGAGAGGTAAGGGTGGGAAGAGGGTAGCGAACGCTCATAGGTTAAGGATCGGGTCGTGGAACATAGGCACTCTGACGAGTAAGTCCATCGAGTTGGCGAAGATTCTTCAAAAGAGGAGAGTCAACACAGCCTGTGTCCAGGAGACTAGGTGGAAAGGGACGAAGGCGCGGGATGTTGACGGGTTTAAGTTGTGGTACTCTGGGGTCGTGAGGGGTAAGAATGGAGTCGACATCCTGGTGGGTAAGGACCTTAGGGAGTCCGTGGTGGAGGTTAGGCGAGTAAACGATAGGTTGATGTCTATTAAGTTGGTTATCGGGGGTTGCGTCCTCAATGTCATCAGCGCCTATGCACCGCATGCGGGCTTAGATGAGGAGGTCAAGAAGCATTTTTGGGACGACTTGGACGAGTTGGTGCATAGTATTCCCCAATCTGAGAAGTTGATCATTGGAGGGGACTTTAATGGCCATATTGGGGCAGATGCTAGTGGTTATGGTGAGGTGCACGGTGGCTTTGGCCTCGGGGTTAGGAACGGAGAAGGCTCTGTGCTGTTGGAGTTCGCTAGGGCTTCCGAGATTTTGATTGCTAACTCGGCATTTCAGAAGAGGGCGGAGCATTTGGTCACCTTCAAAAGTTCGACGGCGAGGACTCAGATCGATTGCCTCCTTCTTAGAAAGAGCGATAGAGGTCTGTGCAGGGACCGCAAGGTTATTCCAGGAGAATCCCTTTCAACCCTTCATAGACTCCTAGTGATGGATGTCGGAATCTAGGTGAAGAAGAAGTAGAGGGGTTCTCGAGGCCAACCACAAATTAGATGGGGTGCTCTGACTAAAGAGAAAGCCTAGGAGCTGGAGAGGAGGTTAGTCGATGGTGGAGCTTGGAGTAGTTCTGGGGTGGCAGACGCAATGTGGTCAGAGACGGCGAACCTGGTTAGGGAGGCAGCACGGGATGTGCTTGGAGTAACCAAAGGCTATCTAGGCAGACATCAGGGCGACTGGTGGTGGAACGACATAGTGCGAGGGAAATTAGAGGTGAAGAAAGATGCTTTTGCGAAGTTGGCAGGGAGCACAAGCGAGGAAGAAAGGCGGGTGAACAGAGAGAGCTATAAGGTGGCAAGGAAGGAAGCGAAATTGACGGTCTCGGAGGCTAAAAACGCGGCTTTTGGCCGCATGTACGAGGAATTGGGGGAGAAAGGAGGAGACAAGAAGTTATTCCGGTTAGCCAAAGTGAGGGAAAGGAAGGCGCGGGACCTAGACCAGGTCAGGTGCGTCAAGGATGAGGATGGTAGTGTTCTGATGGGGGAGTCTCAAATCAAACAGAGGTGGCAGGCGTACTTCTGAGACCTTTTAAACGAGGAGGGGGACATAGAACTAGGGGAGTTGGGGCATTCAGAGCGGCATAGAGACTTAGGGTACCGTAGGCGTATTAGGGTGGAAGAGGTCGTGGGGGCTTTGCGTAGGATGAGCAGAGGTCGAGCGACCGGGCCAGACAAAATCCCGGTGGAGTTCTGGAAATGCATGGGTAAGCCAGGAGTGGAATGGCTCACCAGGTTATTCAATACGATCTTCAGGTCCAAAAGAATGCCGGAGGAGTGGAGGTGGAGTACAGTGGTGCCCTTGTATAAGAACAAAGGGGATATAGTGTTGCAACAACTATAGGGGCATCAAATTAATAAGCCACACCATGAAGGTTTGGGAGCGGGTGATCGAGGCCAGGGTGAGGGAGGCGACATCTATCTCCGTGAACCAGTTCGGTTTCATGCCGGGTCGGTCCACTACAGAAGCTATACACCTTGTCAGGAGATTGGTGGAACAGTTCGGGGATATGAAGAAGGACCTGCACATGGTGTTTATCGGCTTGGAGAAGGCGTATGACAAGGTCCTTAGGGAGGTACTATGGAGGTGCCTGGAGGCTAAGAGCGTGCCGGAAGCCTACATCAGAGTAATCAAGGACATGTACGATGGAGCTAAGTCCAGGGTCAGGACAGTGGGTGGCGACTCAGACCATTTTCCGGTGGTTATAGGGCTCCATCAAGGATCTGCGCTTAGCCCCCTCTTGTTTGCCTTGGCGATGGATGCTTTGACGCGGCATATTCAAGGGGATGTTCTTTGGTGTATGCTATTTGCTGATGACATAGTCCTGGTAGACGAGACGAGGGTCGGTGTTAACGAGAGGCTAGAGGTATGGAGACAGACTCTCGAGTCTAAGGGTTTCAAATTAAGTAGGTCTAAGACAGAATATCTGGAGTGCAAGTTTAGCGCTGAGCCGAGCGAAGTGGGAGGGAACGTGATGATTGGGTCTCAGGCCATAGCCAAGAAAGATAGTTTCAAATACCTTGGATCGGTGATCCAGAGGGACGGGGAGATAGACGGGGATGTCACCCACCGTATAACGGCGGGGTGGTCGAAGTGGCGGCTTGCATCAGGAGTGTTGTGTGATAAAAAAGTGCCACGGAAACTCAAGGGGAAGTTTTATAGAGCTGTGGTTAGACCTGCCATGCTGTATAGGACGGAGTGTTGGCCGGTGAAGAAATCTCATGTTCAGAGGATGATGGTTGCGGAGACGAGGATGCTTAGGTGGATGTGCGGGCTCACCAGGTTAGATAAGATTAGGAACGAAGTTATTCGGGAGAAGGTGGGATGTGGCCCCTGTAGATGAGAAGATGCGTGAGGCGAGGCTTCGGTGGTTCGGGCATGTGCGGAGGAGAAGCCCCGATGCCCCGGTAAGGAGTTGTGAGCGACTAGCGGTGGTCGGTGTGAGGCGAGGCAGAGGGAGGCCTAAGAGATACTGGGGGGAGGTAATTAGACAGGACATGGCCAGGATGCGTATTTCCGAGGACATGACCCTTGATAGGAAAGTTTGGAGGTCTAGTACCAGGGTTGTAGGATAGGAGCTTCTAAATTTTTCGTACTCCTTCCCCGGGGTGGGTGAGGCATGGTAGGGCCGCCATAGACGATTAGTGTGTGTTCTCTTATGGTAGTCATTTCTGGTAGTTGATGTTTTAATATCATTGCATGTCTGCTTATTTATGGTACATATGTCTCTTATGTTTAGATAATTTTTGTGCGTTGTATGATGGAATAACTAATGCGGTTTTTGTTTTTGTTTGTTTGCCTTTCTTTTCCATGCGCCGAGGGTCGATTGGAAACAGCCTCTCCGCCCTCTCGGGTAGAGGTAAGGCCTGTCTACATATTACCCTCCCCAGACCCCACCTTGTGGGAATATACTGGGTTGTTGTTGTTGTTGTTGTTGTTGTTGTGTTTCGTTATGATGATAAATAAAGCACAAGGACAAACATTAGATTATATTGGAATTTATTTGTGCGAGCCAGTATTTTCTCATGAACAACTATATGTTGCTTTATCAAGAGCAAAGAGTTCAAGTTGCATAAAAATTATTAATCCGACCACCTACAGCCGATAATGATGATGATCAATCTACGTATAACATAGTTTATGATGAAATCATCCAAAAAGCTCTTTTATAAGTTTGTAGCTTTGTTGTTTATGTTTTATTGTTTATTCCAATTATTTTCCTGGAGCTTGAAATAATTTCTCCGCAATTTGCTATTCACTAAATAAGAGTTGGATTATATACTTGTAAATTATTGCTAAACTTTTACTATTCTCATATAATTTTTTTATGCACAGTAGATAGACCAAAATGTTGACATTATCAAAATATCCATAATAACAAATGCAAAATTGCAAAGCGTAGTACATAATTTTGCCATTTTTATTAAACTCTTTGTAGATAACTTAGCTGATTCTTATCTCAATAAAAAATTCACATTTTTAACTCCGCATGTGTTCAAGTTATTTTGTGACACAGCCTGTCCCAAGCCCGGACAAAGGAGCAGGGTTTTTCTGTTTATTAGAAGTTAGATCTTTCACTACTGTGTTTTATTTGTCGCTTCAATTCTACTCTTTGTGAATTTATTATTCTCTACTAAAATAAAGTTGCTTGGTTGCCAAACAAATTTTCATGACTAACTGCGTTATGCTTAAAATTTAGATTATATCATCCATGTATTAGATTCCTGTACTTCTAATAAAATTCATTCTAAAAATGGCAGCATGAAGTAGAATAGACATGTAAAGTAATTCTTGATTTCTTTTTCTTAACTTGGACTGAGGTAAGCACCACAGATATTTTAAAATTCCTTGTCTGTTCTCTTTGGTACCGTACCTCAATTGCTAAATATGGTCTATACAAGATGATGAAATTGAATGCTTCTGTATATCATTTTGTTGTCCTTCTACTTATGAACGCTTTGATTCTTTCTTTACAACTCTTTGGTCTCCCTCAATGGCTCACAGTTAGATGTCGATCACGTACATATGTAAACAACGTGGTATTTCATTCACTATATCAGTGGCGGAGCCAGAACCCTCGTGAAGGGTGTTCAAAAAAAAAATTTGTAGCTAGTGGAGAGTGTTAAAGGTGTTCAAAACTTAATATATAGAGGTAAAAAATAGATTTTACCTTATATATACACTATAATTTTTCGGCCAAGGGTGTTCGGATGAACACCCTTGCGCCCCCTAAATCCGCCGCTGCACTATATATGTACTACAAATAATAGCAAGTACTATTTTCTTGCTTTCTTGAGTGATTTGTTAGAGACTGCCAATTAAGCATTGGCTGTGAAGTAAATTCTGTATGAACGAATCAAGAAAGTCCAGATTGGTTCTACCATTTCAAATCCCTATACTTTCTCATGTCTATTTATGTATTCATATGAGTGATTCTATCCATCTTTATTTACCAGAAACGATAAACATGTCTCAATTATGTTGATTTAACTTTTCTCTTGTTTAAGAACATATGTTTCATAATTTATCTTCTTTTTACAATAGTGTTTATCTAAGGGAAAAAATTCTATCAAGCTATCATCTTTATTTTTACAACCATGCAGTTACGAACTACTGATGATTCTAACTGTAAAAGAAAGAGCATATACAGTTTATACTATAGTTTGCGCTGATGGTTCCAAAGACGTATATGATGGATGCATAATGGCTGGCAGGGGCGAAGCCACCTGTTAGAAAGGGTGGTCAACTGACCACCCTTCACCGAAATATTGCGAAAAATTATATTGTGTGTATAAGTAAAATATTAATTTTAGATGTATAAAATATATATTGAATCCCCTTTGTTGGAATTTTTTTTGGTTCTTTCAAGTTTGAACACCCTTGGAAATATTTCTGGCTTCGCCACTGATGGCTGGCCATGTTTCTGCTAATAGCAGTATCTATAAGGCAACTGAATAGTTTATCTGTCAGTTAATGTTTTTTTCCTCACAATCTGATATAACAAAAGTTAATAGTGTGGTGTTTTGTTTGCTGGCAACTTTGTCGATATAACATATTTTGAGCTTTTAAGGTGTGTTTGGTATGGAGGAAAACATTTTCTGGAAAATGTTTTCCCATTTTCTCATGTTTGGTTAACACAAATAATTTAGAAAACATTTTCCCAATCATTTCATTTTCCTTCCGTTGGGGGAAAATGTTTTCCCTAAAATTTGAAGGGAAAACATTTTACTAAAAACAAAAGCCCCATCTGGCCCCCCCCCCCCCCTCCTCCCCCGAGCAAATCGCTAATTCCCAAATCTGTCTCTTCCTTTCTCCGATTTCTCTCTCTTCATTCTCCGATTTCTCTCTCTTCTATCATCTCGCTTCACTCCAATTTCTCTCTCTCCAGTCTCGAATTTTAATATCTTCGTCATCGCACCAAAACGCCCAGCTTGTTGTCTTAAATCTCCCTTAATTTCGCTCTTCGGCTCTTGATATTAAGTAACGCACATCCCCCTTTCCTGCGTTTGTTTTAGGGTTTTGATATCATACACAAATTTGATATCATACAGAAATTAATGTGGCCTATGACTTTCTTGATATTGAACGTAAGTTTTGGTGATGGGGTTTTGACAGAACAGAAATTAATGTGGCCCAGACTCCCGCAGCCCGCACTCCTGAGCATTGAGTGCCCGTGAAGCAGGTTCTAGAGGTTATTCATATACCTCTTGCCGCACGAGTACAGCCTGGAGGTGGGTCAGCTGCCTCCGAGGACGAGCAGCGCAGGTTGGAGAGGTTCAAGAAGTATGATCCCGCAGTGTTCAGTGGTTTAGCTTCAGATGATGCCTTGAGATTTCTGGAGGAGTGCCATCGCATCCTCCGTACTATAGGTATAGTGGAGACCACTGGGGTTTCTTTTACTGCTTTTCAGTTTCGAGGGGCCTCTTATGATTGGTGGCGAACATACGAGTTGGATAGTCCAGTCGAGTCTGCTTCATTGACTTGGACACCGTTTTCGATATGTTTTTGAGGGAGTTTATTCCACAGAGACTTAGGGATTCTTGGCGCTCAGAGTTTGAGCGGTTGCGACAGGGCTCCATGTCAGTATCGGAGTATGCTATCAGTTTCACCCGTCTAGCCAGGCATGCACCGACGTTGGTCGTCACGGTGCGAGAGAGAGTGCAGAGGTTTATTGAGGGTCTTGTTCCGCCTATCCGGTCCAGCATGGCTAGAGAGATGGAGACAGATGTGCCATATCAGCAGGCGGTGAGTATTGCCAGACGGATCGAGGGTATGCTCACTAGAGAGTGAGGAGAGAGGGAGGCCAATAGGTCTCGTGAGTCGGGTCATTTCTCTGGTGCACATACTGTAGCAGCCGATCGATTTGGCAGGGGTTATTCCGGTCGTCCAATTCATTCAGCATTACTAGCAGCAGGTGGTACTCCAGCTCCTCCAGCACCTCATGAGTCTTACTATGCTCCCCCATTTTCAAGTGTGCCTCCTGCGCGGGGGTACCTCTAGGGGTTAGTCCAGTAGGTGCGGGGCTAGTGAGTCATATCCACCGCGTCCTCCCAATGATTAATATGAGTGGGGGAATACTCGCGATCTGGTTAGGGAGTGCCCCAAACGTAGGAGAGGAGCGCCTCCACAGACTTCACAGCCTCTTCATGGTTCACAGGGGCAGCATGTCATCGTTCCAGCCCCAGCTGCCACCTCAGCTGCCCAGCCAGCCAAGGGTGAGGATCAGGGTGCCAGAGGCCGCCCTCGAGAGAGGGTCAGGCCAGATTTTATGCTATTCCTGATCACGCCACAGCTGTCGCCTTCGATTCTATTATCATAGGTATTATCTTGGTTAGTCACAGAGAGGCATCGGTTCTATTCTATTCGATTCTGGTTCTACTTTTTCATATGTGTCCTCTTATTTTGCTTCACATCTAGGTATGCCTCGGGATTTTTTGAGTGCCCCCATTTATGTTTCTACTATGGTGGGAGATTCTTTTCTTGTAGACCGTGTGTATCGGTCGTGTTTGGTCACTATTTGTGGTTTTGAGTCCAGAGCTAATCTTTATTTCTCGGTATGGTTGATTTCGATATTATTCTAGGCATGGACTGTTGTCGCCCCATCATGCTATTCTTGATTGTCACGCCAAGATCGTGATGTTGGCTATGCCAAACATTCTAAGTATTGAGTGGAGTGGTACTCTATATCACACCCCCAGCCGTGTTATTTCTTTTCTCAAAGCTCAGTTGAGAAGGGGTGTGCTGCTTATCTAGCTTATGTGAGGGATGTCAGTGTTGACACCCCTTCTATTGATTCAGTCCTAGTGGTGCATGATTTCCCTGATGTGTTTCCAGCTGATCTCCCGGGCATGCCGCCCGATAGGGATATCTATTTTGGCATTGACTTATTGCCGGGCACTCGGCCCATTTCTATTCCTTCATACCGTATGGCTTCTCCTAAGTTGAAGGAGTTGAAGGATCAGTTACAGGAGTTGTTGGGTAAGGGTTTCATTCGACCTAGTGTTTCGCCCTGGGGTGCTCCTTTGTTGTTTGTGAAGAAGAAGGACAGTTCTATGCGTATATGCATTGACTATCGCCAGTTGAACAAAGTTAAAGTGAAGAATCGGTATCCTTTGCCACGTATTGGTGACTTATTTGATAAGCTATAGGGCGCACAGGTGTTCTCCAAGATTGATTTATGCTCTGGTTATCATTAGCTGAAGATTCGGGAGCCAAATATCCCGAAGACTGCCTTCAGGACTCGGTATGGTCATTACGAGTTCCTCGTTATGTCTTTCGATGCATTTGATGCACAGTGTATTGAGGCCATATCTTGACTCGTTCGTGATTGTTTTCATTGATGATATTTTGGTATATTCCCGGAGTCGGGAAGAGCATGAGCAGCACCTGAGGATAGTGCTTCAGACTCTAAGGGAGAAGCAATTATATGCAAATTTCTCCAAATGTGAGCTTTGGCTGAGTTCGGTGGCATTTCCAGGCCACGTGGTGTCGAGCAAGGGTATTCGAGCGGATCTGAGGAAGGTGGAGGCCGTGTAGGGCTAGTCCAGGCCCTCCTCAGCTACTACATTCGTAGCTTCCTTGGTTTGGCGGGTTATTACCGTCGCTTTGTGGAGGGGTTCTCTTCGATCATAGCACCTATGACTAGATTGACCCAAAAGGGCGCCCCTTTTCAGTGGACAGAGACGTGTGAGGCGAGCTTCCAAAAGCTCACAAGACAACTTTAACTTTGGCCCCTATCTTGATGTTTCCTACTGGTTTGGGGTCCTATACAGTTTATTGTGAGGCATCACAGGTTGGACTCGGAGCAATATTCATGCAGGACGGTAGGGTGATTGCCTACGCATCCCGATAGCTGAAGGTGCATGAAAAGAACTACCCTGTCCACGATCTTGAGCTAGTTGCCATTATTCACACCTTGAAGATTTGGCGTCATTATTTGTATGGTGTTCCTTGTGAGATTTACACTGATCATCAGAGTTTCCAACACTTGCTTAAGCAGAAGGACCTGAACATGTGTCAGAGGAGATGGTTGGAGTTGTTAAAGGACTGAGATATTACTATTCTTTACCACCCGGGCAAGGCCAATATGGTTGTCGATGCCTTGAGTTGTCGGGCGGAGCATTTGGGGAGTTTGGCATATCTACCAGCTTCTGAGAGACCCATGGCAATGGATGTTCAAGCTTTGGCCAGACATTTTGTTAGATTGGATCTTTCGAAGCCTAGCCGGGTTCTGGCCTGTGTGGTTTCTCGGTCTTCTCTATTTGATCGCATCAGAGAGCGACAGTTTGATGACCTTTATTTACTTGATCTTCAAGACAATGTTCGGCGTGGTGATGCTCGAGATGTTACCATCGGGGATGACGGAGTGATGAGGATGCAGGGGCGTATTTATGAGTCCAATGTGGATGATCTTCGAGAGTTGATTCTAGCTGAGGCCCATAGCTCGAGGTATTCCATCCATCCGGGTGCCGCAAAGATGTATCAGGACTTGAGGCAGCACAATTGGTGGAGAAGGATGAAGAAGGATATAGTTAAGTATGTTTCTAGGTGCCTCAACTACCAGCAGGTGAAGTATGAGCATCAGCGTTCGGGTGGATTATTGCATCAGATTGAGATCCCAGAGTGGAAGGGGGAGCGCATCACCATGGACTTCGTATCTGGACTTCCACAGACTGTGAGGAAGTTCGATTCTATTTGGGTCATTGTGGATCGGTTGACCAACTCCACCCATTTCATACTTGTGTGCACTACTTACTCATCGGAGTGGTTTAGCGGAGATCTATATCAGGGAGATAGTCCGGTTGCATGGTATTCTAGTTTCCATCATTTCAGACAGAGGCACTCAGTTTACTTCACAGTTTTGGAGAGCCATGCAGCAGGAGTTAGGTACTCGGGTGGAGCTGAGCATAATATTTCACCCCCAGACGAAAGGACAGTCTGAGCACACTATTCAGATTTTGGAGGATATGTTTCGTGCATGCGTGATTGAGTTTGGAGGTTCATGGGATCATTTCTTGCCACAGGTGGAGTTTGTTTATAACAACAGCTATTAGTCTAGCATTCAGATGGAGTTGTATGAGGCCCTATATGGTATGAGGTGCAGGTCCCCAGTGGGTTGGTTCGAGCCGGGCGAGGCCAGGTTGCTAGGTACTGAGATGGCCCAGAATACAATGGAAAAGGTCAAGGTGATTCAGGATAGACTCTGTGTATCCCAGTCCAGACAAAAGAGTTATGCAGACAAGAAGGATCGCGATGTGGCATTTATGGTTGGCGAGCGGGTGCTACTTCGGGTCTCGCCCATGAAGAGTGTCATGAGATTTGGGAAGAAAGAAAAGCTGAGTTCGAGATTTATTGGTCCTTTTGAGATTTTGAGGCGTGTTGGGGAGTTTGCTTATGAGTTGGCCTTACCTCCCAGCATAGCCGGAGTCCATCCAGTATTTCATGTTTCTATGCTCCGGAGGTACCACGGTGACCCGTCGCACGTGTTAGATTTCAGTTCAGTCCAGCTGGACGAGGATCTATCTTATGTTGAGGAGCCAGTGGCCATTTTGGACAGGCAAATCAAAAAGTTGAGGTCAAAGAACATCGCTTCGATGAAGGTCCAGTGGCGGGATCAGCCGGCCGAGGAGGCAACTTGGGAGACCGAGCAAGATATGCACAGCCAGTACCCTCATCTCTTTACTACTTCAAGTATGTTTTCTATGCTCGTTCGAGGACGAATGAATGTTTGAGTGTGGGAAGATGTAATGACCCGACTGATCGTTTTTAAAATTTATGCTCCAATCCCTAATTAACTGCTTCCCCTAAGTTCATTTCTGCTATTGTGGTTTGTCGGGGTGTTCGGTTCTAGAATTCGGAGTGTTTTGGGACACTTAGTCCCTAAATGAGAGCTTAATAGTTGAAAAATGGTCCGTATTTGTAACAGTGTTAATACAACCTTGAAACGGAAATCTGATGGTCCTGTTAGCTCCGTTAGGTGATTTTTGGGTTGGGAGCTTGTTCGGAATGTATTTTGGAGGTCCGTAGCTCATTTAGGATTGAAATGCGGAAGATTAAAATTTTCTAAAATCTGGTTGTAAGGTGAGATTTTGATCCAGGAGTCGGAATGGAATTCTGACAACTGCAGTAGCTTCATTAGGTGATTTTGGATATGTCTGAAAATTTTTAGGTCATTCGGACATCGTTTGGTCGGGTTTTTTATAGAACGTAGGTTTCAAAAGTTTTGGTTGAAACTTAGGCTTGAATCCGCCATGATTTGATGATTTTTGTATTTAATGATACATTTTTATATGGAGATGGTGACTTAGTCACCAAGTAATAAACCGTAAAATCTCTCTAAATATAGACATTTACCATAAATAGAATTCTATTTATAACACCCCCCTGAATGTCTATTCAACATATAATGTGCCTCATTAAAACCTTAACTAAAATAAAACTCAATGGAAAAAAAATTATAGAAAAGGAAAAAGAGTACACATGTTTAGAAATGGGCCTATTGATTGCCTCGTTAAAAACCTTGCAATGAAACCCAGTGGGAGAAAATGTTGTAAGGGAAAAAAAGTGCAACGCACATCAACTCCCCCTGATGAGAGCATCAATTCACATCCTTAGGCCTTCGCATCCCGATCTTGTGCACTAGCTGAATCTCTCATGGGAGTTTATGGAGTGTTATGTCATGTGATCTTTTAGATCACTTGCCTCCTTTATTATGATCATTTTGATCATTTGCTCATCTTCTTTATCAAGAAATTTATTTGATACCGAATTGTCTATACGCTTTAAGCTAACCATAGACTTTGTCCTTCTAGGACTTATTATAATTTGAACATTTACAATGAGAATACAGTTACTTTCTTTGAGTCAGCAAGTGCGTCTGGCATGCTTTGCAATAAATTGCACATGAATTATCCCTTTATGAACTTCAAGTTCATATTATTTTATTGAGGATCTAAATATAGAAATGATAATTCATTCCTCGTAACTTTATCTCAATTGTTTTTCATGTCTCCCCCTCAGGTTAGAAAAACTAACTTATTTCCTCAACTTTGAGAACCTATCTTTGTGCGTTATGGTGTTAATCAAAATATACACTGCACATCAATAATTATAAGATGGAATTATTTGGTTCCTGACCCTGAACCACTTGTGAGGGGAGAAAATAATATACTTTCGTATATAACGTATATCAAACTGATATAGATAATTTTGTTCTCATAAGCAATAGCTTAGCTATTAAGTGAAGGCACTCAATAAATTATTTTGCTAAACCAGTTGTGATGTATACCAACTTATCAAGATGAACTTCTTGAATGAAAAATCTGGAATATGCTCTAAATTAAATTATTGAGCAAGTTACCTCGCACACACCGTCCAGGTTGCGGGTTAATAATAATTGCACATGTAACCATCTCAAAGATGCATCTTGTGTGGTATACATGGTAGGTGAATGGGTCCCTATTCACCTTTGATATTTTCAGCATTCATGGGATTCAATCCCAATTTTAGTTGATCTATTAATTAATGAGAAAAAGCAATATAAGAAAATTCGTAAAGAACTTTCTTTAATATTTACTCACATGAATTCTCTATTATTTTTGCACATCATACTTAAATTGATATGGCTAAATCAATTATGCCAATTGGATAAATTATCAATATTGATAAAGTTCAGATTTACAACATGACTAGTGAAATTATCAATAAACTCCACGTTTATTATGATATGAGTTTTATATCAATAAACATTAAATTTATTTTGGCATTTTTTTATTTGTGTATTACAAAGTGGAGATAAGCGGGTAACTTTTCACATACACATTACCCCGCTATAAGTTGTAGTAATAGAAGATATTAAATCTTTCCTTTATTTATAGTCTAAATATAATCAACCGCTTTCGCGTATACTTTGGAAACTGAATAAGTTTCTTTGAGACGTACTACAACACAATACCTTATTGGTAATCAATTGTGTTTCTCCAAAATAGTATTACTTGGCTCTTCTAGAGCTCTCAATTAATTTTGGTACTACGATATATTCATCAACATCCATATGGTGAATATCTCTTTTAAAGAGAAACTTATACCATTATGGCCATAGTCAAAATCATTATAGGCAAAATATCTTGCTTCTATTACTTTTGCCATGTAATATTCCACTGGCATAGTATTTTGGCTAATCACAATGGGTACGTGATCAATGACCATTCATGCCATAATAATGAAATTATTTTCTTATTTCATCTCAAACCTCCTTCTAGAGGTGAGTGTGGTATATTTAATACCAATAGCATGTTCATATTCTTCCAAGAATGAATATGTCTTCATAAATCAGATGTTGTCACATTCCCATCATAAATGGACCATAATTATCTATATGTGCTATATAAAATCTCACGTCAAATCGATGACAAATATTACCTTCATAGAGTGAAGGATTATTTTGAGAATCCTTATTATTCTCATTACCACGATAATGACGATTATAATTTCGTCTATTGCCACGTCCACATCCATTGATACCTTCACGGTAATAATTTTATCTTCTTTCAGACTTATCACATACTGCTATCACATTCTCTTAAAAGAATGAGAATGGAGCAAATTCAATGGGACGGGTTTTCACTTATTGTACCCACGATCATACATGATTTTTGATCATGGCAAAACAGAGAAATTTTACCACTTTTGGTGGTTATAATTTCTTACAAAATTCCATTAGAGTTATAATCAAACTTTGTTGTCTTTGCTTGTATATAAAATCAAATTATAGAATTTAAAAGAGAAAAATAAAATAAAATACTTACCTTAAATCCAGAATTTAATCATGAAGAAAATTCATAAAACTATTGACAATCATTATGCCCAATCCCAAAGCTTCTAGTCAATTGGTTAGAGTCTCGTGCTGATAACATGTTATAAAATAATAAAAGAAGAAGAACAATATTGTAGAGAAATAGAGAGAAGGAATTCTTATTGAATTTTGGGATGAATTACAATGGAATAAAACCCTCTATTTATAGGGAGATGGTGACTTAGCCACCAAGTAATAAATCCTAAAATCTCTCCAAATATAGACATTCACCATAATTAGAATTCTATTTAAAACAAAATAATTTAAAATATTTGATTCTTAAATTTTTTTATTAGAAAATAAACTATTTAGAATATTGTAGAAATGACATCAGGTAGCCACTTTAAGGGCACTGTGTAGAAATTAACATGTACGTCCTGAATTTTAATTTTTCAATTCAAATTTCAAGAGAAAAATATTTTGAATTATTTTGAAATTAAGATTTTTAATTTAAATTTTTAGAATAAAATAAATACTGAATAATTCTTAAATAGCAACGCTAAAAATAATTATCCGTCCATTTGCCCCTAAAATATTCTACACATATCAAAATTAAATTTGGAGTTTCGACAAGATCACAACCATATAAAGTGGATCAAATCAAAGAGTGAATGAAAACAAAAATGGAAAACATTGTTCTAGAGTAGCCCAAGGGAATAAACTATTAGATGCTTTTGATTTCCTAACAGAAAATTCTCCTCCTTTCCCGAGAAACCTACCACGTGTCACATATTTGGTCTATTTTGGCCGATTGTAGAAGCTTTACCTAATTTTCACTTATAGAAAATTTCTCTCTCACCTAACGGCCAATTCCTTTCCATACAGCCTTTGTGTTTTAAAATAGTTGTTTCTTCAACACAAAAACAGATTTCACAATCTCAACTTTACCAAGAGCTTCTCTTTCTCTCTCTCGGTTTCGGATCCGTCCGACGCTCTTCAATCCCTAACGAGGTATTGTTCTTTCTTCAACCCCTTTTAGTTTCCGTTATCTCTTTTTGTTTGCTTTTTGGGTAATTTACATTTTAATTTTCGTCCATTTTGCATATATATGATGTTTGTTCAACCCATTTTTGTGTTTTTTTTTTTGGTTGACAAATGATGTTTTTCTTGAATTTACTAGTAATACAGACAGAATTTCACCAAGGGAATTAAAAATAACAAAAAAATAAATTCGGGAAAAAGTTAAGGAGATTAAACACCTAATATATAGAAGGGCAGACTGGTGCATTAAGCATCCGTGATACGCACGGTCCGGGGAAGGGCCGCACACCGAGAGGGTGTGATGCACGCAACCCTGATGCAAGCATCAATGTCTAATTCCACGGCTAATATATATATGTATAAAAATATTTGGCCTTATATACACAATATACTTTTCCGGCGAAAGGGATGATGTTGGGTATGTTGTTGTTGTTGTTGTTGTTGTTGTTGTATACATAATATACTTGTCCAGCGAAAGGGATTTGGATGGTCCCCTTCCGTCCCGTAGCTCCGCCCATGGCTTGTGAATCCCTTCCTTTTCTAGCTAGGTATTGGACTTGATGAGATAGATTTGTCCAATGTGGTGGAAGATGATGCTCCTTTAGTTTGAAAATTATAGTTTCTAAGGAAGAAATCTTAAATTTGAAATGACCCTTTTAATTGCAGTTGTATTCTTAAGATAGAGCAGGGACGGAGCTAGATAGGAGTAAGGGGGTTCAGTTGAATCTCCTTTATTGAAAAATTATACTCTGAAAATACAGAAAAACGAGTCTGTTTTGTATTTGTAAAATGTTTAATCCCTTGACATAATTTTTTTTAGTGTAGTGGCAAAGGGGGTTCAAAAATTGCTTTGCGTCACAGACACAAATCCGAAGTGTAACATTGTACTCCCTCCATTTCAATTTATGTGAATCCATTTGACTGGGCACGGAGTTTAAGAAAAGAGAGAAGATTTTTGATCTTGTGGTGTAAAATAAGGCACCTTTATTTTGTGTGGATATAAATCATTGCATAAAGGTAAATTGTTTCCAAATAAGGAAAGGGGTCATTCTTTTTGGCACGGACTAAAAAGGAAATAGGTTCACATAAATTGAAACGGATGGAATAGTATTTTTTTTAATTGTCTTGTGTAATATCCTTGCACTGCCACTGAGGCAGAGAGTGTCATAAGTTAAAAAGTGATATTGATCTTGATATATAATTTTCTTTTGATTTTGCCCTGCTTCTAATACAACAGATAGTCAGATACTACTTTAAATTCACACCTCAGTTTTCATAGTCACAGACCCCACCCTGTGGGACTATACTGGGTAGTTATTGTTGTTGTAGTTTTCATAGTCACAGATTTTTGCTTGTGTTTAAATAATTGCTAAGCTTGCATTGGAAGTTTCCTGACTCTCTCTCTTTTACTTATTGATGATCAGTGCTTGTTGAAGCAAAATAATTGGGATGCAGAAGGATGGGGTTATATAGCAGCGATTACCTTTTGGAGGCTACTAAATTTCAGTGTGCATTGTTGTTAGTCTTCCTCATCCTTCATGATATCAAATATGCAGCTCACAGCACACTTAACTTCTCGTGCCAGATGCACAATGAAGCGACAACCCTTATACATCTCGTCATGCTGAAGCACAGTCTTGTCGGAGACGGTTGAGCTCCGTAACAAGGCCTCCTGCCTGTTCTAAACGAGCATCTTTACAGCAGGAGAAAGTTAATTGTAGTTGTTAATAGGATTGTCGGTTCAAATGGAGGAGAAGAAGGGAAATGTATTGATGCAAAAATATGAGTTGGGGAGATTATTAGGTCAAGGAAATTTTGCTAAGGTTTATTATGGAAGGAATCTTGAAACGGGACAGAGTGTAGCCATCAAGGTAATTGACAAAGAGAAGGTTCTCAAGGCCGGACTGATCGAACAGACAAAGAGAGAGATATCTGTTATGGCACTGGTTAAGCATCCAAATGTTCTGCAGCTATACGAGGTTATGGCAACTAAATCTAAGATTTACTTAGTGATTGAACATGCCAAAGGCGGTGAGCTTTTCAAAAAATTGACAAAGGGGAGGCTGAAGGAAAATGTAGCTAGGAAGTACTTTCAACAATTGATTAGCGCTGTTGAGTGTTGCCACAGCCGAGATGTTTATCACCGTGATCTGAAGCCAGAAAATGTGCTGCTGGACGAGAATGGAAATCTTAAGGTGTCAGACTTTGGATTGAGTGCGTTGGCTGAGTCTAAGAGGCAGGACGGCTTACTCCACACAACATGTGGAACTCCGGCTTATGTTGCACCTGAGGTGATTAGCAGAAAAGGATATGACGGCGCCAAAGCTGACATCTGGTCTTGTGGTGTGATCTTATTTGTCTTGTTGGCTGGTTATCTTCCATTCCACGACTCAAATCTTATGGAGATGTATACGAAGATAAAGAAGGCTGAGTTCAAATGCCCAAATTGGTTCCCGCTAGAAGTGCGGAAATTAGTTTCCAAGATCCTCGACCCGAACCCTCATACAAGGATTTCCATAGCTAAAATAAAGGAAAACTCCTGGTTTAAGAAAGGATTGGATTCAAGAAAAGTTGAAACCAAAGTACAAGAAAAAGAACAGTTTAACCTAGATGCCAATGCTATTAGCGGTGCCTGTACACATAACAGTATCTCTCCCTCTGCATCAAAATTAGAGTTGCCAAAACCTACAAATCTAAATGCATTTGATATAATCGCTCTTTCAAGTGGATTTGACTTGTCTGGTTTATTCATAAGAAAGGATCAGAAGGAGGAACTGCAATTCATTTCAGTGAAGCCTGCCTCTGCTATCTTGTCCAAACTTGAGGAAGTCGGCCGGAACCTAAAGCTGGAAGCAATAAAAAAAGAAGCTGGATTTATAAGATTAGAGGGAGTAAATGCGGCTAGATATGGGACTCTGTCCATTGATGTGGAAATTTTTGAAATTACACCGTCCTTCCACTTGGTTGAGCTGAAAAGGTCGTATGGTGATAAGGTGGAGTACCAAAAGATGCTGAGACAAGTTATAAGACCTGCTCTCGAGGAAATTGTTTGGTCTTGGCAAGGCGAGCAGCCAATTAATAGTTGGCAGAGACACTAAATAAGAGCTTCTGATTTCCTGATATTCACTCTGTAAGTTGATCTCACTTTAGTAATCAATACTTGAAGTAGTACTTGTGTGTTTGGTTTTAGTTCTAATTTTCAATTTTACTATGTATCAGCTTGCTTAACGCAATTTTCTAAGCATATTATAGACAACATATCTTATTAATTTTTTCAAGTTCTTTTGCTGATCTTTTACTGCTGTAATTCATGAGTGATCCACATTTTTTCTGGCTTCTATTGCACTTTTCACGAAATTTAGGAATAGTAGCATAAGTATTTCCGGTCAATGCCTAAGTTGATGATAAAGGGAAGTATCATAATGGTCGTACTCATGAAACTTGACCTTGATATGGGTCTTTTGTCCGGAAATATGGTGATTTGGCTCGGTGTTGTCAAAGGCTCATTTAAGGTACGCTTGAGCCCTGAAACTCAGAAAAGCTCAGGAAGGGCGCTTCACCTCGCTCAAGCTGCGGTTCAGTGTAAGGCAAAGCTCTAAGTCATCCGCGTCATTTCCATGAATTTTATTGTGAATCAAGTGGCACTAAACAACAAATATAATCGAAAATATATCTAGGAGCATGGCTCTTCACATCTTACAGCATGACTCATCGAACCATAAATATATTTAGGAACATTGCTCATACCGCTTATCGTTTACTAACAAAGCAAAAAGTATGTGGTGCACCATCTGAAAGCCCCTTCTTTGTAGCAACTGGCGCTTTATCGGTTTATCCTACCAATTATTTTGTGATTTTCTTAGTACAATTGAGACCTAACAGACATTTAGGTTGTTATTACCAAACCTTATCCTGATTCAATCAGAATAACCTTTTTGGTAAGGGATTCAATCAGTGTAACTTCGATTACCTGCAATAAGTTTAGTTTTCTATAGATTAATTGTGAAGTGTTATCTTCTATTACTTCTAGGTAAATTGATGGTCTTAAGGTATCTTGACTTTATCCTTGTAACTGAACAATAAACAGGAATACTCCATTCTACTAGTTAAGAAATCATACTACTAGAGTTCAATCCTTGCTTTTGTTGATGAATTAGTTTGGCTATTTGGGGGATGTTCAAAATGTCAACTTTGACATGATAAATATGCTCATCGGAAAAATCACTAGTCCAAAAACCATATAGAGGAAGACGAAACAAGAAGATGACAATTGTTGGAGCCATTAAGAATGGTGTAGTAGTGGAAGGAAAGTTGTAGCATAAATATGAGGATGTAATGTATGAATCAAAGCAGAATTCTCAAGGAATTACATTAAAAAAATGGGTACAATGAGCTGAATCAATGAAAATCACAAGGATCTTCAATATCAATACAACTTATACAATAAAATAAAACATACCACATAGATCTGATCATTTTAAAGCCGTATATACATACAGCTTAGGAACAAGGTAAAAAAATAGATGGAGATGCAAAGAAGTTAAAAGCCAAGGAGATGATGGAAATTATGAAGGAGAATGGCTTTAATATCAATTACTAGTAGGCTGGTGGTGGAGGTGAACTGTAGGTGGGAGATTGCTCGTACTTTACTGGCGGGGGAGGTGACGCGTAAGTGGGAGTTTGCTTGTAGTAGCTTGTTGTTGGTGGTGATTTGTAGTATGATGGTAATTGTTCATCAATTTTTGGTAGAGGTGGTGTATTGTAAGTCGTCGGTAATTGCTCGACGTATTTGGGTGGGGGTGGAGGAGATTTGTAGTATGGTGGAGGAGGTGATTTATAGTAAGTTGGTGATTGCTCGTAGTATTTTGGTGGTGGAGGTGGAGATTTGTATGAAGCTGGCTGCTCATAATACTTTGGTGGAGGTGGGGGAGATTTGTAGGAAGATGATGAATGCCCATAGTATTTCGGTGGGGGTGGAGATGATTTATAATAGGAAGGTGAATGTTCATAATATTTTGGAGGGGGTGGAGGTGACTTGTAATAAGAAGGTGATTTCTCATAATACTTTGGTGGTGGTGGAGACTTGTAGTAAACTTGTGACTTATAATATTTTGTTGGTGGTATTGGCTTGTTGTATTTCACAAGAGCAGGTGACTTGTAATATTTTGTTGGTGCTAGTGACTTGTAGTAATAGTGCTTTGAAGGAGCAGGTGACTTGTAGTAATAGTGCTTTGAAGGAGCAGGTGACTTGTAGTAATAGTGCTTTGAAGGAGCAGACAATTTGTAATATTTTGTTGGTTTTGGTGCTTTGTAGTAATCATGCTTCAAAGGTACTGGTGATTTATAATAATCGTGTTTCAAAGGTAGAGGTGATTTGTAATATTTTGTTGGTTTTGGTTCTTTGTAATAATTATACTTCAAAGGTAGAGGTGATTTGTAAACATTTGGTGAATGGCTATGCTACTTTGATAGCGAAGGCGACTTGTAATATTGTGAAGGATAATGTTTGTAAGAGACCGTTACGTGGGCATGGTACTTTGAAGGCGAAGGTGACTTGTAGTACTTAGAGGGTGAGGGAGAAGTGTAGCTATAAGAGTATTCAGCAACAACTGTAGTTGCTACTAAGCAAATTGCCAAAGTAAATGCAAGTAGGGGCCATTGTCCCAATATCCCAGAAGTTCTCATTTTTATTTTGCAAACCATTATCCCCCAGAAGTATGAACTAAGACTTGTCTTGTATTGTCAAGGATCTTTGCTTTTATATAGCAACATGACAACTTATTTACATATTTGTGTAATGGCTTTATGGCTGCCCACTAAGTTTATAGAAAAGTCCAAATAAGGCGTTCTCTCCACCACTAGAAATGGAAAAGTATTAGCCGTTTGTTAGTATCCCTCTCAATTAATTAATCATTTGCTAATTTGTGAGTTGTATACACAAAGTTTGACTTTATCCTTTGGCAAGAAAGAAGATGTTCGTGCCTTTTTTATTTTTTAACTATAGTTGAAAAATAAGTTGTGCCTATATGAGCA
>JASVEL010004600.1:0-146265 GCA_032618575.1 Nicotiana noctiflora
TCTCTCGATTACTTCGCCTTGCTGCAGCACCTAGCCACCCAGTAAGCTCACCACAGACACTTGACTCATCTGTCCTCGTATCCCAATCAGTGGACAATCGGGCATCTCATACTATGGAGAATAGACGAGGAAGAGGTCGTTTTGGAAGATCTAGACCCAAGTGCTCTTATTGTCATAAACTTGGACACACTCGTGATGTATGCTATTCTCTACATAGCCGCCCACCCAAAAATGCTTATGTTGCTCAGACTGAGACTACGGGTAACCAGGGATTTTCTTTATTTGAAGGGGAGTATAATGAGTTCCTTCGATATCGAGCAAGTAAGCGGACATCTCCACAAGTAGCTTCTGTTGCTCAGACTAATACTTCTGTTGCTGGTATTTCTTTTACTTGTGTTTCCCAGTCTAGTCCTCCTGAACAATGGGTTGTGGACTCAGCCGCTTCTGATCATATTCTGGTAATAAATCACTTTTGTCAAATATTGCGTATTCACAGCCTCTTCCCTCTATTACTTTAGCCAATGGGTCTCAAACCAAAGCAAAAGGAGTTGGACAAGCGAATCCCCTACCCTCTGTCACTCTAGATTCCGTTCTTTATGTCCCTGGCTGTCCTTTTAATCTTGCATCCGTTAGTCGTTTGACTCGTGCCCTTCACTGCCCTTCACTGTGGTATATATTTTATTGATAATTCTTTTATTATGCAGGACCGGAACAGGACTTGAATCAGAAGGGCTTTACTACCTTAACTCCCTAAAATCCTCCAAAGGCATGTCAAGTTACAGATCCTCCGGACCTAATTCACATACGTTTAGAACATCCAAGCTTATCTAAGCTTCAGAAGATGGTGCCTAGTTTGTCTAGTTTATCCACATTAGAGTGTGAGTCATGTCAGCTCGGGAAACATACTCGAGCCTCCTATCCTCGTAGTACTGAGAGTCACGCAGAGTCTATTTTTTCTTTAGTTCATTCTGATATATGGGGTCCTAGTAGAGTCGGTTCAACCTTAGGATTTCGTTATTTTGTTAGTTTCATTGATGATCATTCAAGATGTACTTGGATTTTATTAATGAAAGATTGTTCTGAGTTGTTTTCTATATTCCAAAATTTTTGTGCTGAAATTAAAAATCAATTTGGTGTCTCTATTCGCACTTTTCGCAGTGATAGTGAGAATATTTATCAACTCAATTTCAGCAGTTTATGACTTCTCAAGGAATTATTCATCAGATCTCTTGTCATTATACCCCTCAGCAAAATAGGATTGCAGAGAGAAAGAATAGGCATATCATTGAGACTACTCGCACACTTCTCATTGAATCTCATGTTCCGCTGCGTTTTTGGGGCGATGCAGTTCTCACCGCTTGTTATTTAGTTAATCGGATGCCTTCCTCTCCCATCCAAAATCAGATACCGTATGCAGTATTGTTTCCCCAATCACCCGTATACTCTGTTCCCCCTCGTGTTTTTGGGAGCACTTGTTTCGTTCATAACTTAGCCCCTGGAAAAGATAAGTTAGCTCCTCGTACTCTCTTGGTTATTCTCGTGTTCAGAAGGTATATCGTTGTTACTCACTTGATCTTCGTAGGTACTTTATGTCCTCTGACGTCACATTTTTTTAGTCTAGACCTTTCTCTTCTGACCATTCTGACCCCCTTGATATATCTGCGGTCTTACGTATACCGACCTTCAAGGAGCCTACTATAGCTCCTTCTCCTTCCGCCACAGAAGTCTTACCCGAGTCTCCTATAGCTCCTCCTTCACCTTCCGCTATAGAAGTCTTATCCATTCCAGCCGTTGAGGAGTCTTGTGTGGCTCCTCCTAGACTCACTGCCATAAGAACACCACTTTTGACATATCATCGTCGTCCGCGCCCAGCATCAGGCCCAGCTGATTCACGTCGTGCACCTGACCTGCTAATATTGCGGACTTGTCTCCTCTTAATGAACCGATTGCACTTCGGAAAGGTATACTAACCACCGTTAATCCTAATCCTCGTTAAGTCGGTTTGAGTTATCATCGTTTGTCATCACCCTATTATGCTTTTCTATCTTCTTTGTCCTTTGTTTTCATCCCTAAGCCAACAGGTGAAGCATTGTCTCATCCAGGATGGCGACAGGGTATGATTGACGAGATGTCTGCTTTACATATGAGTGGTACTTGGGAGCTCGTCCCTCTTCCTTAAGGTAAATTTACTGTTGGTTGTCGTTTGGTGTATGCAGTCAAGGTTGGTCCTGATGGTAAGGTTAATCGTCTAAAGGCTCGTCTTATTGTCAAAGGATATACTCAGATATTTGGGCTCGATTACAGTGACACTTTCTCTCCTGTGGCTAAGATAGCATCAATCCGCCTTTTTCTATCCATGGCTGTTGTTCGCCATTGGCCCCTCTAGCAGCTGGACATTAAGAATGTTTTTTTACACGGTGACCTTGAGGATGAGGTATATATGGAGCAACCAACTGGTTTTGTTGCTCAGGGGGAGACTAGTGGCCTTGTATGTCGGTTGCGCCGATCCCTCTATGGTCTAAAGCAGTCTCCTCGAGCCCGGTTTGGTAAGTTCAGCACAGTTATTTAGGAGTTTGGCATGACTCGTAGTGAAGCTGATCACTCTGTATTTTATCGACATTCTGATTCAAATCTCTGTATTTGCCGTGAGGAGAGGCAGAGGGAGGCCTAAGAGGTATTGGGGAAAGGTGATTAGGCATGACATGGCTAGGATGCATATTTTCGAGGACACGGCCCTTGATAGAAAAGTCTGGAGGTCTAGTATCAGGGTTGTAGGATAGGGGCTCCTTGAATTTTTTGTACTCCTTTCCCGGGGTTGGGTGAGGCTTGTCAGGGCGACTCATAGATGATTCGTGCATTGGATTGTGTCCCCCTTATGGTAGTTATTTATGGTAGCTACTGTTTGATATTATTGCATGTCATTTTATGTATAATTCTTATGTTTAGATAACTATTTATGCGATTTCTGCCTGAATTACTAATGCTCTTTTGTTTTTGTTTTTGTTGTTGCTTTCCCTTTCCTTCTCTAAGCCGAGGGTCGATTGGAAACAACCTCTCTACCCTTTTGGGTAGGGGTAAGGCTTGTCTACATATTACCCTCCCCAGACCCCACCTTGTGGGATAATACTGGGTAGTTGTTGTTGTTGTTGTTGTTGTTTGTTGATGACATTGTTATTACCGGCAATGACCGGGATGGTATTACTAAATTAAAGTAACATCTCTTGCAACACTTTCAGATTAAGGATCTGGGCAAACTAAAGTATTTTCTGGGTATTGAGGTTGCTCAGTCTAGCTCACGTGTTGTGATCTCACAACGAAAGTATGCCTTAGATATTCTTGAAGAGACAGGAATGATAGGTTAGACCGGTTGACACCCCGATGGATCCGAATTCTAAACTTATGCCAGGACAAGGGGAGCCTCTTAGCGATCCTACAAGATATAGACGGTTGGTTGGTAAATTAAATTAACTTATAGTGACAAGACCTGACATTTCCTTTTCTGTGAGTGTTGTATCAGTTTATGGATTCTCCGTGTGATAGTCATTGGGATGCAGTTGTTCGCATTCTTCGGTATATAAAATCAACTCCAGGCAAAGGTTTATTGTTTGAAGATAGAGGCCATGAGCAGATCGTTGGATACTCAGATGCTGATTAGGTAGGATCACCTTCTGATAGACGTTCTACATCTGGGTATTGTGTCTTGGTAGGAGGAAATTTGGTGTCCTGGAAGAGCAAGAAACAGAATATGGTTGCTCGGTCTAGTGCAGAAGCAGAATATCAAGTGATGGCTATGGCAACGTGTGAGTTAATTTGGATCAAACAGTTGCTCAAGGAGTTGAAATTTGGTGAGATTAGTCAGATGAGACTTGTTTGTGATAATCAAGCTGCTCTTCATATTGCGTCAAATCCAGTGTTCCATGAGAGAACTAAACACATTGAGATTGACTGTCACTTTGTTAGAGAAAACATACTCTCTCAGGAGATATTACTACAAAGTTTGTGGAGTCGAATAATCAGCTTGCAGATATTTTCACCAAGTCCCTCACTGGTCCTCATATTAACTACATATGTAACAAGTACGGTACATATGATTTATATGCACTAGCTTGAAGGAGAGTGTTAGAATAGTAATGTAATAGGAGAAAATAAATAACCTAATCCAATATATATTAGGAGTAGGATTTGTTATGTGTGTATATATATAGGGCATATTGTAACATATGTCAATACATCAATAATATATTTTTCTTCCGTGCTTTCTCACAGTTATAAAATAGTAGAATACTACCAAAGATTATTCTGAGCCATTCAAATTATCTGTTTTAGTGTATGTCAGAGAAGTGCTCTCGAGCACCCCATTGAAAGACATTTGGGCGAGCGGTTTCTTATATCCTGTCTCACTCTCACCTTAGAAAGGATAACAATGGAAGTTTTGAAAAATAACTTGCCTCATTTTGAGATCTCCCGTCTTTAAACATGTCGATATCATCACAAATTTGAAAAGAATATCAAGACCTCAAAGTAGACTTACCTTTAATGTCCATAACTTTATAAACTCCTGGTGCTGGATATAGGGATCTCTAATAGCGGTCAACACTTTAAGCTCATGTTCGGAGAAGTATCTTCTAGCTAAAGTCAAAATATTATGCTTTGTAGTTCTTTGCTTTTCCTCCACATCTACACCAATCTATAAATAAAATAAGTGATTTACCACTTAACTGAATTTACACACAAACTGACTTGAGAGCAAGAATGTTTACAGGTGAATTTATTGTCACGCCACAGGCTATTAGAGATGAAGTATGTGAGATGTTGAAACGCAAAGGAGGGGGCTCCCAATTGTAACTGCGCAGCCAATATACCTATTGATATATCCATATAAAGTTAAATATACACAACTGTGAACACACCAGACGGAAAACATGAGCAAACCGATAGAAAGACAAACCTCTGGTTTTCCATGAACATTATTCTTAAACTTGACGGATTTGGGTATCACTGAAGAATTTATCTGATCTAGCAAAAACCAATGCCTTCAGCCATACGATCGAGCAAATTATTATAGAGAATTAAGCTGAGTTTTGATATTGCAATGAAATGGAAAACAACAACAACAACAAAAAACCCAGTATAATCCCCTTGGCTCACGAAAAGACAAGTAGTAACTGGCTCACGAAAAGACAAGTAGTAACACCAAGAAGTCACAACAACATGATAGTAAGAAAATGAAGCGAAAGGAATATCAACTAATACTAAATCTAACAACAATGGAATCCAAGTGCAATGAAATGGAAAGACATTATAATTTCTTTGAATTCTAGATTAGCAGCTAACAAACACATTTACATTTACACTTCAAAATTAATCACAAAGAAACAGATAGCAGCCATAAGAACAACTGAATAACTACATTTGTGGAAGGCCCTGAATCTCTATCCCAACCAAATTATATATCCTTTAACCAGATATATATAAATTGCAACAACATGAACTAAAATGCGAAACAATGTTCACTCTCCTATCATCTATAGTTTGATCCGGTTACACTAAACGACCACATTATTTGCGTGCACTGTGAATAAAAAGAACATAACTAAAACAACTGCAGATTGAAAGTATGGAGAAAATAGGTGTGATGCACACAACATTCTAACAATTCATACTATCAATTAACTTCTTGCAAGTACGTAGGGCCAGGTGTAGAGTTTGAACCCCGTCATTAAAAATTGCAACAAATGGTAGGTCAAAACCCATAACTTTAAAAATACAATGGGTTTAATACTAAAACCAGAACCCGAATCTAAATCCTGGATCGGTTCAATCCTCGTTAAGCAACTGAACATGAACGGGCAAATTCAATTCAACACAAAAAACTCAACATAACATCTTACATCTGGCAATGGTGGTTCTGACAAGCGCACGAGCAAGCAAAGCACTTTTCCTCAGGTCATCTCTTTGAAAGCTCAAAACTTTTTCAATCTCACATGGGGATAGAATTTCCATATACTTGTTCATAAGGGATTCATCCTTAACCTCATTGAGTATCACATACCATAAATGTATTTCCCTAAGAATCAAGACATTAAGCAAAAGAATTAAAAAAAAAATCATTCTTACTTTGTATAACAATTAAACAACGACTTTAAGTTCTGTATACTTACATGTCACTTAAAAGATAATCATAGGTAACTCTATTTAATAGCAGTAATTGGTAACATAAAATAAATGACGAGCAACATGTTATTACACGTTAAATTCATTACACTGACGACGTATATAATATAGAGAAAATTAAAGAATCGAACCTTACTTTGCAGATGGGAGTGCAATAGTAGTTAAAGGGGGTAAAGAACTGAAATTTTTCCCATGAATACAACATTGAATCCTCATTTTCTGCAAATAAAAAAGTGTAAAAATTGAGTCTTTTAAAGGAACATATATAGATATACATATACTGATGTAGATGTAGCAATTTCAACGAGCTAAAAATCAAATCCCATATACATACCAATTCAATGAATCAAAAAGTTTTTGAAGGTTTAGAAAGAAATTCGGCTTTTTCTTCAAGAAGGCGAACCGGATAAATTGTTTTTTTTTTTTCAAATGTTGTATTTCAGCCCCTAAAGTGTGTAAGGTGTGATACCTTTACTCCCATGAAGAGTTGTTTTTGGCGTTTTGGTTGGAAAGTTGGTTGAATTTTTCTTTTTCTTTCAAATTTTCTCAAAAGTTTTTAAATTCATTAATTGTTTTCAAAACATAGAACTAGGGGACTAGGGGAGCCGGGGCATTCAGAGCGTTATAGAGACTTAGGGTACCGCAGGCGCATTAGGGTGGAAGAGGTCGTGGGGGCTTTGCGTAGGATGAGTAGGGGTCGAGCGATCGGGCCAGACGAAATCCCGGTGGAGTTCTGGAAATGCATGGGTAAGCCAAGAGTGGAGTGACTCACCAGGTTGTTCAATGCGATCTTCAGGACCAAAAGGATGCCGGAGGAGTGGAGGTAGAGTACAGTGGTGCCCTTGTACAAGAACAAAGGGGATATCCAGTGTTGCAACAACAAAAGGGGCATCAAATTAATAAGTCACACCATGAAGGCCTGGGAGCGGGTGATCAAGGCTAGGGTGAGAGAGTCGACATCTATTTCCGTGAACCAGTTCGGTTTCATGCCGGGTCGCTCCACTACAGAAGCTATCCACCTTGTCAGGAAATTGGTGGAACAGTTCAGGCAAAAGAAGAAGGACCTGCACATGGTGTTTATCAACTTGGAGAAGGCGTATGACAAGGTCCCTAGGGAGGTGCTATGGAGGTGCCTGGAGGCTAAGAGCGTGCCTGAAGCCTACATCAGAGTAATCAAGGACATGTACGATGGAGCTAAGTCTAGGGTCAGGACAGTGGGTAGCGACTCAGACCATTTTCCGGTGGTTATGGGGCTCCATCAAGGATCTGCGCTTAGCCCCCTCTTGTTTGCCTTGGTGATGGATGCTTTGACGCGGCATATTCAAGGGGATGTACCTTGGTGTATGTTATTTGCTGACGACATAGTCCTGATAGATGAGATGAGGGTCGGTGTTAACGAGAGGCTAGAGGTATGGAGACAAACTCTCGAGTTTAAGGGGTTCAAACTAAGCATGTCTAAGACCGAATATTTGGAGTGCAAGTTTAGCGCTGAGCCGAGCGAAGTGGGAGGGAGCGTGATGATTGGGTCACATAGCCAAGAAGGATAGTTTCAGATACCTTGGATCGGTGATCCAGGGGGACGGGGAGATAGACGAGGATGTCACTCACCGTATAGCGGCGGGATGGTCGAAGTGCATGCTTGCTTCAGGAGTCTTGTGTGATAAGAAAGTGCCAAAGAAACTCAAGGGGAAGTTATACAGAGCTGTGGTTAGACCTGCCATGCTGTATGGGACTGAGTGTTGGCCGGTGAATAAATCTCATGTTCAGAGGATGATGTTGCGGAGATGAGGAAGCTTAGGTGGATATGCGGGCTCACCAGGTTAGATAAGATTAGGAACAAAGTTATTTGGGAGAAGGTGGGGGTGGCCCCAGTGGACGAGAAGATGCGAGAGATGAGGCTTCGGTGGTTCGGGCATGTGCGGAGTCGAAGCCTCGATGCCCCGGTGAGGAGTTGTGAGCGGCTAGCGGTTGTTGGTGTGAGGAGAGGCAGAGGGAGGCCTAAAAGATACTGGGGAGATGTAATTAGACAGGACATGGCCAGGATGCGAATTTCTGAGGACATGACCCTTGATAGGAAAGTACGGAGGTCTAGTATCAGGGTTGTAGGATAGGGGCTTCTAGATTTTTCGTACTCCTTTCCCGGGGTGGGTGAGGCGTGGTAGGGCCGCCCATAAACGATTAGTGTGTGTTCTCTTATGGTAGTCATTTATGGTAGTTGCTGTTTTAATATCATTGCATGCCTGCTTATTTATGGTACATATATCTCATATGTTTAGAAAACTTTTATGCGATGTATGCTAGAGTAACTAATGCGGTTTTTGTTTTTGTTTTTGTTTTTGTTTTTGTTTTTATTTGCCTTTCTTTTCCCTGCGCCGAGAGTCGATTGGAAACAGCCTCTCTGCCCTCTCGGGTAGAGGTAAGGCCTGTCTACATATTACCCTCCCCAAACCCCACCTTGTGGGAATATAATGGGTTGTTGTTGTTGTTGTTGTTGTTGTTTGTTTGTTTGTTTTCAAATTTATTGGAAAAGTTAAAAAAAAATGCAGAAAAAAAAAATCAGCACTTAAGCTACCAATCGTGGCATAATTTTATACTTTTTAACTAAACTCAACTCTGTTGCAAAATCAAATTTAAAATTTTCTATTATGCGACTACTAGGTGTTTCGTGTGTGCAGAAATTATTAGTGCATGATGAAGTATATCAGGAGTTCGGACCATCCACATCCACTAAGGAAGAGTCAGTAGGTATGTGTGGTAGGAATTCATATGAATCTAGTGATTTTGGCACGGTATGTGTTAAGAAAATTTAATAACGAAATACAAATAATTGACTTCGAACTCAGTAAGTCAAATGAATGCCATAAAGTTCAAATCGTAGATCCACCTCTACCCGGAAACTTGTATTGCAATCACATAAGTAAGTTTCCACTATAGAGTGGTCATTTCCTTATGTCAAAAGGAAGATCATATTGAAAAATAAAACCACAGCAGTATTCAACTTAGAAGTAAACACATAAATTACATTCATCCTGCTAGTTTCCCAGCCAAACATGCCCGTTGGGAAAAGTGACAGAATTCCTGTTTGAACTACTAAGTAACCAATATGCAAGCACATACAGAAAATGACTCCATTACAACAGAACTGGATTATACATTGTTTTACTTCAAATATAAATCACAACCATTTGACTTCTTGATGAGGAAGCAATGTCCGTTGTGGCGAGTCATTCATCGCCAGGCTTCCACCCTTTCTGTAGTTGAATTCAACCTATCGATGATTCTGACCCCTTTGCCCTTCTCTACATTCCCAGCTACTTGAACTATCGGCCATTCGTTGCCTTTCTTCAATCCTCTCAGACTAGAACTACCCGAATGCACACTTTTAGTCCTCCGGATTTTTGGTTGAATTCTTCCACTTGCTAAATTGACATTACCAACTCCAACCTCATCCTTTGCGCTGTTAGGAAGGTTTGAGGTTTCACCGAGACAATCACCGAGCACATGAGATTCATTCTCAACTTTAATCTCTACCACGGTAGAGTTAGCAGTGCTACTTGAGGGTCGTCCTTTGGATATAACGATATCCTCATCCTCCTCCACAATTTCATTAGACTTCTGACCAATTGGTTGGAATGAACTATGTTGTCCATTTCCGTCGAATGGTTCCAGTTCTGGTGCAGGACCAGTTTCTATAACAGATTCTTCTCGGTCTTTTAAGGTCCGAAGTATTAGAGTCTTGAGAAAGTTCATAACTTGTACCGCATACATTAAAGCAGTCAAGGGATCCGCCATCTGCAGGCAGAAATGATTAATCTAAGAGTCGCAATAGGAGCAATGATATGATTTTGATCGTGTTTCTTTTGAACTGGATGAAAATTTTGAACTACCTGTGTCATATTTGGAGCGAACACCATAGCTATATTACGTGCATTCATTTTGTTAAAACTTTCCAGTTGAGCAACATCAGCCATCAAGTTAATAGCCCAATCTAATAGAGCAGCTTCAGTTGGTGGAAGAAGTCTCACAAGACGAACACACTCTTCTTCTGATTGTGCACGCATAATCTCCTCCGGTGAGAGAGGGTCCAGAACTCCCCTCGGCAACTCTCTGAACCAAGCCTATACAAGTATCATCACTTTATGTCAATTACCATAGAAGACTTTAATAATTTCCACTTTCAAGAATTGCCCGACAACGTCGATGAATATGTTCTCAGAGCAAGATGCAGAATATTACCTTAATAAGACCTGCTAAGCAATGGACATCAATGTTATCTGGAATTATACCCCTATTTAGTTGCTCCCTGACAAATTCTTCTTGGCCATTTTCAGCATTGATCCTGAATATCCCTTCCGCCTGCAAGTTGACAACCAAATTTAATCATTGAAAACTTATATTCCCTCCGTCCTAATTTATGTGACACTCTTTCCTTTTTAGTCAGTCTCAAAAAGAATGACACATCTCTATATTTGGTAATAGTTCAACTTCAAATTTTTCTTTTTACTCTTAATGAGATGATTTAAAGCACACAAATATCTATGGCGCGTTTTAGACCAAAGTTTCAAAAGTCTGGCTTTATTTCTTAAACTATGTGCCCAGTCAACACTGTCACATAATTAGGACTAAGGGAGTATATGACGCCTTTAGGGATATCACACATAAGGAATTGCTCCTAGTCAAACGTTTAATCGATTAACATGACGGAGATTAAGGAGATGGTTTTCCACGCACCTGCAAGCCACCTTGAGCATACAATCTCCCTTGCATCATCAGAAGGATTGTGGGGACGCTATTTCCTCGGGAGTCAAATGAAAGCTGCATACAGTCTGTTGAAACACCAAAGACTCTTGTACTGCAGAAAACAACACCAACATCAATTAGAAGCGGTCGGCACTTCTTGACTAAGACAACAATATGATTATATGAACATCTTGTTCTTTACCGTATAAAAGCTCAAAACAAGGATATGATAACATTCTGGAATACAAAAGAAGTAACGTACAAGTAGTGTACCAACACAAACAACAACAACAACAACAACAACAACAACAACCCAGTATATTCCCACAAGGTGGGGTCTGGGGAGGGTAATATGTAGACAGGCCTTACCTCTACCCAAAAGGGCAGAGAGGCTAGTGTACCAACACAAATATGCACTATATTTGAAATGGCTTTGTACTAGGTGAGTACTAACTTAAAAGCTGTGAAAAAAAAGTATTGGAATGTAACAGGTGCATATGAAGTCGAATAGATATAGAGGATTCATAATGGTGACCTCAACTAGTTTGGGACTAATACATAGTAGTTATTTTTGTATGAATAATGAAACAATAGCTTGTTAGGCGAAAAAGGAGAAATCTAAGAGCTAATTCTATCTCCAACGGAATTGGCTCGTGAGAAGCACCTACACCTTTTAGATTGAAGAAACCATCGAACGGACATCTCCTAATTCATTTCCCCAATTTGTATCTTAAAAAAAACTAATCAAGCGAATTGAATGCGCCATCTGCTTCCTTCTACGCTCCACTATATGAACACAACGAATGAATCAATGGTTATGTCTCCTTCGACCTCTCAATAAAACCATTGGCAATTGAAACCCTTACCATCATGGGAAATAAAATCGTGAAAAGTCTATCCCAATGGTTCCCTCATTTTAAATGGCTCACATGCTTCTCACGATCCAATTCCGTCAAAGATAACTACCTCCATGTGGTTTAAATATAACAGAGACTAAAAGTGCTCACTTTTAACAAACATAAAGAGCTAAAATTGTTCAATATTTAACGGACAAATTTTTGCCATTTTCTCTATTAAGCTTCCACTGTGTTTTTTCATATCCTTTTCTGAACCATTTTCACATAACAAGAACTGTCTTGCCAATATCGCCATTTACTTAATGAAAATAATGCTTAAATATAGCCAGTAAGCCAACCTAATATGTGTTGATTACATTCTAACATATAGTCAATTTTCAGCTAAGTGTAGTTATCTTGAAGAAAGGAAATTATAAACATGTTGTTTGCTTCAAATCTAACTATAGGCTGTTAAAGAAGATAAGGTTGCACCAATCATCAATTCATGAAACATGATTAATCAAATACTTGTGAATTCTTACAAGATAAATTATTAGCTTTCCCATAATAATATAAGCCACAGGTACTTCTCCTTGAAACAAGAGCATGTGCTGGACAAGGCTGTCAGTATCTTAAACAATTAATTGTTTTTTTTTTTCTAATGGAACCTACACAACTAATAATATATCTAAAAGAAGCCTAAAACCCCTCTCAAAATCCCATTCTACTATTTGAAAAATGAATGTGACATATAAAAACTATCTGAATATAAAATGTCTTTAAAACCCAAACAATAGAAAACAGATACAAGGGAAAACCACAACAGCAATAATAATAGTAATAAAGTAACACCAAACATATAACTTAGGCAAGGAATGATTTTTAGAACAAAACCCCACTATAACCAAAATAAGGATTTTTTTTTATAAAAAGAATATATTAATTTGCAGGTTAAGAACAAACAAGGATTGCGGTGGAGTGATAACTACTTTCATCTTTAGCCAGTATTCTCTAGTTCGAGTCTTAAGTATAAAATTGCCTTTATAAAGAAGTGCTTTATTAGCACGAATCCGAATTTATTCGGGCTCCAGTACAGATATGGCACACACGTGATTTGCACAAACAGGATCATTTAGTGCCAGCATTTAAGAATATTTTTGGGAAAAGAGCCTCGCACCGTAATTTTAAAGCAAGTCGTTAGAATTTTAAAGCACACTCCCAAAATTGCTTCAAATTCTGACGCGAGGCTATTTTTTCAAAACATTTCTTAACAAGGTCACAATATAAAGGATGGTTGTGAAAACATAAAATTACAATGAAAACTGAGTGGATAAAAAAAGGTGCAGCCTGGTATATTAAGCTCTAACTATATACAAGGGCTGGGAGTAGGGCGGGATCATTGCAGGCAACATTACAATGCATTTCTGGCAGAATTTGTTACTTACTGGTACATGACAGTATGTCAAGGCTCCTTACAAACAGGAAACAAATAAATAAATAATAATGTGCAGGTTAAGAGAAAAAATTCTGTTTTTTTTAGGAAAAATTAAAAAACAAACCTGGCACTAGGAGGTCTTCTGGGAACATCAGGTTCAAACTCAACAGGAAGTCCAAGAAAGCCATTAAAACGATCAAAAGTAACATGAGCTACATGTCTTACATTACTAGGCCAGCTAATCTCCATTGAAGAAGAAAAAGAAGAAGAAAGCTGGTGTTCTTCAACACTAAGAATATCAAAATTGCTACTACAAGCAACCAAAGATTTCCTAAAACCAGTAACCAATAATGTTAAAAGAGACAGTTGATCTCCCTCTTCTCTTTCTCTTCTCTTTCTCTCTCTAATTTTTCTACCAAAAATACCTCCTTCTTGTACCTCTGTATTGTATAAATCTACATTGGGTCCACTAATTTCACTCTCTTGGTAAGACCCATCATTATCTAAACATGATATACTAGTAATGGAGCTTGAACATGAAGTAAACTGAGATGGGGTTCGTATAATTTCAGTCATTTTCAAGAAACCAAAAAGAAAAAAAAAATGGATTTTCTTGGTGGGATTTTAATAAAGCAAGAAAAGTTTGGTGTGTAAAATTCTTTATAATGGGGTTTGGTAGAAACCAAAGAAGAAGAGTTGGATTGAAGTGAAGGTTGATTTTGGGAAGGTGAGATATTAATATCACATCATCACTTTCAATACATTCTCATTTGATTTCTCTTTACCTATTTTTATGGAGTATTTATTGCTTCTATGTAGAAGAATTTAGTGGAGTTTTGAGAAAAATAAGAGAAGAGACACTAACTTTAGGAAGAAGAGAAATGGGTTTATAGAGCAAAAGCTTTAGCTGGAATTGGCTCCTCTACCATGGCACTTTCCATGTATTTTCTCTTTATAAATTTTAGGTTTTAAAACAATGATTTTAAGTGTTAATCCTAACTTTAATATTTGTTTATATTTAATAAATTATTTAATACAAATATACTATTAGAGCAAAGTTAATGGATTCTGCGAACTAGTATTCAAGCTTCTAGCTCTAACCCTGACTAATAGTAGAATATTTTTTTCATAAAATTTCCATGTGCTAGTTTTCTCTTTTAAAATTTCTATTGACACTAGTACTCCCTGTCTCAAAAAAATGATACAGTTCAACTTTAAGAAGTTATTAAATTTTGATGGTAAATTCAAACATCAAATCTTTAAAATTTACATATTTTAAAAATTATAAAATTGTTATGAAATAATAAAAGAACAAGAGCAATATTGCAGAGAAAAAGAGAGAGGAGAAAATTCTTATTGAATTTTGGGATGATTTACAATGGGGTAAGACCTCTCTATTTATAGGAGAAATTATGACTTAGTCACAAAGTAAAACTCTCCACAAGATAGACATTCACTCCAAGTAGAATTCTATTCTTAACACTCCCCCTTGAATGTCTACTCAATAAGTAATGTGCCTCATTAAAACCTTAACTAAAATAAAATCCAATGGGAAAAAAAAATCTAGAAAAGGAAAAAGAGTACACATATCTAATAATACGCCTTTTGGTTGCCTCGTTAAAAACCTCGCAAGGAAAATCCAGTGGGACAAAACCTTGTAAGGAAAAAGAATTCAACGCGCATTAACTCCCCCTGATGAGAGCATCAATTCTCATCCTTGAGCCTTTACATCCCGATCTTGTACACTAGCTTCTTGAAGGTTGACGTCGGTAGAGATTTTGTGAACAAATCGGCCATATTATCACTTGAGCGAATCTATTGCACATTAATATCACCATTCTTTTGAAGATCATGTGTGAAAATAACTTTGGTGAAATGTGCTTTGTCCTATCTCCTTTTATGAATCCTCCCTTCAGTTGAGCTATGCATGCTGCATTGTCTTCATACAAAATAGTGGGTAACTTGTCACATTTCACACCACATTTATCTCGAATAAGATGTATTATAGACCTCAACCACACGCACTCTCGACTTGCTTCATGAATAGCAATTATCTCAACATGATTAGATGAAGTAGCCACAATTGATTGCCTTAGTCGATCGCCAAGATATGGCAGTGCCTCCACAGGTAAACACATAACCTGTTTGAGATCGAGCTTTGTGTGGGTCGGATAAATACCCAGCATCAGCATAACCAACAAGATCGGGACTGCAATTGTTGCCATAAAATAAGCCCATATCGGTAGTCCCTTTTAGATACCGCAATATGTGTTTGATCCCATTCCAATATCTCCTTGTGGGAGCAGAGCTATATCTTGCTAAGACATTAACTGGAAAAGTTATGTCGGGCCTTGTAGTATTGGCAAGATACATTAGTGCACCAATTGCACTAAGTATGGTACTTCAGGACCAAGTAGCTCTTCATTCTCTTCTTGAGGTCGGAATGGATCTTTGTTCACATCAAGTGATCGAACAACCATCGGAGTACTTAATGGATGTGCTCCATCCATGTAAAACCGTTTCAGTACCTTTTCTACGTAGGTAGATTGATGAACAAAAATTCCGTTTGCCAAATGTTCAATTTGCAAACCAAGACATAATTTTGTCTTTCCGAGATCTTTCATCTCGAACTCCTTCTTTAAATAATCAATTGCCTTTTGGAGTTCTATAGGAGTTCCAATAAGGTTTATGTCATCAACATATACGGCAAGTACAACAAATTCCGATGTTGTTTACTTTATGAAAACACATGGGCAAATGGCATCATTTATATAGCCTTCCTTTAATAAATACTCACTAAGACGATTATACCACATTCGTCCTGATTGCTTTAGACCATACAAAGATCTTTGCAATTTGATTGAAAATATTTCCCGGGATTTTGAATTATTAGGCATTTTGAAGCCCTCGGGAATTTTCATGTATATCTCATTATCAACTGAGCCGTAAAGGTAGGCGGTAACCACATCCATTAAATGCATGTCAAGTTTTTCATGGACATCAAAACTAATGAGATAACGGAATGTTATAGCATCCATAACGGGTGAATATGTCTCTTCATAATCAACACCAGGCCTTTGTGAAAATCCTTGTGCAACAAGGCGTGCCTTATATCTTTGCACCTCATTTTTCTCATTTCTCTTGCGTACAAAGACCCATTTATAGCCAACAGGCTTAACACCATTAGGTGTTTGGACTATAAGCCCAAAAACTTCACGTTTTGCAAGTGAATTCAATTCTGATTGGATTGCTTCTTGCCATTTTGGCCAATCAAGTCTTTGTCGACATTCTCCGACAGATTGAGGTTCAAGATCCTCATTTTCTTGCATAATGCTGGATGCAACATTATATGCAAAGACATAATCCACCACTATATCCAATCGATTCAAATTTGTCTCAATATCGATTGGATTTATTGATAGTTCCTTATTTTCTTGAGTCTCGGGCTCGGTGGATTCCTCATGAATCTCAGAATTTATTAAGTCGTGGATTTGTTCATGAGATTCTTTTATAGTGTCATTTTGATCATTTATTTTCCTTTTTCTAGGATTTCGATCTTTGGATCCTAATGGTCTGCCACGTTTCATGCGTGCTTTTGACTCATCAGCTATGACACTAGAAGATTGTCCAATAGGGACATCAATACGGATTGGAACATTCTCCGCGAGGATATGTGATTTTGTTATCCTTTTCATATCCGTAAATGCATCTGGCATTTGATTTGCTATTCTCTGCAAATGAATAATCTTTTGTACCTCTTTTTCACAAATAGAGGCACGTGGATCAAGATGAGATAATGATGGATTTTTCCACAAAATTTCCCGTTTGGTTTCACCAACTTCTCCCCTAATTTTGGGAAAAGTGTCTCATCAAATCGTCAGTCTGCAAATCGTGCAATAAATAAATCTCCCGTTAATGGCTCGAGGTAGCGAATAATGGAGGGCGATTCAAACCCAACATATATTCCTAACCTTCTTTGCGGACCTATTTTGGTGCGATATGGCGGTGCTACAGACACATATACCGCACATCCAAAAATTCTTAAATGGGATATATTAGGTTCATGACCCAAAACTAATTGCAACGGGGAATATTTATGATAATTTGTTGGTCTGAGACGAACTAGCATTGCTGCATGCAAAATGGCGTGACCCCAAACAGAAGTGGGCAAGCCTCGTTTTCATGAGTAACGGTCTTGCTATCAATTGCAGACGTTTAATTAAAGACTCTGCAAGACCATTTTGAGTGTGAACAAGAGCTACGGGATGTTTCACTTTTATCCCAATTGATAAGCAATAATCATTAAATGATTGGGATGAAAACTCAGCAGCATTATCAAGTCTAATAGACTTAATTGGATTATCATGAAATTGTGCCCGTAATCGAATTATTTGTGCCATTAATTTTGCAAACGCGAGGTTGCGAGATGACAATAGGCACACATGAGACCATCTAGAGGATGCGTCTATCAAGACCATAAAATATCGGAACGACCCACTAGGTGGGTGAATAGGTCCACAAATGTCCCCTTGTATACGTTCCAAAAACGCGAGGGGACTCAATTCCAACCTTTGTTGGTGATGGTCTAATAATTAACTTGCCTTGATAACAAGAAGTGCAAGAAAATTCATCATTTAAAAGAATCTTTAAATTCTTTAATGGATGCACATTTGAGTTTTCTATGATTCGTCTCATCATAATTGATCCAGGGTGTCCCAATCGATCATGCCAAAGTACAAAAGTATTGGAATCGGTAACCTTTTGGTTTACAATAGAATGTGCCTCAATTGCACTAATTCTTGTCCAATACAAGCCACAAGATAAAGATGGGAACTTCTCAATAGCCCTTTTCTGGCCAGAGGCATTTTTGGTAATGATGAGATATTCAAGATTATTCTCATCTATTGTCTCAATATGATATCCATTTCTGCGGATATCTTTAAAACTCAACAAGTTCCTCTTGGACTTGAAGGAGAACATTGCATTCTCTATGATAAGTATTGTTCCCTTAGGCAGAGTTATAGTAGCTCTTCCAGAGCCTTCAATTAATTTACTACTACCAGAAATTGTAGTAACATCTGCCTTACACATACTTAAATGCGAGAAATATTTCTTCTCTTTGAGTATTGTATGTGTTGTACATGAATCAACTAAACAAATATTTTCACAATTGAAATTTGATTCAAGTTTGCTTTGAGGGATATCCATATTTGCTTCCCATAGTTTGACATACAAAAGAAATATACAAATAAATATTAATATTTTCAGAAGGAAAAGAAACAATTATAAGTACACAATACATATGATTAATATAATTATAACAAATTTATTTACATGTGAAAGTTATTTACTTTTGTATTCTTCTAGCTTATGTGCCACAAAGGAGTAAGTAAAACGTGACTAACCAATATACAAAAATTACCCTTTACATAATGTGACGTTGTGAGGTTCGTCGTATATCTTACTATTAGTCACAACAAAATATCGTAATTAAAAAAAACCATTTTATTACAAAGTAGTATATATAGATGTGATAAAATATTAAACAATATTTATGTAGTATGAAAGGTAAAATTAAAATGATGAATTAAAATAAGGCAAAATAAAGATGATTGATGACTACTGCTCATACAAATAATTGAGTATCTGAAAATTCAAGATTTTGATACGAAACACTATTTCATAAACTAAACTGTTCCAGTGTTAAAAACGAAACCAGAAGACTAAATAAATTGAAACATTGTTTAAACGAACTAACACAATTTTATAAAATAAATAAAGCTAATGACTATTACTCATGTAAATAACTATGATTACATGATGTTTATTCACTAACTATTGCGAATAAGCAAAAAAAAATTTTAAACTACTCAATCATCTTTAACCACGGATCCATCACCGATCAGGTGGTCTATTTTCCCATCAGGGCGCTCAAAGAAGTCTGCCACATCCAAGTGGGTGATGTCAAAATCATTATCAAAGACAAAATTGGCTTCAGGGCCTTTATTCTTTAGAGATGCTTGATAAAGATCAACCAAATGTCTTGGTACACGGCAAATTTTTGCCCAATGCCCTTTTCCACCGCAACGATAGCATTCAATTTCTGAATCATTTGTTTTTGGCTTCTCATCTTTCCCTTTCCACCTTTTGTGGTTATTTCTCTTTGGGGGATGATTAACACCAGGAAAATTTCTTCCTTGCCTACGGCCACGGCCGCGGCTACGTCCATGATCACGATCACGATTACGGATAGAGTCACGACCACGACTATGATCATGATCACGATTGCGATTAGAGTCACGGCTTTTTCACGCTTAGCATAATGGGAATATACCTCATCCGCTTCAGGCAATGGTGTAGACCCGGTGGGTCGATTTTCGTGATTTCTCATGAGCAAGTCATTGTTTCGCTCAGCCACAAGAAGAAGAGAAATCAGCTCGGAGTACTTCTTGAAACCTTTCTCTCTATACTGTTGTTGCAGAACCATATTGGAGGATGAAACGTTGTAAACGTTTTCTCAAGCATATCATAATCACTGATAGTATCTCCACAGAGTTTCAATTTAGAAGTAATTCTAAACATCGCAGAATTATATTCAGAAACAGACTTAAAGTCTTGGAGCCTCGGATGAGCCCAATCATATCGTGCTTGTGGAAGGGTGACCAACTTTAAGTTGTCATATCTTTCATTTAAGCCATTTCACAAAACAAGTGGATCTTTGACTGTGAGATATTCAATTTTCAACCCTTCATCAAGGTGATGGCGCAAGAAAATCAAGGCCTTAGCACAGTCTTGGGTGGATGCTTTATTTTTGTCTTTAATGGCGTCTCCAAGACCCATTGCATCTAAGTGGATTTCAGCATCCAACACCCATGTCATATAGTTCTTGCCCGAAATTTCAAGGGCAACGAACTTTCTTTTCATAATGTCAGTCATAATTAAAAAGAGGAGAAAAATTACCTTAATCTTCTGAAGGAGCTTCTTGAGACGGTAGAGTCCCGTGCTGATAACGTGTTATGAAATAATAAAAGAACAAGAGCAATATTGCAGAGAAAAAGAGAGAGGAATTTCTTATTGAATTTTGGGATGATTTACAATGGGGTAAGACCCCTCTATTTATAGGAAAAATTATGACTTAGTCACAAAGTAAAACTCTCCACAAGATAGACATTCACTCCAAGTAGAATTCTATTCTTTACAAAAATAATATTATAAGTCATAATAATTAACAATTCAATATATATTTAAAAGATTATGAAAAAATTGAGGTCAAGAATAACTCATTTTACTCTATATTTCAGCTTTTTGGGACAGCAAGAGTAATTGATAATAGAATATATTTTCTATACAATAATAGTATGCATAGAGTGATTAGAAAAACTAATTCTTGCATAATTTATAAATTATGAGTTGTCAAAAGTTCTAAGTTTATTTACTAAAATTTAATCTTTCTTATTTATTGTAGGGTTCAATAATTTGTTGATAAGAAAATACAAATATCTTTTCAAAAGAATTCTGTCCTTTTCATATTTCTATTTATAATTTAATAAAATGCCCTAAAATATTCGAACTTATTATAATGAATATTTAACAGTACCTAATTCAAATGTTTAGAATTACTAAATTTCAATAGTTGAAGGTCACCTTTGTAGTTTTACCATATTTCCAATTTTGAAGAAAAAAAAGAAGAAAAAAGGTCAATCTGATTTCTTTATCACACGACTCGCTATGTTTAATTAATTAAAGGGACCCAGAGTATAATCATGAAGAATTAATATGGCTAATCTAATATTTACATGACCTAATAACGAATAGATCTTATCTACTCTTTAAACTTATTTATTGCTTTAGCAGGTCATTTGATATGAGCAGTTGAATTATTAATGGGTGCTTTACTATTTTGGAATAAATGAAGGCTTTAGTAGCATAATGACAACTTGTATTGTGTAGGAAGCTACCTGGTTCTGTTAAGGTAGTTGCAGATCCAAGGAAGAAAAAGAACTGATATTTATGCCAAACGTCTGTCGTATTTTTTAAAATAGTTATCTTAAATTATATGTCATTTTAAAAATTCAAGAAAAATAAATTATATTTTTCCATTTTACCCTTAAGAATAGTTATTCTTGAAGATGGAGATAGCATATAAATAAGATTTGTTTGGCTCAAAAGTAAATGATGTACTTTGTAAGCTAAAAAACAATCAAAAATATGAAAGGGTAAATCGTAATCAAATATACTAGACCTAAATATGTAAGAATTATGTTATTATTGTAGATATAATATTGTGATAGTTTAAGATAGAGATAGAGAGATAATAAGAGAGAATGAGAGAGTTGTATTATTCAAGAATAACACTAATGTCTTTTGCAATGGGAAAGTCCTCTTTATATAGGGAGAGACCTTCCTTAAAATAATAACAAAAATACAAGAAGCGATCGACGTCCTCCTAGCGAGGACGCCTGGTTTTAATTGGCGTCACCTTCACACTTACGTCCAAGCCGTGCCTTTACTATAGCAGGTATGCGCTTATTGGGCGTACACTTCGGCGTAGAGGCGTATAGGGCCAAATTTGACCCCATACAATTAGTCCCTCCGCTCGTTGGAGGCGTATGGCATCGCTGATCGGTTGACACGCGGCCTCGTTTCCAAAATGACGTCATCACCGGCATGCGTCATAATTATACTTGCTCCCGAGGTGGTTCAGGAGATAATGTGACGTTTTGGTTTCCCGTGCCCGTTTTGAATCATGCCTTTTTCGATTTTCGTGCATCTTAGCCCTATAAATAAATGGAAGGTTCAATCTTTTTTTATCTTTCAAACCTTTGAACTCTTTCTACTTCCCTTTTCATCTTTCTTTCGAGTAACTGCTACTTCGTGCTAAACTCTTCCATTTCTTTTGAAACCAGACTTCTTATTATTAGAGCTTTATTTCTTATAGAAAATATTATGGAAAAATGTCAACAAAGTTGCAAAAATGCCAAGGGTGATACCCCATCTAGGGTTCCACCATCTTCTGTTGGTGACGGGGGAAAGGCAGAGAAATCCCTTGTCCCTCTTAGTATAGATAACGCCCTCCTGAATGAGATACATGCCCGTACATATTTCCCAACTAAGAGTCTGACCTCTCCTTGGGATCACATCGAGTTATTACAATCCAATTTGGACGACCTTCAAGTGATGTACCAGATTCTGAACCATGAGGAGATGGTGTCGGTTAGGATGGACTATGCCAACGTGCACCGGCCGAGATACTGCACATTCTGTGAGTATCCGTTCTTGATCGCTTACGGCCTCCCAATTTACCCTCTAATAGAGGAGCTTTGCTGCTTTTACAATGTAAGCCCGGCTCAGCTCACTCCCTACAGTTTGAAGGTGTGTCGTATCATGACCACCTATACAGCCAGGGACGAGTGCAGCATCTTGGTCCACAACATTTTGTAGTTATTCAACCCCGGTTACATGAGGGGTACCATGCTGCAGCTAAAAAGTCGTGGCACAAGGGGCTTGGTCGTTAAGGCGGATGACAAGACTAACCGCCGCTTCTAGCGTAAGTTCTTCTATATCAGGACGGAACACCCGGTGTCGAATCCCGAAGGGTTCTCGGAAAGGTGGAATCCATAATGTAAGTATTTTTACTTGTAGAATTCAGTGATGTTTACGATTTTGATTGTACAGCCATTGTGACTTCTTCTACTCCCCCCCCCCCTTTTGCAGCAAGGGCTTCTCCACCTCGGTTCATTAAAAATATTAGGTCGTGGGTGGAGAGAGTGATTCCATTTGCAAGTGGAACGCTGCACCTGATCTGCGTTTCGTGTGCGCTATGGCCTACCAGGTAACCCTCTGACTATGGTTTGGAGGTTTCCTTAGGTTTCGTTACCTGACTTATTCATGTTGGCAAGTCAGAGCGCCCCCAAGAAGAAGAAGCAGAACGTCACTGCCTCCTCTATGGCGGGGACTGATTTTGGAGACGAGTACGTACCCTGTGGCTCACCCAGTAATGGCGTCTCGAAGGTTCCTCAACCTGAGGTTGCGCCTGTGGCTGTATCCACAAGCGAAGCAACTCCTTCACCGCCATCCCTACAGCCCGTGGAGGAGACTTTTGAGGGTGAGGAGCCGCCAGAAAGGAAAAGACACTGGTTAATGCTTGGCAAGGGGTTAGCCACAGAGGATGAGCGGGCGAGCGAGCCCCGTCGAGAGTCAAGGCTAGTTTTTATGGTCGATGTCATCCATTCAGGGAGGTCGGATCCCCAAGGGAGGGCAGTTCTTGATTCCACCCTGGAACGCATTCCGGAGGGTGGCTTGTCGTCTGCCGCTAAGGAAGCGTTGTGACATCCAAATCGACTGCTAAAAAGCAATAGATACGGTCGCAGTAATATAATTTATCCAACTATGAGTCGGGGTCGAATCCCACAGAGAACAATGTGTAGGCGAATAGGTATGTAAGAAAATTACCGCTAGTTATGCAATGCCAAACACTAAGAATAGTGGTTGAAAAAGTATTTATACCTAAATGCAAAAATGTAAACTAACCTAGAAAGCAAGTAAAATGATCAGTGGCTACAAGTATGGTTGCTTCGGGAATTACACTGAAGTGGTCATGGACTTGTCAGTAATCATGCTTCTTTTCATACTTATAATTAATTTATTGAACTATTCGGGTATAAGGTTAATAATATACATAAGAATCTTTCGAGTTCTTATGAATCTATCCAAGTTAAATCAATACCTATATGTCTATGGTATTAATATAAACAAGATTGCATTTACAACTCTTATTTTTCAACCAAACAAGGCAATTAAGTATATGTCTATCTTAATTGCAAATTCTTCACCCGATGCCCGGGATTCAAATCTTGTTCTAGTTGATTTTATATGCAACCAAGAATTTCCTTTGTCAAGTTTAACTCAAGGTTCGTAAATAATATTTCACTGTTGGCCGAGCAGTAAAATAATTCAAACCAAAATCAAATAAATAACCCACAACAATAAATTCAATATATTCAATCTAAGCTTCAAATAACAAGATCTCTATTTAATACATAAGCACAACCAGGTATTTAATCCACAATTTAAACATGAATATTCTCATAAATAAGATTCAAGTGTTGGAAATAAATACTACACACTTAAATAATCAATACAAAGCAAGGAGATGAAGAAATAAACATAAATGGGTAAGAAAATCTTAACCACAAACTTCAATCTTCAAGACCCAAGTGTGTGTGCAAAACCCTATCTTCCAAAAATATTCTCTCTAGTTCTAAGAACTTAAAATAAGCCAAAGATATCTTTACAAATGAGCCTAATCAGGTATTAAATGATTTAGGGATCAAAAAGCGTGAAATTCCATAATAGCCCATGCCTGAAGCACGTACTTCGCAATTGCGAACAAAAGTTCGCAATTACCAAATATGCCCAGACAAGCCTGAGCTCGCAATTGCCAAACAATCTTCGCATTTGCGAAGATTGACCTTTTAATGCATAGTTCGCATTTGCGAAAATACACTCGCAATTGCGAGGAATACCATTTTACTGCACAGTTCGCATTTGCGATAATCCACTCGCATTTGCGAGGTCTGCCAAATTCCTGCTAAGTTCGCAATTGCGAACACTTCTTCGCAATTGCGAAGGTGTCCTTTTTAAGCCTGTTTTCGCATTTACCATTAATTGGTCGCATTTGCGAACCTTGAAGGCACTGCCCAGATTTTCCTCTCTTTTTGGCTTCTTTTGACTTGTTTTCACTTGGTTTGTTCATCATTACTTCTAAATCACATTCAATCCTGTATAATAGAAGTAAATAACATTAAATACATGATTTTATCACTTCAAACATAGCAAATGTATTGGTTTAAAGGCAAGATAAGTTGGTATTTTACCAACTTATCACACCCCCAAACTTGAACTATTGCTTTTCCTCAAGCAATGGAAACGATAAAATCTTCTCCCAAGTGACTAAATCAACCTCATATCCTCAACACACCAAGCCAAAAAACGAAAGTCTACTTTAATTATAAATACATGACTTCGATTGGTACCAACAATTACTCCAAAGCATATGAATCATTTAGCATTTCACATAAACTTCATTATACTTCAAGTGCTCAAACACTAATGCAAATCAAAGTAGCAACCAAGTCATGACACTAAAGCTTCAAAATTTGCCTCTATATCACAATCAACTTTCTTGGGTCATTCTTATCAATTGAAAATGAGATTCGATTCACAACTAAATTCTCATGTGCCCTTACCTTCAAGAGAGGATCTCACACTCATAAATCTCAATTTAAATCAAAATTGGGATATCAAATGGAAATAATTAACTCACTCTCAAAAAGATATTCAAATGCATACAAGTAGTACCATAGGCTTGCCCTTTATGTATTCCTCCACTGATGTAGACAACTTAATTCAAAATTAATTAGGACTTAAAAGGCTGTAGTTTAGGCATTTGGCTAAGGTAAGGCACAATTTAAAGTGACTCAAAACTTTCCCAAGACCTACAAGGTTCACAATTAAAGTTCACTTCCTTCAAAGATATTTTTCACCCTTTTTTCACCTTTTAATCCACACCTAGTCATTTATTTACAACTTTTATCAACACACACACACACACACACACACACACACACACACACACATATATATATATATATATATATATATATATATATATATATACACATTTTTTCACAATCCAATTCACCAATTATTTTACGTACCTTTCACCTTCTCAAATCAATTCCATATCACAACTTTCCCAACTTTCACCCCCAAACTTAGGCTTTTAGCCTACATAAACACTTTCAAGGTACTTTAGGGAAGTAGGGTGCCAAACGATATAACATTTAAGAACAAAGGATTTAAGCATGTAACATGGTTGCCAAAGAATAAGGTTTAAGGCTCAAAATTGGTTGACTAGGGAAAATATTTAAGGGTAGGAAATTTAAAATATACTAGCGATCCAAGGAAGGCCTAATATCATTTTTCAAACTAAGTTAGTCTATAATTTCTCCTCAAAACACATTCCGGGCAAGTTCTTGACCACAAGTACTACAAAAGAACTTACAAATAAAACTCACCGCACATGGCACATGAAAACTCAAATGGAATACAAATCTACAATCTAATTAACACAAATGACTCAATCAGGTTATATAGCATACAAGAAGCTATTTAGTGAATTAAAGAGCCAAAAATTGAATCTAAAAGGTCATGACATTCTCTTACTTCAATTGTTTTCTTTTTCAACAATACAAATTCATATGCCAATGTTTAAATTATGTTGGTACCAAGAAAGTCACATTTTTATCAATGGGCACAAATCCCAACTCAAACCATTTATTTTCCCAAATTAACAAAAACTAAATCTAACCACAAGACTAACTCCCTATAATTTATTTCTATAATTACCCGGTTCAAGAAAAGAAAAAGAATTTGGCATTCTTGGAAAAAGAACCATGGTATAAAGAAAATCAAGGATATCGCCACTAACACCAAGCATACTAAAATAAAACTGCTATAAAGAAAAGAAACAACAAAATCATTAAGAAGCTAATGAAAATCACGTACTAAACATACTACATTCATCATACTAATACCACACATGATATAATAACTAAAAAAAATCACAGTACTAATCTGCCAAATATCCATAAAGAAGAAAATAAAATTATAGCAGTTCTACAAGAAGCCACCCCCAACAAAAGATATTGTATTGTCCCCAATGCAACTAAACATGATATAGTAAAAGATGGTGGAAAGTGCTCCATGAATTCTGCATCAACTGCTCTCCTCGCTCACTGACTCAAACTCATCATCCTCTTCTTCTTCCTCGGGCCACTCTATAGGAGTATCATCAGGATCCACAGCTCTGCTCGATGGTAGCCGGTCCTGAGGCTTAAGGACCTTCCATATGCGCTTAACACCCTTCCACATGCGAGTAAAGAATTTATCCCTCTTCTTCTCCCTTTTCACCATTAGGATGTGTGACTTTTCCAAGTTGGTATGAGAAGTCCTCAGCTCGCCATGCTTCTTCGCCAGCTCAGTGTATGCTTTTTCCAAAGCCTTGAGGTGATCTCCATGCTTCCTTTGATCGTCAATGTATTTCTGGAAATCTTTCTTGGAAATGTTAACAGATCCTTCAGATGTCTCCCCAGGTCCCTGGGGAAGGCTAGAAACTAGCTCACGAATAACTCCCATCTCCTCGCTGATCACAACAAATGGTCCTCCAACTGATGATGATGGCAGACTACTCTGAGAAGATGAAACCATTTTCCTCTTATTCGGCTTCACTGCTCCTCCCTCTCCCCTTTTCTTCAATAGATGTATGGGCTTCCCCGGATCTACCCAATTGTCCCCAGGAGCTTCCTCCACCCTAGCAAGCTGACATAACTCAGTAATCAGTGAAGGGAATATCAATGAGGGGCTATTTTGGATCCGATACTCTCTCAGTTTATTTATAAAAATCTCGCCCACATTTAACTAAATGCCATCAATGATGCAAGCTACCATTTGTGCTCGAGTAATTGGGATGTTCCATATGTTAGAGACATGGGAGATACGACTATATATGATAGCCAGCCATATCTTTGCTTCTGCAGTAAATTCTTTTGATGTAATCCCCCTCTTATCAGCTGCCTAGGGAACGAATGCACCTGGGCATAGTTTAGACACCAACCACTCTCCCGAAGCACAATCTTTTTCTTTGAATGGAGTCATGTCATGGTCTAGCAATCTATAAAACCTGTTCACATCTTTGGCCCCAAAGCGCACCATTTTTCCCCTAATTCTCATCTTGGGCTTTTTCAATCGGATTGCTTGGAGGTTCCCATAAAATTCTCTCACCCATTGCTCATTTGCTCGGCAAGGTTGAGTGGCAAAATAATTCCATCCCATGCCCATTAATCTTTGGTAGAACTCGGGAAGACGTTCTTGGACATCATCCATCACTATCCCATACTCCGGAAGCAACTTCTTTGAGAGCATCTCCTCATAATACCTGTCCTGGCACTCCATTGTCAGGAATCGGTTGCCATCGAAGGCTTGCCTTCTGCCTCATGATGTTCACTTGAGGATCCTTCTGAGTTCGGGTGCATTGTTCAATTATAAAACCTATAAAAAAATTGGTAAGTGTTAAAACATGGTATGGCAATGAATAATAGTGCAAAATGAAGTAAATATGCCAAAAGAATGATCGGACAATCAAAACTCAGCCTTAGAAAAAGTTCCAAAGTTTTGAGATTTTGAAGTGCTGGGCTGCAGATGTCGCAATTCCCAGAATTTCTTCGCATTTGTGAAGAAAACAGTCTTGGGAATTGTGAAGTTTTTATCGCAAATGCGAACTCTTCAGACATCTGCCAGTTTTTGCAATTGCGACTATTTTTTCTCAAATGCGAAGTCGTAAATGCGAATTTTTTTTTTTGCAATTGCGAACCTTCATCCCCAAGTTAGTGTTCTTGCAGAGAAAAGTTCTTAGGCACAAAATATTTTCAATCCAAGCCATTTTAACCGAACCCAACCATTAAACAATCATATATCATGTATTTAACTTCATACACAACTACAAATCAAGAATATCGATGGTTTTAGCCTCGAATTTCATTAGGATCTTACATCGAACACATTAAAAGCGCATATTATTTGCAACTATTTCACAAGTAATTGGATACTCAGACTTCCCCAAATTTTACCATGAATAAGCACACTCACTCTCAACCAAACCTCACCCAGAAATCACAAGAATTTCAGTTTTTTACAAATTAGGGCTAAGAACATTTTGTAGCTATTTTGAACCCTAGGGTTCCATAATATCAAACAAAATCAACAAGAAAGTGAAGATGAAGAAGAAATAAGCATAAAGGATAAGCTTTCATACCTGATTCTCTTCAAAGAGGAGTGAAAATTGATGGATTTTCAGTGATGAGAGAGAGAGAGGAAATAGTTTTAGAACCTTTGGAGTGTTTTGTGAAATTTTTGTTTTAAAAATGAGTCACATTCGATTTTTACTCTACAGATGTCGCAATTGCGAAGACAGTTCATTTTGCTTGAGTTTCGCAAATGCGAACTCTGCCCTGCATTTTCCAAACAGCTACTGGTTTTTGCCAAATAGGCTGTTTCGACCTGTGCAAATCAACTCCAAAAAATCTTAAACTTGGCAGATTAGTTAAAAATATTATTCTAAGATATTACAAAAAATTAAATTTCAAAAATGACAAAAAATTTGAAAAACGATGGGTTGCCTCCCACCAAGCATCGTATTTAATGTCGTGGCACGGCGCAAACAACATTACCACTTTTCTCGCCACTTGGATGATATGAACTGGCCCCCTAGCTTGGAATCAAGCTTATGACCACAAGCGATGGGGGGTGGTAATTTGATGTTCGAGCCAATGCTTAAAATCTTCATTTTGCACTTCTTGGCTCTCAAGTGAGGAATGTCATTTTGCTTTCTTGTTTCCTCAAATTGTAAAATGTATGGCATGAATTTTTCTTCCTCGCAATCCTCCACTGACTCGTGTAGTTCAACGCCCGTATCACCACACAATTCCAACGTTGAAAAATGCGAGGAATGTGATTTCAAACCTTCACTTTGCAATTGTTCTTGGACTTTGACATCCTCATTTTCCCCCGAACTAGTGTCAATCTCAACCACATTTGCATTTACACCGATTGACTCTAATTCCATATTTTTCACGGCATCCTTAATAGTATTTTGGTCAAATAGTTGAAATTCTTCTTTCTGCTCCACAAGCTGACTAGTATCCACAAAAATTGGTTGTAGGGCATCAGACGGCTCAACCTTTTTATTCAATTGAGCATGCAAGTCATGGATATCTGAGACAAATTGGTATATCTCTTCTTGTAGCTCAGTTCTTGCTTCTATTAGTTGTTCTGTCATATTTGAAAGACCATTACATAAAAATTCATGAAATTTTATCAATTGAGCTTGTTCCTCTAGCCAAGATTGGCTCACTATATATACTTCTTCTAAACTATCTTCTGATGAGAACTCGCTCTCTTTAGTCACTTTCTCCGCTTCAGCTTTCATTCTCATGATTGCTGCACTAATTCTTTGTATAGTCTGTCGAATTTCATCTTGTTTCTCAACTATTTGCCTTATCATGTCCATAATACGAGCTCTACTTTCCATCATCCACTTCCTTGGCCCTATAATTTTCATCAAAACAAGTAGATTCATCATAGTAGGGGCTTGGGGAAGGGAAAGAAAAATATGCACAATAATCCTAATGACCATTTTGGCCACCACACTTATCACAAATACTCCACTCATGGGTTTGAAATTATGCGCACAATCCATCCCCGGGAGAATTTAAACAATTTTGCCACCAGTGTAGTCCTCCACAATAAGGACAAGGATCATTAAAGTATGAACAACTACCATCTGACCAATTCTTATGATGCCATTTTGAAAAATAAGAAAATAAACAAGAAAAATTAATTACACAAATATTCACAAGTTTGGATCAAAGAACTTTCGCTTACTTCTCAAACAACCAAAATTACGCCAAATTATTCCCCGGTAAGGGCGCCATTTTTGGTGACATCCAAATTGAATGCTAAAAAGCAATAGATACGGTCTCAGTAATATAATTTACCAAACTATGAGTCGGGGTCGAATCCCACAAAGAACAATGTGTAGGCGATTAGGTATGTAAGAAAATTATCGCTAGTTATGCAATGCCAAACACTAAGAATGGTGGTTGAAAAAGTATTTATACCTAAATGCGAAAATGTAAACTAACCTAGAAATCAAGTAAAATGATCAATGGCTACAAGTATGGTTGCTTCGAGAATTACACTAAAGTGGTCATGTACTTGTTAGTAATCATGCTTCTTTTCATACTTATAATTGGTTTATTGAACTATTCGGGTTGTTGATTATAAGGTTAATAATATACATAAGAATCTTCCGAGTTCATATGAATCTATCCAAGTTAAATCAATACCTATATGTCTATGGTATTAATATACAAGAATGCATTTACAACTCTTATTCTTCAACCAAACAAGGCAACTAAGTATATGTCTATCTTAATTGTAAATCCTTCACCCGATGCTCGGGATTCAAATCTTGTTCTATTTGATTAGCAGTAAAATAATTCGAACCAAAATCAAATAAACAACCCACAACAATAAATTAAATATATTCAATCTAAGCTTCAAATAACAAGATCATCTATTTAATACATAAGCACAACCAGGTATTTAATCCACACTTTAAACATGAATATTCCCATAAATAAGATTCAAGTGTTGGAAATAAATACTACACACTTAAATAATCAATACAAAGCAAGGAGATAAAGAAATAAACATAAATGGGTGAGAAAATCTTAACCACAAGCTTCAATCTTCAAGACCCAAGTGTGTGTGCAAAACCCTATCTTCCAAAAATGTTCTCTCCAGTTCTAAGAACTAAAAATAAGCCAAAGATATCTTTACAAAATGAGCCTAATCGGGTATTAAATGATTTGGGGATCAAAAAGTGTAAAATTCTATAATAGCCCATGCCTGAAGCACGTACTTCCCAATTGTGAACAAAAGTTCGCAATTACCAAATATGCCCAGATAAGCCTGAGCTCGCAATTGCCAAACAATCTTCGCATTTGAAGATTGACCTTTTAATGCATAGTTCGCATTTGTGAAAATACACTCGCAAATTGCGAGGAATACCATTTTACTGCACAGTTCACATTTGCGATAATCCACTTGCATTTGCGAGGTCTGTCAAATTCCTGCTAAGTTCGCAATTGCGAACACTTCTTCGCAATTGCGAAGGTGTCCATTTAAAGCATGTTTTCACATTTACCATGAATTGGTCGCATTTGCAAACCATGAAGGCACTACCCAGATTTTCGTTTCTTTTTCGCTTCTTTTGACTTGTTTTCACTTGGTTTCTTCACAATTACTTCTAAATCACATTCAATCTTGTAGAATAGAAGTAAATAACATTAAATACATGATTTTATTACTTATAACATAGCAAATGTATTGGTTTAAAGGCAAGATAAGTTGCTATTTTACCAACTTATCAAAGCTGATGGTAAAGTGAGGGTGGAACCTAAGATATCCCCCGTAGATGCGGATGTATTGAGGAGAAATCGAGCCCGCGTGAGGATGATGGCATGTGGGTCTAACCGCCGAATTCTGATCCCAAACAGGTATAACTTGTTGCAACATAGTGAGTAGGCTGCAATGGGTATGACCCTGCTGTGTGCGGCCGCTGAGCGCGAAATGTTAAAAGATGTTAGCGATAGGGATTTATCTCGGAGGGTTACCGGCGCGGCCTTGCAGGTATATTTCGATTTTCTTCATGTTTCGTAAAGTAAACTTTGGTGCATACTTATTTACCTTTTTTCTTTTACCTCTTCCTCAAACCATCATTTTGGAGATAGAGAGGGGTCGACGAGCGTAGAAGAAGGTCGCCACCTCTAACAAGGTGGTAAAGAAGTATTGGCAATGTCGTACCAAGAATCAAGCACTAGCGGACCTACTCATATAGAACCCATAATTTCAGGTTTTTCTTGAGGGAATGGAGCAATCGGAGGCCCAAATAAAGCGAAGGGTAGTTCAGCTGGAGCAAGTAGATGACCAGCTGATGGCCGCTTTGACTCGAAATATTAAACTGGAGACTCTTCTCCAGTCAAAGGAAGATGAACTGGAGGTTGGTCGTGGGGTAGCGGCAGAGGCCACTAATTTTTGTGTCGAGATCGATGCCTTAACCACTTAGCTTAATGACAAGACGGCTGAAATTGAGGCTCTTAAGCAGGCTGCTGCGTCTAGGTCCGATGAGGGTGTGCATGGCAAGGCACGGGAGATGTGGGTGTACACCAAAGCTAAGTTGGTCGTGTTTGAAGAATTCCTTGTTGTAGGCCAAGCCATTGAGGTGGAGGTGGAGGATCAGCGGCGTGTAGCTCAAGTTGCCCGTGAAGCCTGCGGATATAGTTCCGATTCCTCAGACCGGGCAGGCTATAATTTTGAAGGCGTTAATCATCTGGTTTCCGGGTCCTGGATCTCTGCAGCTTATTAGGTTGAGGGCGGCGGTGGGAGAGATGGCGGACCTGCGAGGGACAGCGAATGGAGCGGCGGACTAGTGGGGGTGGAAACGGGATGTCAATAGGACTTGTACTTATTTTGTTTTTGCTGTTTTTGGAGATGTAAATAGATCCTATTGTACATGTATTTTTTGAAGATAATAGAAGTTATTCTTTTGCTGTTACTTTCTTTTTGTACCTTTTATTTTTGGTATCTGATCTCTGCATAGTGGATGCCTGCTTGTTTGTAGGCTTCTTTAGTGTGCTTCTCGATCGTTGCTTCTGTTATCCACCAATCGGGAGTGATTTTAGTCAATAGTGGTGTTGCTTTGTCTGTTACTTACATGCTTTACGCCGTAATCAAACAGGGTTGGCGATCATTGGTGACGGCGGCCTTAGCCGTGATATTGTCGATGGTCTTAGCCATATATGTAACTTTGACTGTCGTCGAGTTACTTTTTTGTCGTAGTCGAGCTAGATCGACTTATTGACGACAATTTCCTTAGCCATTTACATGTTGTAGATGGCCTTGGCCATATACGTGATTTCAACTATCATCGAGTTATTTTGTTTTTCGTACTCGAGCTGGGTCGACTTATTGATGGCGGTGGCATTAGCCATTTACACGTTGGAGTTGGCCTTGGCCATATACATGATTTTGACTGTCGTCGAGTTATTTTGTTTATCGTAGTCGAGTTGGTTGGGTCGACTTATTGACGATGGTGGCCTTAGCCATTTACACGTTGGAGATGGCCTTGGCTATATACGTGATTTAAATTGTCGTTGAGTTATTTTATTTGTCGTAGTCGAGTTGGGTTGACTTATTGACGATGGTGGCCTTCGCCATTTACACGTTGGAGATGGTCGTAGCTTTTCATACATTGGATATGGCTTTATAATTTCATATTAAAGATAGTCGTAGCCTTCATACACTAGAGATGGCCTTAGCCTTTCATACATTGGAGATGGCCATAGCCTTTCATACATTGACGTAGCCTTTCATACATTGGAGATGGCCGTAGCCTTTCATACATTGGAGATCATGCTAGTCCAGTCCCTTTGTCATACCAGTCAGAAGGACATACAGAGTGGCTGGTGTGATAAACTCTTTTTGCAAGTATCTCCAAGTGTCCCCTCTGCCGCTTCGTTAAAAACCTTCCCAAGAAAACCCCATTGGGATAAAGCTCGGGTAAGGGAAAAAGAGTGCAACTCGGAAGACGCCTTTTAAAAATGGAAATACTTAAGGTGGGCGACGTTTTAATTGTTTTGGAGCGTTTTTACTTCCATTGTCTCTAACTAGAATGCCCTTTTATTTGCTGCTGCTGTGATTTTGTATGGTCCGCCTTATTTGCTGCCTAGCTTTCCTTCACTTGGGTCTTTCGACGCTAATGTCTTGGCTTTGAGGACATATTCACTCACTTTGAGTGGCTGTATTTTGGCCCTCTTGTTGTAGTATCTTTCGACTTGTTGTTTTTGGGACACTATTATTGTGTGGGCCATTTCTCTTCTTTCCTCTGCCTCATCGAGGTCTTGAAGTCTGTTCATGTCGTTCTCTGTTCCACTTGTATGCGAGTACCTCAAGCTTGGTTTGCCGACTTCGACCGGTATGAACGCATCAGTTCTATAGACCACCTTGTATGGTGTCCCCATAGCACATCCGGTAGTTGTTCATGCCATAGTTCTTTGGCGTCCTTGAGCTTCTTCTTTTTCAGTATGTTTAGTATCGTTTTGTTGGATGACTCTTCTTGGCTTTGGTAGAGGGGTGGTATGGTGTGAAGAGTATTTGCTTAATATGCCATTTTTCGAAGAACTCTGTTATCTTCTGGCCGATGAACTGCCATCCATTGTTGCAGGTGATTTCTTTGGGGATGCCGAAGCAGCAGATGATGTTCTTCCATATAAACGCGATGACTTCCTGTTCGCGTATATGGACATATGCACCTGCCTTCACCCACTTGGAAAAATAGTCAGTCAAAACTAATAGAAATCGTACCTTTCCTCATCCTGCTGGTGTCACACCCCTTTTTTTTATCAAAAACAAACTTTCTTACTAAACCCTCTTAAATTAATAAAAGAATTTTGTAAAAAAGCTTGGAAAGGATTTTCAATTTTGAAAGTGACAAAAATTTGTGTTTAAAAGGAAATAACTCAGAGTCGCCACCTGACATTGATTTCGGTGTGCCAGGCCACCGTTTTTAAAATGATTTTCCTTTAAAACACTTTTAGACTCCAAAACTATGTCTGCACCAGAGATTCGGGTAAGGGGGTTCATTTGACTCGGGGAGAAGGTGTTAGGCATTCCCCAAGTCCCGTGAAGGTCACGGTTGCGTACTCGTTCAAGTTGGCTTTCAAAACATTCAGATTGAGGTCAAATACACAAAAGCAAAATAAATACACATGAGGCTCGAGGTCGTCCCCACCTAATAAAGGAAAATGAAAAGTAAAAGAAAGGAAAATTCTAAGCTAACCTATACTAGACTTTTTACCATGCTTGTGAAGGCCTTCGAAATATTCACATAATTCTTCGGAGCATACCCCGGATAATAATATATACAAATACCTTCGGGGCATTACCCGGATAAATATAATTACGGGAACGACCTCTCACCTCAAATCAACGGAAATCCTAAACAAACTTGCCTACCCAAGTGTGGTCGGCCTAAGCATACTCCTAGCGAACAAAGTAAGAAGGCATAATAAAAAAAAAAAAAAAAAAAAAACTAAAATAACTATAGGTTCATTTCGTTTAAACTCCAACCCCACGACCAAATTCAAGAAGTTTTCGCTCTCTGTTTTAATTTTTCTATGTTTATAGTATCACAAAAAGCCATCAGACACATAGAACCATACTGTCAAACAAATACTCAAACCATTCAAAGGGTCTAAATAAGAGAACAATTAATACTATATTAAATTAAGCATAGAAAGGAATAATATTAACGAATCTAATATACTAACAAAGATGAAGAAAACTTAACACATGCTTACCTATCACACCAAATCCTAAAGCGTTCATTCAATGGAACTTGGAATTTACTTTAGCTAAAATTGCAAAAATGCAAACAGTAACCAAAGGAACAAACCACAGAGTAGTACTACTAAGGCATGATGAACGTGAATCAGACGTTAATTCAAAAAGATCAATAAAACGGATCGAGATAGATTAACGAGATTACTGAAAGCATGAGATTAAGCAAAAATAGTAAAAGAAAGGGATAAATAAACCTCAGATAAATATGAAATCCGATTGAAAACAATGTTGGGCAACTGAATCGCGCACAAGATTCAAACTGAACCCTCGCCGGAAAACCTCGTCGAACCTGACCGGACTGCCTCGCTGTCTCCTTGTTCTGATACGTCTATGCGTGAGTGAAGGAGTTCTGTTAAGAACCCTTTTTTGGTGATGGACGACTGATCTGACTCGAGAATAGCAGGGGTCACTGGTAGGGCGGCTTCAGGTGGTGAACGATGGAAATGAGAGTTGCGTGTCGTGTGCGTGCGAGTGTCCTGGCTGCTTTTGGTTTGTCTGCTGTTAGGGCTGGCCGCTGGTTGTTGTTGGTAAGGGAGATGGGGTGGGCGGCTGGGGTATAGAGAAGAGGGTGGGGGTAGTTCAGCTAGGGTTTTTTATTTTGGGTATTGTTATGAAGAAGGAGATCAGGTTTGGGCGGCGGCTCCTCCTTTTTTCAGCTAGGTTTTGTTCTTTTGTGTGTTATCTTATAAGGGAGATGGGTAGGGTTTTTAGGGGATTTGATTAAAGACCAAAATGGGCGGGTCGGGTTTGGTTGAAAATGGGTCAAGAGTGTTGGGTAAGGTATTTTGGGCTTTAAAATTTGGGCTTAAAGTCTAAAAATTGCAAAATACTACTAGAATCCTATTGAAATTAAAATAACTAAATATTTAAAAATACTACCTTTAAAAATTGCGCGGGTCAAAAATTACGTGCTTACAGCTGCCCCTCTTTGCTCGTAAACACGAAGAGTTTTCGGAGCAAAGAACTATAAGCGACGTAATCAATTTATGACCCGACGCTTATTTAGAAAGACAAACTAAGGAAAAGAGAATGTGACCGAGCTCTGGTATCTGAGCTGCCTACATATCCCCGGCTATAGAGGAATCAGGCCACGTGTAGTTCAGAAGTGTATGAGACGATGGAGTGTACCGAGGTGGAGAGTCGAGTCGAGTGCCGTCGAGGTTCCGGTTCACGGTCCTGTTATTACATCAAGATCAGAAAATGAAAAAGACTAACTAAACCTATTAACTATGAGTTACAAGATTCCTATCTCTAAGTCTTCTGAAGATTGATCTTGATTCTTGAATGGTTCTTCATGCAGACTTCAGATCTGAACCTTGATGCTCGCTAGATTCAGGTGTTAGCTCGTTTTCTTCTCCCTTTCGGATCAAAACTGGACATGCAGTGCTTGTGACTTTAGTCATGTCTTTAGCGATCCACCTCTTGTCTCGGCCTCTGCATTTTGGACTCGCCTCCATTTTCTCTTTTTTTTATTTTTCTTTTTCCCTTTTTTTTTGTTTTTCTTTTCTATTCTGGATTGAAATTACTTATGTTGATCACCTCAGATTATTGACTCGCATTCTTACCGCGCTTCTGCTACTTCAAGCATGAACTGATTTCTGAAATGATTTCCCTCATTATCTAGGTGGGTGCCTGACATTACAGCAAAACAAACAAAACAAAAGAAACTTTTCTGCCCCAGTTTGGGACTGGGGCATAAATGTGAATGTTAATTGGACTATGCTACCTACAAAGCTCTCAAAATTCTAAAATTAAATCCCATTATCCAGGAGGGTCCTGAAAATTCTAAAACTAAATCCCATTATCCAGGAGGGTCCTGAAAACTTAAAATTAAATCCCATTATCCAGGAGGGTCCCGAAAACTTAAAACTAAATCCCATTATCCAGGAGGGTCCTAAAAACTTAAAATTAAATCCCATTATCCAGGAGGGTCCCGAAAACTTAAAACTAAATCCCATTATCCAGGAGGGTCCCGAAAACTTAAAATTAAATCCCATTATCCAGGAGGGTCCCGAAAACTTAAAATTAAATCCCATTATCCAGGAGGGTCCCGAAAACTTAAAAATAAATCCCATTATCCAGGAGGGTCCTGAAAACTAAAAATTAAAATCCCATTATCCAGGAGGGTCCCGAAAACTTAAAACTAAATCCCATTATCCAGGAGGGTCCCGAAAACTTAAAACTAAATCCCATTATCCAGGAGGGTCCTGAAAACTTTAAAATTAAATCCCATTATCCAGGAGGGTCCCGAAAACTTAAAACTAAATCCCATTATCCAGGAGGGTCCCGAAAACTTAAAACTAAATCCCATTATCCAGGAGGGTCCTAAAAACTTAAAATTAAATCCCATTATCCAGGAGGGTCCCGAAAACTTAAAACTAAATCCCATTATCCAGGAGGGTCCCGAAAACTTAAAACTAAATCCCATTATCCAGGAGGGTCCTGAAAACTTAAAAGTAAATCCCATTATCCAGGAGGGTCCTGAAAACTTAAAACTAAATCCCATTATCCAGGAGGGTCCTAAAAACTTAAAATTAAATCCCATTATCCAGGAGGGTCCCGAAAACTTAAAACTAAATCCCATTATCCAGGAGGGTCCCGAAAACTTAAAACTAAATCCCATTATCCAGGAGGGTCCTGAAAACTTAAAAGTAAATCCCATTATCCAGGAGGGTCCTGAAAACTTAAAATTAAATCCCATTATCCAGGAGGGTCCTGAAAACTTAAAATTAAATCCCATTATCCAGGAGGGTCCTGAAAACTTAAAATTAAAATCCCATTATCCAGGAGGGTCCTGAAAACTTAAAATTAAAATCCCATTATCCAGGAGGGTCCCGAAAACTAAAAATTAAAATCCCATTATCCAGGAGGGTCCTGAAAACTTAAAACTAAATCCCATTATCCAGGAGGGTCCTAAAAACTTAAAATTAAATCCCATTATCCAGGAGGGTCCTAAAAACTTAAAATTAAATCCCATTATCCAGGAGGGTCCCGAAAACTTAAAACTAAATCCCATTATCCAGGAGGGTCCCGAAAACTTAAAACTAAATCCCATTATCCAGGAGGGTCCTGAAAACTTAAAAGTAAATCCCATTATCCAGGAGGGTCCTGAAAATTCAAAAATTGAATCCCATTATCCAGGAGGGTCCTGAAAACTTAAAATTAAATCCCATTATCCAGGAGGGTCCCGAAAACTTAAAATTAAATCCCATTATCCAGGAGGGTCCTGAAAACTTAAAAATTTCTTGCCCCTGCTTTAGAGGGTCCCGAAAACTTAAAATTAAATCCCATTATCCAGGAGGGTCCTAAAAACTTAAAATTAAATCCCATTATCCAGGAGGGTCCCGAAAACTTAAAACTAAATCCCATTATCCAGGAGGGTCCCGAAAACTTAAAACTAAATCCCATTATCCAGGAGGGTCCTGAAAACTTAAAAGTAAATCCCATTATCCAGGAGGGTCCTGAAAACTTAAAACTAAATCCCATTATCCAGGAGGGTCCTAAAAACTTAAAATTAAATCCCATTATCCAGGAGGGTCCCGAAAACTTAAAACTAAATCCCATTATCCAGGAGGGTCCCGAAAACTTAAAACTAAATCCCATTATCCAGGAGGGTCCTGAAAACTTAAAAATTAAAATCCCATTATCCAGGAGGGTCCTGAAAACTTAAAAATTAAAATCCCATAAGTCACGCTCACATCTTGGATGATTCTGAATATAATTTTGCTCCCTGAACCATGCTTTTCCCATAGGAGGTCCATGTGGACTTAAATATTTCTTGCCCCTGCTTCAGACAAATAAAATCTTGTTAGTTTGAAAATGTGGTGGTTAGTTTGTGGCATTATTCCCGAGCATCTGCTTCCACCACTGCCATGCTTCATTCCGATTAGCTGCATCAGGCTAGCAAAGACTTGTTTAACCTTTTGATTGGAATTAGACCACAAAACCTCTGTCCTGAATCTCTCACATTCACTTGTTGCATTGTGTTTTTATTTTGAGAGTTGCTGAATCTTTGTATTCTCAAAATTCAAGATCCACTCAACTGCCTGAACCTCAATTATCACCATACTTCAAAACCATGTCAATTGTGATGTGCATGGCCAAACTCCGCTTTGTGCAATTGGAAAGCTGGTGGCAAATTTTAAAGCCATTTCTCACTTGTTCTGGCCAAACAGACTCAAGAAGGGACTCTAACAAAACGAGAGAAACAAAATAAGGGACAAGGAAAAGAGATGATACTTAACAAGAAAATTACTAAGTAGAAACTTATCAGATGTGGATACCAACTCTAATGACCATGACATGCACCTTTGGACTAAGTGGCCTAATCTCTCAAGCAAGTCTAATATTCAACTCTTGTTGTACCTCTTTGCTGTGAAACTGGGCTTCAGCACTTCAATTGTCCCATTTGATCAACAATCCTCAGTCGACTTGTAGTGCCCTGAAGGGTTTTTACCATCAAGCCTCTCTCATTTTGCTCTTTTTCTCAACTCACCATCGCCTTACAGTGCCCCTGAGGGTTTTCACCGATAAGACTCTCTCATTTTATCATTTTCTCTCATTGTTCTAAGAACAAAGGTATTACCCATGATGCAGGGAGATCATACTTTCACCAAACACTTGATATAGCATCCTCAATGATTGGTCGGAAGGTCTTCTTTTGGACCGTAATGTAGGCTTTTGGACAGGGTTAGAAAGAAAGGGTAGCATGAAGGCTCAAAATAATTCAAGATGAAAGGGTTCAAAATTACAACTTTTGGAATCAGGTCTTTTGGAAAAATTAAAACTTTTTCCCCAGTTTCATGAAGTTTGGGGAATTTTTTTTGGATTTTTCTTTGATGGTATTTCTTAAAATTCTGCCCCAGTATTGATTTCGGGGGATTATGAAATATTTTATTTGGTATGACCGAACCGTAAGGCTGCCTACGTATCTTGTGATGACAAGAATCAAGTCGAACGTAGTTCAAAAGACTACTTTTTGTTACTATGTTTTTTCTCTTTCTTTTTGTTGTTTTTTTTTCTTTTTCTCATTTCTTTTTTTTTTTTTTTCTCTTTTTTTTCGGTCCTGACTCTATTTCTGATTCCAAAAGAGGGGTACGAAACAAAAAATTAGTGCTCAAAATGGGTAGCAAAGGATAAAAGTGTTTGGGTAGCAGAATAAAAAGCCTTCGTCATGCCAAACTTTGAGAATGCCAACTACAAGTGTGCAATTGAAGATAAGCAAAGAAATCATGCACATATCTATTGATGGCATCATCACAAACAGACAGTGCTGATAGGCAATACCTTTGTCCCAATGAATGATCCTTGCCAATTCAGAGCAAACTTGATTCAACCTTACCTTCACGTGGAATAATGCATTTCAGCGCTGACACATTTACCGCAAACTGCTTGAGAACCATTTCCTTGTTGTATGCTCTTATCAACCTCTTGATTTCCAAACTTACTGCCTCAGTTTCACTTAATTCAAGCCTTAGTTTATCTCAGAATTCATGAATCCTTACTTATTTCCTCAAATGCCTCTTTTGTCATGTTCAAAACTGTGCCATTCCTTCATGATCAGACTAGCTTTCATGATCAGGCCGAGAATTATGTGTGCATGTCATGTCACTTGAGTTAGGATGAAGAGAACTATAAGAGAAAAACTAACCTAAACAAGAAACTGACCAAAACTAATAGAAAACACGAGATTGCATTAGACAGATGGTGAAAAGGGTTTGAACAGAACAATAAAAACAGACATGGGTTGCAACCCTGGGACAATCCTAAAGAACATTAGACGAGTTACTACAACTAAACAAACTAGACAAAATGAGAAGAAGAAGAGTTTGAGCCACAAGATAATATCCGGATTACAACCCCGAAATAACCCGGACAAGCATAAGTGACAATAAAATAAACCACCAAAACTCCTTCCTGCCAACCAAGAAAGGAGTGTCTTTCCAATTACCAAGCTCAAAATATTAGCCACTAGATTGCACATCAAAATTACCGGGGCCTTCACCAATTTCAATATCATTAACTTCAGTCAGCAACTTCCCAAAAGGTTTCCCATACTCCATGTCACCATGCATCTTTCCAACAAATCTTGCATCATCATGTGCAGGTAAAGAATTTCGTGCAATGTTTGGGTATCTGGAGTTGGGAATGCGATTGTTTTGGCTGGTGGATCACGGAAAGTTTGAGAGGAAGCGCCAGGGTAATTGTGGTAAGGGGTGAAGCCTGGTGCGTGTTATAGGGAAAGATAAATGGTAGTAGGAACCTGGACTTGTGATAGTGGTGGAATGGAGGCATGATTTCCTGTATAGTTGGTAGGGAATGAAGGTGGAGGATGTTTCTTAATCCAGGCATGATACATTTCTGCATCTGTTGTTTCAACCTTGGACCTCATCTTTCAATTCAGACTCCGACTCCACAAACTCCTTCGGCGGGTCAACAACTCTTGTGTCAAAGTCTTTGCTAGCCATGGGTACCTTGCTCTTTTGACCTTATGTTGTGTGAACAAATAACCAAGTGCCACAAACTAACCACCCTCTGTTATAATGAAAGTAACATCGAGGAGCAAAACAAAGCCAACATGTTAGCATTAGGACATTTATCAGATAGAAATATCACATTACGTGCAATGCCCCTAGCAACAATTAACGGTTCTAAAATGGCTTTGAGGGTACGAAGGTCATTTGGCATCATCCCCACTTTGTTCATTTCAACCTTCTCTTTTCTTTCATTTCTAGCACTTCTTGGCTTTCCCGTTTTCCTTCCTTTCCTTTTCTCTTTAGTTGTCACTCTTTTCTTTCCTCTCCTTCCTCACATCCACAATTCATTCTTTTTTTTTCTTTTTCTTTTTTTCTTTTTTTTTAGTTTTCAGAAAAATGATTCGATCGAACCCTATGTAGGTTGCCTACGTATCATGCCCCTCATGAATCAGATCAAGCGTAGTTCTTGAAAAGTAATGGATAAAATAAACTAAGAAACAAAAATCTTTTCTGGAATTTTTAATTATAATTTTTTGGTTTTTCAAATACAAAACAGGAAATACTATAACAAAAGACTCGACAATCTTAACTAGACTGACAGACTCAATACGACTGTACAAGACTAAAAATTAAAAGACAATCATAAAATAGACTAAAAAAAAAATTAAAAAGTTTTTTTCAAGCAGCTCGTGCATGCAATGGTCTTTGACTAGAATGGTCCTGGATATATCATGCTCAAACTCTAGCAAATCACTCCATACCTGGATGGAAAAAATAAGATCAAGTGAATCAGAGAATCAAGACATTAAGTGACACCACGACACCTTCTATTGGACACATGCAAGACACGATTGAGCTATTTTTTAAAATTAACATATATGGCCAATGATGGCTATTAGTGCAAACTTAACAAATGTGACTACTCTTATATGAAACTACCATACTAATGCTTATATGGATTTAACTCTCATTGATCATAGCCCAAAAATTAATTTAAAGAAATAACTCATTTTGCAAAAGTGGCCGATATGGCCAAAAGTGGCTAAAGATGCAAATTCTAAAAGGAAAGACCTTAAATTGGTATAATACCTAATTATGGACTCAAAATCCTAAGACATGGGTTTATTGCACCACTTTTGCAAAAATGGCCCCATTTTGCAAGAATGACCGATGTGGTCAAAAAGTGGCTAGACATGCAATATTTGGCTAAGACCCCGCAAAGCCAAGAACCTAGGACTTACTAGGATGACCGGACCCTATGTGGGTTGCCTACATATCTCGCTCCGAGAGACGAGAATCAGGTTCGCGTAGTTCGGGAAGATGCAATTAATTTATAAAAAGCTATATTTTATCTTTTTTTGAAAAAAGATGGAAAAAAGTGTAAAATCTTTTTGAATTTTCTTTTTTCTTCTTTTTTCTTTTGGATTTTTGGAAAATAATGAAAAAGTATAAAATCTTTTTGGATTTTTCATTTTCAATTTTTGAAAAATAATGGAAAAGTGTAAAATCTTTTTGAATTTTTCATTTTCAATTTTTTTTGAATTTTTGAAAAATAAGGAAAAAGTGTAAAATCTTTTTGAATTTTCTTTTTCTTCTTTTTTTTGGATTTTTCTTGAAAAATTGTGAAAGGAAAATGTATCCGGACTCTATTTTCTTCATTTTTCACCCTTCTTTCCCGAACATCGGTCCGCCAAATAACATTTTTACCCTCAAAGATGCTACATTTAGCACATAGGATGATTACATGTCATTTTTGACCACGGGCCCATTTTGACCAAATTTGGACAAGTTTCCTACAAAGGGACACGGTACCTAGGACCGAGCCCTGCTAGGTCTAAATGACATGATACAAAAATGACCTAAAGGCTGACCTAAGTTTGTGGTTCACTAACAAGTCGTTTCAGGGGGAGCGTATGGTCGATGGTGGCTGCTTAAGCTTTCCACCCACTCCATACGTCCGACGGCCCCCCTCCTAAATTAAGGGTGACTCAACAAAGATTTCGTGCACGCGACGCGTGCTCCGAGACTTGTTTCAGAAAGAATTGACCAGGTAATGCATATGATGACAGTTATAAAGCAGTAAACACATAAAGAAAAAACTGTAAACAAATAAGCAATTAGCAAATAACAAAATATAAAAACATAATAAAAATCAAATAAAGCTAATGAAAAAGCACAAAAACCTCAATCAAATATTCTAAAAGCCAACAAAATCAAGTACTAGCTCGAACCTGCAAGTCCCCAGCAGAGTCGCCAGAGATGTCACACCCCCTTTTTTACCAAAACAAGCCTTCTTACTAAACCCTCTTAAATTAATAAAAGAATTTTGTAAAAAAGCTTGGAAAGGATTTTCAATTTTGAAAGTGACAAAAATTTGTGTTTAAAAGGAAATAACTCAGAGTCGCCACCTGACATTGATTTCGGTGTGCCAGGCCACCGTTTTTAAAATGATTTTCCTTTAAAACACTTTTAGACTCCAAAACTATGTCTGCACCAGAGATTCGGGTAAGGGGGTTCATTTGACTCGGGGAGAAGGTGTTAGGCATTCCCCAAGTCCCGTGAAGGTCACGGTTGCGTACTCGTTCAAGTTGGCTTTCAAAACATTCAGATTGAGGTCAAATACACAAAAGCAAAATAAATACACATGAGGCTCGAGGTCGTCCCCACCTAATAAAGGAAAATGAAAAGTAAAAGAAAGGAAAATTCTAAGCTAACCTATACTAGACTTTTTACCATGCTTGTGAAGGCCTTCGAAATATTCACATAATTCTTCGGGGCATACCCCGGATAATAATATATACAAATACCTTCGGGGCATTCCCCGGATAAATATAACTACGGGAACGACCTCTCACCTCAAATCAACGGAAATCCTAAAAAAACTTGCCTACCCAAGTGTGGTCGGCCTAAGCATACTCCTAGCGAACAAAGTAAGAAGGCATAATAAAACTATAAAAAAAAAAAAAATAAATAAAATAACTATAGGTTCATTTCGTTTAAACTCCAACCCCACGACCAAATTCAAGAAGTTTTCGCTCTCTGTTTTAATTTTTCTGTGTTTATAGTATCACAAAAAGCCATCAGACACATAGAACCATACTGTCAAACAAATACTCAAGCCATTCAAAGGGTCTAAATAAGAGAACAATTAATACTATATTAAATTAAGCATAGAAAGGAATAATATTAACGAATCTAATATACTAACAAAGATGAAGAAAACTTAACACATGCTTACCTATCACACCAAATCCTAAAGCCTTCATTCAATGGAACTTGGAATTTACTTTAGCTAAAATTGCAAAAATGCAAACAGTAACCAAAGGAACAAACCACAGAGTAGTACTACTAAGGCATGATGAACGTGAATCAGACGTTAATTCAAATAGATCAATAAAACGGATCGAGATAGATTAACGAGATTACTGAAAGCATGAGATTAAGCAAAAATAGTAAAAGAAAGGGATAAATAAACCTCAGATAAATATGAAATCCGATTGAAAACAATGTTGGGCAACTGAATCGCGCACAAGATTCAAACTGAACCCTCGCCGGAAAACCTCGTCGAACCTGACCGGACTGCCTCGCTGTCTCCTTGTTCTGATACGTCTATGCGTGAGTGAAGGAGTTCTGTTAAGAACCTTTTTTTGTGATGGACGACTGATCTGACTCGAGAATAGCAGGGGTCACTGGTAGGGCGGCTTCAGGTGGTGAACGATGGAAATGAGAGTTGCGTGTCGTGTGCGTGCGAGTGTCCTGGCTGCTTTTGGTTTGTCTGCTGTTAGGGCTGGCCGCTGGTTGTTGTTGGTAAGGGAGATGGGGTGGGCGGCTGGGGTATAGAGAAGAGGGTGGGGGTAGTTCAGCTAGGGTTTTTTATTTTGGGTATTGTTATGAAGAAGGAGATCAGGTTTGGGCGGCGACTCCTCCTTTTTTCAGCTAGGTTTTGTTCTTTTGTGTGTTATCTTATAAGGGAGATGGGTAGGGTTTTTAGGGGATTTGATTAAAGACCAAAATGGGCGGGTCGGGTTTGGTTGAAAATGGGTCAAGAGTGTTGGGTAAGGTATTTTGGGCTTTAAAATTTGGGCTTAAAGTCTAAAAATTGCAAAATACTACTAGAATCCTATTGAAATTAAAATAACTAAATATTTAAAAATACTACCTTTAAAAATTGCGCGGGTCAAAAATTACGTGCTTACAGCTGGTAGCAGACCGAATATGTTCATTCCCTATTTTGACGAAAGTCCATGAGGAAGTAACTGAGTGGAGGGGCTCCCCTGGTTGGTGTATCATGGGGGCATATTTTTGGCATTGTTCGCATCGGCGATTATATTTTGCTGCATCTTTTTTCATAGTTGGCTAATAGTAGCCGACCTATATTAAGTAGTGTACGAGGGTGCGATTACCTATATGGGCACCACAATGGCCTTCGTGTAATTCTTCAAGTACTTGTGTCATTTGGTGCGGCCCTAGGAACTTGGCCATGGGTTCGCCAAAGGTCCTTTTGTAGAGCTCGCGCTTTATCAGGCAATACCGGGCGTCCTGTACGCAGAGCTTCTTGGCCTCTTTGTTGTTAGGTGGGAGTGTTCCATCCTGCAAATAGGACACAAACTGGTTGCGCCAGTCCCAAGACAAATTTAAGGAGAGTACCTCAGTATGATCAATGGCTGAATGAATGAATGTGACCAAGCTTTCTTTGTCGAAGTTTTTCGTGGTTGCGGCTAATTTTGCTAGGCCGTCTACCTCAGATTTCCGTTCCCTCAAAACCTACTCGTAGCGGTACTTATCGAGTTCGGTCACTAATTAGTGGATTTTTGACTAGTACTTTTGCAACCTCTGCTCGTTGATTTGGTAAGTCCTAGTGACTTGGTTCACCACGAGCTGGGAGTCGCAATGGAGAACGAGTCATCGAGCTTTGTACTTGATGGCGAGTTTTATACCTACAATAACAGCCTCGTACTCGGCCTCGTTTTTAGTCATCTTGAGGTACCATATAGACTGGCAAATTATTTTGCCCATGGGGACCTCGAGAATGAGTCCCAGTCCCTATCTCGAGGCATTAGCGGCACCGTTAGTATAAGAGCTCATATGTCGGTGTTGGAGGGGGCATGATGTGCCTCTTGTTCCACCTCGAGTAGTATCTCTGCGCTGAAGTCGTCTACAAAGTCGACGAGTAATTGCGACTTGATGGTGGCTCTTGAGAGATACGAGATATCGTGCTCGCTGAGCTCTATGGCTCATCTGGCGAGCCTGCCTGATAACTCAGGCTTATGTAGGATGCATCTCAAGGGGAAGGTTGTCATTACTTTTATGGGGTGGCATTGAAAATAGGGTCTGAGCTTCCGTGAAACTACGACCAATGCCAGAGCTAATTTTTCAAGGTGTAGATATCGTGTTTCGGCTTCCACTAAGGTTTTGCTTATATAGTAAATAGGGGATTGCGTACCTTTAGTCATGCAAACCAATGCTGCTGACAGCAACCTAGGATACGGCCAGGTACATCAGCAGGGGCTCGCGCGGATTTGCTTTGGCCAACAGTGGTGGCGAAGATAGGTACACCTTCAGTTTTCTCAATGCTTCAACACATTCCTCATTCCATTATAAGCCATTTTCCTTTCTCAGTACATTGAAAAACTTGTGGCATCTATCGGAGGACCGCGAGATGAATCTAGATAGGGCGGTTATCCGCCTGTCAGCTTTTGCACCTGTTTTTTGCTATTCACCACTTCAGGTATCACGTCTATCGCCTTGATTTGATCTGGGTTGACCTCGATACATCGTTATGATATGAGAAATCCTAAGAATTTCCCTGAGGCTATGCCGAAGGTACATTTCTTGGGGTTCAGCTTCATCCCGTACCTCCTCAATATTCCAAAGGCTTCCTTTAGGTGGTTGATGTAATCCTCTTTTCTTGTCGACTTCACCAACATATCATCGATATAGACTTTCATAGTCTTACCGAGCTTCTCTTTGAACATCTTGGTGACCAGTCTCTAGTACGTAGCCCCCGCATTTTTTAGCCGAAGGGCATTACTTTGCAATAGTAAGTCCCTTGATGGGTGATAAAATTCGTCTTCTCCTAATCTTCCTCAGCCATCATGATTTGATTGTAGCTGGAGTAAGCGTCTAGGAAGATTAATAGCGCATGTCCTACGGTGGCGTCGATCAATTGGTCGATATAAGGTAGTGGGAATGAATCCTTCAGGCATGCTTTGTTCAGATCGGTGAACTCTACGCACATTCTCCACTTCCCATTTATTTTTGACCATGAAGACGTTGGCGACCCATTAGGGGTACTTTTATTCCCTGATGGAGCCATTGGAAAGTAGTTTGTCCACTTCCTCCTTGACCGCTTCATTAATTGCGGCATTGAATTTCCTTCTCATTTGTTGCATGGGCGGATATAATGGATCAACATTCAGCTTGTGGGTGGCGATGTCTCATGGAATCCCTAACATAGCTGAATGGGAGAAAACAAATAGATATGTCTAGTTAGTTAGGAATTTACGATACTTACTTGGGTCGGCGAGGCCGTGGACGATGTAAGCTTTCTTTGTTGGGTCGATGTCGTCCAATTAGGTTGGGTCAAGATCTCTGATCGTTTCTTTACAGGCTTCCACGATGTCGGGATCTCTGATGGCATCCGATGTCGGGTCAAATTTAGTCCCCAACACGGCTAATTGCTATGCCTCCGCACTCTTCCCCTTTAGTTATTGGGTGTGGGCGCAATCTTAAGCAATTTTATAGCATTCTTGCGTGGTGCATGGTTCTCCCCTAATGCTGAATACTCCCCATGGGGTAGGGAATTTGATCACTTGGTAAAGGCTTGAAGGAACTGCCTGCATGACGTGTATCCATGGCGTCCTATGATGACGTTGTACGTCGTTTATTGGTTCATCACGTGGAAAGTTGTTTCCATCGTGACTTCTCCTGCTAAGACGGGTGGTGTTATTTTTTTGGATGTCTGTTCCACTGCATTTTTGAAACCAGTTAGTGTTATGCAGCACGGTATTACCCTATCCTCGAGTCCCATTTGTGCAAGGACCCTTGGGTGGATAATACAGGCAACACTTTTGTCATCGATCATGACCCTTTTAACATCTGCATCAACGATACGTAAAGTAATAACTAAAGCATCATAATGAGGGAAAGACAAACCACTGGTATCAGACTTATCGAAGGCGATACTATCTTCGAAGTCGTCATACCATTTATGGGCGAGGGTCCACTTCAATGTGTGTGTGTATTGCGAATTTGACGTGATTAATCACCGAGTCATCGCCGCTACCGACGATCATATTTATCGTTCATGTTGGAGAAGGCAGCATTGGCGATCTGCGGGGTTGTTTCCCTCTGCATGCAAAGTTGATTTTCCCTTTGTCGCTGAGTAACTCTCTTAGGTATTCCTGGTTCAGCATCCCGACCACTTCTTATCATAGGCCTATGCAGTCTTCAGTTTTGTGTCCCCATTCTTGATGGTACTCACATAGGACATTTGATTTCCTTGTGGCAGGGTCCGACTTCATCTTTTGCGGCCACTACACCTTGGTGCTTAGCTTCTCTAATGTTTACACTATTTTCTAAAGGAGACACACAAAATTTATGTGCGGATAATAAGGGGGCGTACATTTTTCATTTAGGAGTGGGGCGACGTGTCATTATAACACGCCCGTATGTATGGGTGGCAGATGGGAGGATCTGGTGTATGGATAATATCGGTCTCTATTGGAGCATGGGAGTTGTTCTCGCTGTACTTCGTTGTGTCGATCTCTCCTTGTTTCTAAGTGTATCGCCATTAGGCATTGATTTGGCCCATTGAGATTATCCTCGTCCACTTGTACCTTGGCGCAATAGGCGTTGTGGATTTCCTCCCATGTGTTAGGGGGATATTTCATGAGGCGGCTCAATAGTTTTTTGGTCGCCCTCGAACCGTCCCTACTTAACCCGTTCTGGAAGGCGGTGTCTACCATACCTTCCGATACATTTGACAGACTCATCCTTACGCTGTTAAACCTGACTTAGAAGTCCTTGAGCCCTTCTCCTGTAGTTTGTTTGATGGCGAAGATGTCGTTGACCCTTGCTTCAGCTTTCTTTGCACCCGCATGGGTGGTGACGAATTTATCCGCCATTTTCTCAAATATTGATATCACGTTAGCTGGTAACTGTGAGTACCATGTTAGGGCCCCTCCTATCAGCATCTCACCAAACTTCTTCAGCAGTACCGACGGTACATGTTCCTTTAATAGGTCATTGCCCTTCACGGCAATGACATAGTGGATCAGATGATCCTTGGGATCTGTGGTTCCGTCGTACACCATCAAGTAGGGAGGCATCTCGAAGGTCTTTGGGATAGAGTAAGAGGCAGTTTTTTCAGTGTATGGTTGCTCTACGAACCTCCCCACAGCGCATTTTGGTAGCAACTTGGGAGTTTTGGGGATCTTGTCGACCATTTCCTGGAGTTCCTTTATCTGGTCGCGGAGTGCTTTGTTTTTGTTTTCCATTTCTTCCATCTTCCTTAAGATGGCAGTTAGCATATCATCGCTGGTCTGTGCCTCGATGGATTGGTTATGTACTCATGTATCCTTAGGTTCGCCCATGGCAGCGGTGATGCTTACCGTTGGCACAGATCTGATGTTGCTTTGCGGTGATTTCTCCACCAAGCCACTTAGGGTGTTCGTCAGCCACTCTTCTAGTAGCTTCTTAACCACCGAGGGTGCTTCTTTAATAGCAGAAGTGGAAGCTCTTTTTTCGTGCAAGATCGTTAGATCTTCGGATGGGGAAAATGAGATCGCCGCACCTGGTGCGATGCTGGGGGTTGCATTAGTGATGACATCGTCAGTGGCCTCGTTGAGAGAACCAAGAAGATTGGCTGTGACACCCACTATAGCTTTCGATCTAGTGTTGTTTTCAACCATCTTTTATTTTCGTGTGGTGTAGAGACAGGTAGTTGGTTGATCTCTAGGTGGATACTATGATTTTGATTCTCGAAATCCCCACAGACTGACCTCAAGAGATGTTATTAGTTTAAGATAGAGATAGAGAGAGAATAAGAGAGAATGAGAGAGTTGTATTATTCAAGAATAACACTGATGCCTTTTACAATGGGAAAGTCCTCTTTATATAGGGAGCGGCCTTCCTTAAAATGAGAACAAAAATACAAGAAGCGGTCGACGTCCTCCTAGCGAGGACGCCTGGTTTTAATTGGCGTCGCCTTCACCCTTACGTCCAAGCCGTGCCTTTACTATAACAGGTATGCGCTTATTGGGCGTACCCTTCGGCGTAGAGGCATATAGGGCCAAATTTTACCACATACAAGATAGATATTCAATTAAGAGATATTATATCTTAAGACATAAATACCGGTAAAATAATCCAACTTTCCTTCTAATTAATATTTCTTAAGCTACTCTAAAAGAAAAACACGACAAGTAAATTGAGATGAAGGGAGTAAATATCTTAATTAATGTCCTAGACATGAGGCATGGGCGGGTAAAAATTAAAATTTTATTTGTACCAGATATTTATATTAAATATAATAATTTAAAATGGTTAAGAGACAAATTAAGACACTCCTAATAACTACCGGAAGAAAGCTTCCTCCAATCTTCTAAAGGGGCTCGTCACATCGTTGGTACGTTCTTGGCTTAGGCTTCTTGTTGTACTTAACGGCTTCGCCGCCCAGCCACATTAGCTCAAAAATCTTTCAAGTTTGAAATTCTTTTAAAAAAATTTTTTGACTTCAGCACTGGTCCGTTTTATGTTAAATTTGTCAAGATTATTTAACATTATTTTATATCGTTAATATATTCTTAAACTTTATATGTAGCGCTTGCCCAAATTCATATATGAGATTTATCTTCCTTTGATAAAAATTGACAGCTTCATCTACACCATAAGTTAAAAAAGGAAAAAAAGGAAGGGACAACCCATTACATTTTCATAATATTTTAGTTTAACTGATATTCTTTTACGTTATCAAAAATTATATTTATTTTGTTATAACAAGTAATATGTTTATTTTCAAGATTATAAAATACAAAACCGAGTAACTCCACTATCTCATGTTTCTGTATATCTTACACTTCAAGCTGATCTTAAGAATAATTATTCCTTTTATGCATTTGGTAACAATTTTGAGTTAGGCTATCTTCAAAATACAAGTACCTAATAATTTGTTTATGTACTAGGATTTATGTTGAATTTTAATGAGAAAACCATTTGTTTTTTTTTCCGTTGGTCTTTTTTGAATTGATGGTTCACTTGAAGCTATAACTGACCTAACTTGATAATAACATAACTGGCTCATAAAATAAAAAAGAAAACAAGATCAAACCTTAGATTTAGGTAGTAGGGTACCCATCACAAAGCACACGAAAATGATCGTTTGAGAAAAAACTTGAGCTTCATTTCACTACTATATTTTACTAAAAATGGATCTTTACAAAAATAGCCGTCATATTTTGTTGTTTACTTTTTTAAGCCAGTATATATTGATCATGTCCAACTTTAGTCCTAAAAAGGATAAGCGATCGCTGCAAATATAATCCGATCTAAAAGTCCGGAGTCGAATTCCACAGAGAACAAAGGCTTAGCTGTATCTGTCTAATATCACCAAAAAGACAAAACTGAAAATAAATAAACAACTGAAAACTAACTATGCTTGAATTGTAAACAATTGAAATAAAGGTCTAAGGTAATGGTTTGCCAGGTTGTTGATTTCCTTAGTTGTATGTTTCTTATAACTTTGACTTAGTTGCCTCTATCAATCATGAACTCTCCAGCTATCATAAATCTCTCACAATCAATTATGATAATTTAGTAGAACGCACTCTCTCAAGCTACGTTAGCTCGATTCCCATTACAGTTCACTTAGATCGCACCCGAGGTATCGTTATCTCTAATCCAACATCTAAACTCTTGGTTATGACTCTCGCCTATACTCTAGGAGTGATGTTGTTCAAACAATTACTTAAATATGCACTCTCTCTCAAGCAGATACATAATAAATAGGAACGGCTAAATGAGGATCCTTTCAATTAACCAAAATCAAAACGTAGTTGAACAAATAGTGATTAACAACCAACTCAAAACTATATTAATATAACAACCAATTCATTCCCATTTCATCCAAAACCTTAGATAGCAAATTAGATATTCTTAATAGTATGTAAAACTATAATACTAAAAGTCATAACCAACAATGAAAAATAGGAAGAGGAAGGAAAAACTCGTTGAAGAATACCGCACCTTGCTCCTATTGTGTTCTTGACTCCTTAGGCCGGATCCTCGGTCTCCTTAGCCCCCTTAGGTCTAAATTATGTCAAAAGTAAGTCCAACTCCTCAAAAATACCGTTCTTCCATGTATATATACCAAGTAGGTTCGGACCCAAACAATTATACCTTCTCCTAAAAAGGGACAATATTTCACGTCTGGACTGCCGCGACCTCGGCGTGGACCGCGGAAGTCACTGCCTCAAATCGCGGTAATGACCACGGTGAATTTTTTACCCCATATTTCACCCTGTTCCCTTTGGAATAATACATGAAAGTTGTAGCCCTTTGAAATAGCTTTTCAATCAAATATTGTGAATCCCAAATAGAGTTCTGAGGAAAAAGTTATATCTATTTTACTATACAGCACGCAATATGCCTCCTCGAGTCTTCGTTTGTACTTAATTATCAAATTTGACCCCCAAACCCGATCCTGGCTTAATTTCTTGAGCTCTTACTCAGACATCATTATAAATCACTTAATTTCATTCTATAATATCTATATAGCTCGTAATCACTCCTACAAGGCATAAAACATACTGTTAGTGCAAAACACTCACGATTAAAGCACAAACTCAACTAAATTGCAGTAAATTAGAGTATAATAATCGAATAAAATACGTAATTATAGCCTATCATCAATACCCCACACTTAAACCATTGCTCGTCCTTAAGCAATTAAACTATATTTTTTTATAGAAATGACCTTTTTAAACAATTCTCGTAACGCGACACACCAAGAGTATTAAAAATAGATTAAGCACAAAAGCGTAACATCTTCACCTCAAGATTTGACTCACAAGTGCCACGCATTATTCACAACTCACCTACTTACTCTAACATAGAGGTCATTGATATTACCTTTCCTTCATGAATCAAGTGCCCTCACACAATACAAGAGAGTAGTTTCACAAAATAAAATTTAAGAACACTTAGGAACTCAAGATAGAAACAATTCACCCACACTTAGAAATAACATTCATATGCCACAAAAGATGCAGCGTTGTTACGGCCCAATTTTCAGACCCGTTCATGATGGTGCCTCTTGTGAAGACAAGGCCAGCCAACTAACCCCATTCGTTATTTAACACTTACTAAACATAAATATATGAAAAATGTAACTTAAAGAATTTTAATTACAACAATACAACCTAACTCAGCCCGACCGGGGTGTCACAAGTCACAAGCATCTAAGCGGATCTTTATTACAATTTCAAAGTCTATAATGCATAGAGTAAAATCTGGAAATCAAGAAGAAGGAACTCTGTGCCGCGAACGCCGGCGGTCACTTTGCTGAGCTATGATAGCAATACCTTCAATCCGCTATTAACTCGCTACCGGGTGAACCGTACCTGCAACTGCACGCGAGGTACATGGAGTAAAGTGAGTACTTCCAACTCAGTGGTAATAAGAGCGAGTAATATCTGAGCGATAAAAAAATACGTATGAGCTCCAAAATGCTATAAAAGACAAAATAACCCTTTGAAAAAAATGTAACACTGTGAAAATCCTTTAGAAAATCTCAAGCTCGGTAAAATATCTTTTGAAAAATATCCCTTTTTTTTCAAAAGCCAAGCATATGAAGGCTATATGAGATAGTGCAAGTCGGCACATAAGTTAGCCCCTTGGGCATAAGACTCCTTAACATATAACACCATTATATCTGGACAACGAGGCAAGTAATAACATGTATGCCAATGATATGTGAGTGCTAAATATCATGCCACGTAGTGCCACCAGGAGTGAATGCATGAATGCAATTCAATGCACATGACCGCTGCGGCCTGCAGCCCGATCCATTTGGGTACCCGCACTCACTGGGGGTGTGTACAGACTCTAGAGAGGCTCCTACAGCCCAAGCGCAATAATACTGGTCAGTCAGTATTATCTGACTGGTCAGCCAATGTTACCTGACGAATTTATATCATACAGTGCCATTGTTACCACTGTTTCAAGTCACATCATACAATGTCATTGTTACCACTGTTTGCTGCAGCGTGCAGCCCGAGCCACCCAAACTCAATCTGGAAAACATCATAAGCCCCTTACGCATTTATAAAACAGTAGTCCTCGCCTCGAAATAACACTTAAATATCATTTGAGTTTTCAAAACTTAGAAATATGGCTGAGTTTGCAAAACATTATTCAAAACCTTGGTCTGAGACCATATGATATGCAAATTATGCTAAAACAGTAATATCAATCCCCGAAGGATTCTACAAGTTGGCACAAAGCCCCAAAGATGGAAATCAGCCCAAATTATGATGATAACAAGTAATTTAGTCAAATACGCAGTATAATCAACAATCGGGATGGACCAAGTCACAATCCCCAATGGTGCTCTACCCCACGCTCATATCCGGCATGCAAGTCACCTCAATACAACACTATGATGTGCAAATACGGGGTTTCAAACCCTTAGGATAACATTCACAAGTATTACTCACCTCGAACCGGCGAAATCTCAAACTTGCGATGCCTTTTCCCCTCGAATTAGCCTCCATGCACGTCGAATCTAACAAAAAACAGAGCGAATATATTACAATATGCCAAGGGAACAATACCCACTCGAAAACAACCGAGAAATAACAGAAATCTTGAAACTAGCAAAACTCGAGCCCCGGTCCCGCTTCTCAAAAAATTATGAAACTTACATTATCGGTTTTATCGTCTCGCCACGAGTCCATACATACCAAGAACTCCTAAATCTGAGCTCAAATGACCTATCAAATCCAAATTTGGAATATCAAATACTCAAGCCCTAGTTCTTAAATGTTTTAGGCTTAATTTCATGAATTTCTAGGATGATTCTTCAATAAAATCATGTATTTAACTCATAAAACTTACCTCCAATCGATGTTAGTTGAAATTCCCTTCAATCCCTATCCAAAAGCTCTCAAAATGACTAAAAATGATTGAGAAATGGGGTGTTTTTGCGACTGAAACGCTTTTTTAAACATTCTGTCCTAGCTACAGTGTTTTCACAATTCCCAGCCTAGCTACAGTATTTTCACAATTCCCAGCATTTTCTTCGCATTTGCGAAGCTACAGTGTTCGCAATTCCTAGCATTGTTTCGCAATTGCGAGCATACCAAAAGCAGTTTTCCCGACACAAAAATGTGCATAACTTTCTCATACGATGCCAAAATTTGATGATTCTTTTTCCTTTGGCTCCGTAATTTTGATACAGATCTAATGGTTCAATAAAAACTTAATTTGGAGCTCATTTGCTTAATATGGTACCCCTTTATGTCCAAAGAAACAATGTTGAAACATCAAATAAGAGCGTGATCACAACCCGAAACACACTCGAGGCCTCCGGGACCTCAATCAAAGGCACCAACATATCCCAAAACATCATGCAAACTTGTTCCAATCATCAAAACACACCTAACATCACGGAAATCGTCAATTCACATCGGATTCAAGCCCAAGTTCTTCAAAAACTTCTGAAATACGGATTCGATCAAAATGCCAACCAAATGACGTCCGAATGGCCTGAAATTTTGCACACTCATCACAAATCACATATCGAAGCTACAACAACTACCAGAATTCCATTCTGACCCTTATATTAAAATCTCACCTATCAACTAGAATTCGCTAAAATACTAACTTCGCCGATTGAAGCCTAATTCTGTACCGGACCTCTAAAATCAATTCCGGTCACACTCCTAAGTTACAAATCATCCCCCAAAGCTAACCGAATCACCGAAAATCACATCCGATACCTATAACTCATAAGTCAATCTCTGGTTGACTTTTCCAAACCAAGCTTTCCTTAAAGAGACTAAGTGCCTCATTTTCTACCAAAATCAATCCAAATCAATTCTAACACACCAATTGTTGATAATATAACATGAAGAAGCATCAAATGGGGGAAAATGAGCAGTAATGCATGAGATGACGGGTCAAGTTGTCACATCCTCCCCGACTTAAGCAACGCTCGTCCTCGAGCGTTCCTAGAGTTGTACTAGAAGCCAACTAATAGCTGAATGACCTTACCAAAAATATACCCGGGGTGATCCTATCTCACATAGGTCCGATAATACAACATAGTTGCAATTTTACAGTCCATCTAGACCATAAACTGTAGAACTACATTGCACTTTCCAAAATCATACACAAGATCAGAACCTCCAATCTATACCCAGAATAAACCCGAACCAGCTGTAATAACCCATACCTGCAACCTCAGGTGAACTCATATGATCTACCATGCAATCTAAACAATCAAAATGATAGCCTCTATTCATAGTAATTGCCCACAAAAACCAGATACCGTTAGAAAAACCTTTTTATTAGCTAAAGTCTTATTCCAAAACTTGCATATACTACCAACGGTAACTGAAACACGTGATAAACCAACCCATCTCTCAGATTAACCATTCAAGAATCCATTTCCTTTTTGACTGATACTACAACAGATTTTGGAGCCAAACCTTTATATTACCTTTCTAACAAGCTGAAATTAATATGTTCGTACTCATTAATGACTCCAATGATCACCTTGACTACAACACACCACTCTAGTGATATAACATCTCAACATAGGCCTAAGCCTCAACTTCTATAATACATGCACCAATGAGAAACAATCTGAACATACTCAAATCATGACAAACGACTCAAACAAAGGAGTTGTAACTCAAATTCCTCAGTACCATCACAACACAAGGCTGAGGACCCGTCTCGCAGCACAGAAATAGAATACCTGAATGTGCCCCGCAGGGTCCAATCTCCACGTAGCCTCGCTATAATGTGCGATCCTATCCAAACACTGTTACACATTAAGCACCTCAAGTCACTATGGTCAAAATCGACAGCCACGTATGTTTGATATCTGAAACAAAAGCAATTCATTACATCCACGGTGAAACAAATAACACACGCAACCCAATGGTCATAACCAATACTCCACTTACCGGGCAACACCCAATTACTCTTCCCGCTCGACTTCCACTATGAATCCCCAATAGAACTGCACCACGTATGCCCATAACCAACAAATAATAACATCTCAAAACACCAAAAGAAACTCATAACTCTCCTTAAATCACTTACAAGCTTAACAATGATCGAATCAACCTATCCCTCAATAAATAATTCGGGGCCAACCAAGCCAACTCAAATTGAACTCGTAGCCACCTCGGCCTGCCACGAATTCTTTACTAAAAAAGCTTGAAGCTGCTCCTTCCACTACTATAACTCCTACTGGAGCTGTACGATATGGTGCCTGGCACCAAATCAATACCGAAATCCATAATCTCGCCCGGCGACATGCCCGACCACAAGAAACACATCCGAAAAAAAGTCCCTCATCATCGAAACTGAATCAAGGGTAGAAACCTCTGTACTGACATCTATCACGAAGGCCCTATTAAGAAAGCAAATCCTTCCCAACTGTCCGCTACATCTTTGAAATATATACACTCTGCAAGAACATAATCCAATGCACCTCGCCTCTCAACCTGTGGCATTTTTGACATAGACCGTCACAATAGTCTAGAATAACCCCACACTAAGACGACCAGTCTAAATTTCAACATCACATCCAAAATCTAACATATCAGCAAGTAAAGATCCACTTTAGCCTCCAAATCCTAATTGCTGCTAAACGATGCCGAGTACACACGATCCACAACCATGACATAGACTGTATCTAAGAACTCCCACTCTCCAACTCCGTATAACACACGAATAACTATACTTGACCCTACATTCAGCCATATGAAATACATATCACACCTCAAGTACCCATTCACACCACGAAAGATATTCAAAAGTTTCCCTACGCCATCAACAAACTCAAATATCCGCAGTCGATCCAACAAGAAAATGTCGTAATACTACTGACGTGTCATCAGTTTAGAACACCTTAATCATCTGAAGGTCGATTTTTACTCACCTGCGGCTACCCGTGCTGCTCAAGAATTTAATAACTTTACATTATGAACTGAACCAAAACCTTGAACACGTAAATCTCAATTCGCCTTATCATATCACATAGACTATACCACACTAGGATAACATGAGGACTTTTATCTCTCTTGTGGGCCACAGACATCGACGCACTCAACAAGTCAAGAACTTTCATTGATCCCATGTAGAAGAAAATCATTACACACCGTATGCTTCGCATGCCTATAGGAAATATACTCATCTTCAAACCACGATAAAATACATTAAGAATGTCTCTCTCCCAATTCCATTGCACAAGCTAAACTGCCACGACTGAATCCTTCTACCCAAACCAAGCTAAGCAAACGGCCAGCACTTAAGAGCTTTGCTGCACAATGCATGTAAGACTCATTACCTCAGACACATACAAAGAATTAATCATATCCTTATTATACCGATTGCGATTTATTATCAAGCTATTCCATTTATCCAATTTTCTTCCCGATTCATCATTAATTTGATATTCTCCCTTGCTGTAGCACCACAATACCTCAACCTAGGTTTAACACACGAGACTCACACATAAGCCCATACTATCTAAGACCCATAGGCCACGAAATACCCTCTCAAACGTTTCCTAGAGATACCACATTCCAGAATACTTTACTTTGAAGAATTTCATGCAAATATGAATTTGTTACCATTACTTTCCAGATATTGATATATAGAATCCCATAATTAACATGAAATACCACAAGTCTTGACCCTTTTCTAATGAAAAAACTATTTCTAGCCACATATACAACCTTAAGACTCCTGATTATTACATGCAAAATCTTGAACATAATAAAACTTTTTCGAGAGTCATTCACTCTTATACAATCACAAATTACCTTACTTAAAAAATAGGGCCACTCGTGCCTTATTAGCACTCTGACATCACAGGATATGATCCCATTCCAATACAAACAACCGTCTTACCTCTGCATACACTGAGCATTCTTTATCAATAACTGCTCAAGGCATCCTATTATTTTCACACATCTACAAAGCATCGCATAACCTTTATCAAAATTTTCCTTCACACGTGCCATCCTCGGCTCAATTTCTGCAACCAGAACTGATCTGCCAGCATACCTCAAAACGGAACTAGCATAGCACATAACCGTGCAATCAGTTGACCAACAACAACCTCCCCAACTTGGCTCGAAGCCATATATCAAAGCACTATTAACAAATCATAACACTTTTACTCTAATTATGCTACAATGTTATAGTAAGATTAAACTCAAGCCATCTACAAGTTTATGAAAAAACCGATCATCTGGTACTTAAATCCTTTGCTAACTTCGCATTCGTTTCCACCTCAGTTGGGTCAACTCTCTAAGCAACAAATTCTCAAATTTCAACTCATACCCTTCAATTACACATGAGATCTTCTAACATACACACAAGGTTCATACCACGTGAGAACACTCCGTAGGAGATAACCCACCTGCTTGGCCTCGATTTAGTATTTCAGCACACCTTCCACCGCCATACATAATATATAGCCATCTAGTATTTCTAAGTCTGAACTCATACCACCACACGTAATGTACTTCACTACCCAACTAGGAGACACGAACATATTCTTCACGTGACCATGACTCGGGCTACACATCGATTCACAATAGGAATTGAACACTTAATAGATAAGTTCAAAACACTTGTCTGCACATCAACACCTCGGTGCTCAAGGCATAGGCAAAGATCCGACCTCAAGTCCTCTAGAATGGCCAAACATACAAAGATTACCTCTCGTCCTTCAATCGGAGAGTCACAAGACATCAAGGCACATACAGTACAGAGCACTCACGTGCGTACACAGACGTGTGGAAGGAATTCAAGAGTTATATCTCAAGCTGAAACAAGTACGCACGATAAGAATTCCAAGAATGGGAAGTATTCCTAAAGTTTCTGCAGTCTCTTAAGGATAAATACAGACTTCTCTATACCGATCCACGAGACTCTACCAACCCTGCTCATGACTCATGAGACCTAGTAACCTAGGCTCTCATATCAACTTGTCACGACCCAATTTTCACACCCGGTCGTGATGACACCTCTCATGAAGACAAGGCCAGCCAACTAACCACATTTGTTCTTTAACACTTACTAAATATTGTGAGCACGCAATTTTTTCCCTAAGCAAATTATTCCTAAAAATAAAAAAAATATGATTTTAAATTTTGTCAAATATTTGTGGCATTTTTGTGTAAATTAGTTGCATAATAATTCATAAAAAATATACAAAAATATGAAGAAGTAGGATTTTAATTTTACGATTTTTGTATTAATACATTTTGAGAACAAATTAAATAAAAATCAAAATAGCATTTTTATGTTTTTAATTGAAAAATAGCATAAAAATAGAAATTAATTACTTTTAAAATTAGCAAAATACAAAAAATATATAACGTAAATAAAATACAAAGAAAAAAATACAAGATAAATCATATACACAAAAATGGGACTGAATATATCAGTGGCCCAAAATCAAATACACTAGTCCAAATTAATCCAGGCCCAAAGAAAACCTGTCTACCTAGTCCTAATCCAAACAACATCGTTCAAGACTAAGCAATCTGGGCCATTAAAAATCTTGATCAAATGGTCAGATATACATGCCATTTTTTTTAAATCAAACGACGACGTTTAAGTCGTCAAATCCTAGCCGTTCATTTAAATAATCCAAAGGCCAAGATTGAATCATTACTAAATCAAACAACGTCATTTATGTGCCAATAAATCTCAGCCGTCAATTAAAACTAATCCAAAGATCCTTAATAGTCTAAGGGTTTTAAATATACAAAACACATTACACCCGTTCATTTTCGTCATCTCCTTCATCTATACATGAAACCCTAGCCGCCTTTTCTTCCCCCCATTCTCTCTCAGTATTGCCAGAACTTTCATCGGCGGGAGACAGCACCTACGCCGATGCCCTCACCAATAACACCACTAAAAGCCCTGAATCTTCTCTTCCACTCCCATAACCAGCTTCCTCCGAAACATGCTACATCCTCTCGAATATTCATCCAAATGTCGCCAGAACCCTACTCCGGTGAACACCATGTCGGCTTCTACCTTTGCCATTAACACCCCAGAACCATCTAGTCTTCCCCTTTTCATCCCTCTAACTTTTTTTTCTCCAAACAAGCCTGGATATCCTTGAATATTGATTTGAGTGTTGCCGGAACCCCACTCCGGCAAACACTATCACTCCAAATCATCCCATAGCATCCCTTAACCACCCTAGGCCCTATTTTAAAGGCCTTTAACCCTTAAAACCTCTGAAAGGTCCATACTAAGACTCAAAAGTCTGCCAGAAGTTTAAAGGTTCAAGAAAAATGTTATCCCAAGTTTTTAAAAGCCTGGAAAATCAAGAAAATCGAAGAAAGAAAAGAACAAAAGAAAGAAAAAAGAAAACAAGAAAAGCTAAGTTCATGTTTCCTTTCTACTTCTGTTTTGCTTGCATGTCCATGATCTTCTTTTGGTTGTTAATTCTTGATAAAAATGATATAGTTTTAGGTTTTGATTTCTGTTCGAATAAGTAAACTGTTAGACCTAATTTTTAGGTTTTGATTATTTAAAAACCAGATTAGTAATTAGGGTTTTCTTTTAATCAGATTCTTTATAGCTATTAATTGACAATTATTAATTAGTTCTGGTAATTAGTTAAGGTTTTCAATCCTGATTCTTAGAGAATTTTGTTTAATAAAAGTCATTTGGTTATAATTAGGGTTAAGGGTAGTACGAGTGAAAGGGTAATTAAAATAGGGAAGCAAAGTCAGTTTGGGAAAAGTCATTTGGTTCACAGGTAATAAACCTAAGGGGATAGGGGTAGATCTGGGAATGGTATTTGGTTTGTGGTAAATACTTAAGGGGTTAAGGGTATTTCAGGTAGAATAAAAGGGTAGTGCAGTAAATACCAATTAGAGGTAGGGGTAGAAGGGTAAAAGAGAAGGAAATGAACATTCTAGATTGGGAAAAAGGATAATACTGCATTAATAAAGGGGAAAATGGTCATTTAAATAAAATAATATGGGTCTAATTGCAATAAAAGAAAGGACTAAGGGTGTGTCTGGTATGAAGGAAAATGTTTTCCATGGAAAATGTTTTCATGGAAAATGAGTGATTTTATCACTTATTTTCTCTTGTTTGGTTGATAAGTGGAAAACATTTTCCGGAAAATATTTTCCATGTTTGGTTAGAAAGTAAAAATAGTTTTTTTAGAAAAATATTTTTTTTGCAACTCTCCTACCCCTCCCCCTCCCACCTCTCCCACCCCTCTCCTTCCCGAAGTCGCTAAAAATTGACACAATCTAAAGGAGCTAATGTGATGCTTTACTTTTTAACGCAAAAATCGCGTATTTTCGAATCGGTAAATTTATAATTTCTAAACCGGTAAACTTTCGAACTCATAATTTTGGAACTTGTAAAATATTGAGTCTTTAATAAAATATTTATTTTAATAAATAATAAAATTAAAAACTGAAAAATATATTTTAAAATTTATTCGGGGGCGGGGGGGGGGGAGTAAATTGAAAAAAATAAAAATTTAAATTACAAAAAAAGTAATTTTTTTTGTCCGGGGGGAGGGTGTTGGGGGGTGGGGGAGGGGTTGGGGAGGGGTTTGAGGTTGGGGGTGGGGGTGCAGAAAAATAAGAAAACAGAAATTTAAAATTATAGAAAAAAAATTAAGGTAAAAGAAATTTTTTTTTGCGGGGTGGGGTGGAGGGGTAGTAGGGTGGATGGTAACGGAAAAACTGAAATTTTTCTAAAAAAAAAACTGTTTTTTGGAGAGGGGTGTGGTGGGTTGGTGAGGGTGAGAATGGTTGAGAAGGAGCTTTGGAAAATGTTTTCCTTCTTTTGATAAGGAAAATATTTTCCTCCAATTGGAGGAAAATGAATTGATAAGGAAAATGTTTTCCAAAACATTTAAGCCAACCAAACATGGGAAAATTGGAAAACATTTTCCAGAAAATATTTTCCTTCATACCAAACACACCCTAAGGGACAATTTCAGAATTTGAAATTCCCTCCCTTTTCAAATCTATAACATCAACCTTCATTTAACAAGTTTTAGAAGTTTGAGAAAAATCTGAAATACTTAAACATTTTCCTTCTGTTTGCAATTGCAATTCGTGTATTCTTTTCACATCAAAACTTAAAAATCCTAAAAAGTATCACTGTTTCCATGATTCTTAAGAAATTTCAAGTTTATATTGCTCTTCTATTTGACTTTGATGATCAAATTACTATTAGATTGGGGATGTTTTGAGTTGAAGTGGTGATTCGTGGTATGGTTTATAATCTGTGGGTTTTCTACCGGTTTATCTTCATTTTGGTTTGGGTCTGGTTTGATGGAACTGTTCTGATCGATTTACGAGTTGTTGTTGATTGCTGATCCTCATTTTACCTAGATCTCATTGATTTCCTTTCATTTCCAGGTACAATCTCTATTGACTGAAGCTGTAAAAATGTGAAAATTGAAGAAGATGAAATGAAAGTTTAATTGTTGCTTCATATTCTACTATTTGTCTATTGAAATTAATCATTTGAATTCGTTAGGGTTAGTTTGGAGATGTAATAATTCGGAATGGACTGTTAAAGTTTCAATTGATATTAATTTTAGTTTTAGAATATTTTCATAATATAGTTGAGATTATATGATAGTATAAGAGGTAAAATGTAAAGTAAAGTAGGTTTAAATTTCTGCAACTCGTTTTTGTTAGGTTAATAATATAGTAATATATCCTCAAAGAGTACTATTATCTGAATATTGAATTCAATTAAGTAGTTAGAAGTTATGCCTATAAATGCACGTTCAACATCTGATAAGCATATGGATTTGTGCAATAAATGTTTCGTGTTTAATCATTTTGTAATGTGTCATTTGTTACAAAATTATATTCAATTAAACGCTAGTTTAAATTTTCAATTTGTTTATGAATAAGCCTTTAATAAACTGATAACAATAAGGAATTGAGTTAGTAGTTAACACATCTGATTGTATCACAAATGAATTATGTAAATCCTTGCAAAATTCAGATAGTACACAAGACCAGTAGTAGAATGTTAGTTTAATTTGGTTTAGTAATTGATAGGATTAACAAGTATTTGAATTAAAAGATAAGTGAACTTTTCTGGTAGTTAATTGTATAAACTAGTCTGAATTTAAAGTAAATCATTAACGAAAAAAAATGAAGAACAATCTTATATTTTTGTGTTAGTTCTAAAACTAATATCCTAATGATAGACCCAAAATTCAATAGATATGCATCAGTGGCCATAGGGCCTAGGCACATAACCACGCGTTCCAGGACTTGGGCCCAAGCTGATTTAACCAGTCCGGCTACACTTGGCCATGGTGTTATCGTATGGGCTGTGATCAAGCCCAAAAATGATTGGAGGCCTAGGCTTATATGTGCTCATGGCCCCAATGTAATAAATCTTAGGTAATATTAATGAATTAAGACCTTTTTCTTGATTATTAGAGACAAACACATAGAAAATATAGTATACTTTAGACATGGCTTAACAAAATGAGATGAGCCTCGCCACATTAAATACAAAATTTCGGGGCCCTCAAATAATTGTTATGAAAACCTTAGATTTGGAAGGACCGTTTAGCAAATTTCACGGGCTTTCTCAAAGTTAACAAGGCGTAGATACTCTAGGCACGATTTATAATAATATTACCTTCTTAATACGGGTGCACATTTATGTGACCCAAATTTAAGTCTCAACGAAGTTAAAATGTGTTAAAAGCCACGGGCGTACTGTTATGGTATGGTAAAAAATACATTTTCACGAGGTTGTAATTCTTTAAATAATAAAGCGAAATATTAGAATGCACATAAAAAGGGGACATATATAGAAATCAGATAAAAACAAATACAACAATTGAGCGACCGTGCTAGAACCACGGAATTTGGGAGTGCCTAACATCTTGTCCTGGATTAACAGAATTCCTTATCTGGATTTCTAGTTTGCAGACTGTAACAGAGTCATAATTTCCTCGGTTCGGTGAATTGGGACACCATTAATCTCCCAAGTGGGCGAATCTAAAACTAAATAAATAAATCCTATTCGGACTGTCCTTAAATTGGAAAAATTCCTTCCTTTTATTATATCCCTTCTCGGAGTGTAGTAATTAGGCTTTTCCAAAATGAGGTAAGATGTCAAAAGGAGGTGTGACAGCTCTGGCAACTCTGATGGGGATAAGAAACCCAGAACTTCGGTTCAGGGTTTAAGAATTCGAGCTCAGTTAAATTTATGTATTTATTTATATCTAATTTCCGTATATGTTCATGATTAATGTGCTAAATATTTACCGCTTTGATATTACTTGAATTGTATATAAATTGTGCCGAAAAACCTTCTCTTCATACCTTTGGGGATGTGCTTACTGGTTGACACTCCCTATTCTATTAGTGTCATACATAAATAAGGAAAGAGGTCAGACAAGTTACTAAGCCGAACGATCCCGCGCGTCCCCGGTACGTAGCCCTCTCCTCGAATCGAGTCGTTCACTCGGGTGCACAGTCTAGAACTAAATAACCAGGTTTTGAACCTAGAAATAGGACGTTTGTATGCATCATATCTGAATTAGGGGGATCAACATATGGGTTGGGTCCGTCTAGGACAGGTGACCTAAATATAAAAAGGCCATCATAATTATATCTTGCATTTATTTGTATTGGGCCATCATGCTGACCGGCTAGGAAAAGAATTGAGGGAAAACAGAAGAAAAGCAACAATTGTTGATTTTAGAAGAAAACCTATATTCAAATACTGCCGAAATTCTGTCAAAATGTTGAGAAAGATTGTCGACTCATTTTGGATTGAATTAAAAAATTTTGCCTTCAAAAATAGTTGGGATATTCAATTTTGCCAAAAAATTAGAAAAAGGAAAACAGTTTGCTTAAAATTGATTTGACCGAACTACGCCGATTTGATTCTCGTCTTTCGGGGCGTGATATATAGGCAACCCTTAACGGGTCCAACCACATTTTTGTAAAAACAGCCAAAAAATGTCAAATTTTGAATTTTTATCATAAATTGAGTGATGCCATTTTATCAAAATGGCTGGATATCCCGAAAGGGCACCGAAAGGCTGTTTGTGCAAAAATGACCACTTTTGAGTCATTTCCCCAAAATTGGCGAGAATAGCCCTGAAGTCTTCATATGGGATGTTGAAAGGCCATATTTGCGAAATTGGGCTTTATTTTTTAAATTAAAATTGTAAAAAATATATATTGTCTTTCTAGGGTCATAATAAGTGATTAAATCACCTTAATAAATGTGCAGGATGAGCACGATTAAAAATGAACTTTTTTCAATCATGAATAAAATCCCTTTGGAGTTACGTCTATGATGGAATGATCTGGGTAAACATGGACAAGATGAAGTCACGAAATACTTGAAGGGTCTTACTAGATTACTTGTCATTATACCCCGAGGAGATATCATCAGAGCCTTGGTTACTTGTTGGGATCCGGCATCCAATGTGTTTCATTTCTTGGACTTCGAGCTTACTCCGACATTAGAAGAGATTGCCAGGTTCCCCTAAAAAATAAATACCGGTTGCCCCAAGAGCCGTTACCGCTCATAGATTTTTAGATTCCTTGAAAATAGCCCGAAGTGTTCATAATAAAGATTTGGCCTATGATTTGTGCACCATGAATTTCATATATCATAGATATGGTCATATCAGAGTCTTTAGTAACCCGACAAACAAGCTCTGCAACGAGGCAAACCATGTGAAATGGGATGAGCATAAACGTTTTGCTTTCATGGTAGCCTTCTTGGGTTTAATAGTGTTCCCAAGGAAAGACAGGAACATTGACATAAGAATTTCCGGATTGTCAGTACTCTCTTCATGCAAGATAATAGCACTTTGGCTCCTATGGTAGTAGCTGATGTCTTTCGTGCCCTTACAGCTTGTAAAGCAGGAGTAGATTTCTTCAAGGGATGCAATTTTCTATTACAAATGTGGATGATTGAGCACTTGTGCCATTGTCCTCAATTTCTAAGTTACGGGTCTTCGGAAAGAACATGCATAGAAGAATTCTATACGAGGATAAAAAGGGTCAAGTTGATGGAAGGATTTAAGGGTTAGACAACTTACTTCCGATCTCTTACTGCTAGCCAAATAGAATGGACATTCGGGTGGCTACCTATCAATGAAATCATATATATGCCAGCAGATGGATCGCATTTTCTCTTATTGAGGCTTAAAGGTATTCAACCCTATGCTCCATATCGAGTCTTACGGCAACTCGGAAGATATCAAATAGTGCAAAAGGACGGAAACCTTAGATCCCAAGTAATTGAGATTAGTCCTGACGGGCAATTTCCTAAAGCAAAAGTCCGTCAAATTTGGAATGAATGCCAATGTTTGAAATTAGACACCTTTGTGAGGGATCGGGCTAAAGGCAAAGCGTCACCTGGATATTCAGTTTGGTATAGGAGAGATTGTGAGCATGAAAGGCCAGCTAGAAGACCTCACATCCAAGAATTTGCCGAGCTATCAAGAGAGAAGTGAGATCGGTTGGCTAAAGAAAATGAATACCGAGAAAAGATCAACATGCTACAAAAACAAGTCCAAGACCTCAAGTTTGAAAATACTATGCAAGTAGCAGCTGACGAGGGCGGAAAGAAGCAATTGATTAAAGAAAATGAGGCCTTATGGGCTCAAATTCAAAAAATGAGGATAGCAACTGAAACCCCTGTCCGAAACGCCCGAGATGAAAAGTTGATTGATAATTTACGGCGAAAAGTAAGTGATTATAGTTTTGACCTTGACAAAGCGGCAAAGGAATTAATCGGGGTTTGGAAATAGTTAGCTAAGAATGCAAAATAAAAGGCTACATGATTCAACAACTGAAGGAAAAACATAACGTCGAAGTTGCCAGATTGAGGAAAAAGATTATTACTGCAGAGGTCAAGATTAGCAAACAAGTCAAAGAGTTCAGTATGGAAAGAAAACATTGCTATACGACCTTAGCACTGTTAGAAATGGATCTGCAACAACTTCAAGAGAAAATCCAACGGACTCTGGAGGATCGTGCTGAACAAATCGGGAGGTTACTTCAGGAAAAGGGGATGATTAGAGAAAGAATAATTAACATTGCTTATTTTATCACTCGGAAGTGCCAGATATGTGAAGATATGACCCAAACTACATTTTTCGCTTCAGTAATGATATTTGTAAAGCAAATAATGGGTGATCTAGACCGACTCCAATGGGGACTTGCATATAGGCCCACAACGAGACTGAATGACGTTCCGCAGGCACTAGGATCTTTGATGTATTCTTGAGTTTATTAGGTTAAGAATTTGAGTCTGTATTATTCATTTTTACATTTCAAACTGTTGTTTAGAGGGTTGTAGTTCGGTTATCATTTAGAGTTTATCTTTGTACTCGTTGTTGGTTGTTAATAAATTTGAAAGCTCCCAAAAAATTAAATCTATATCCGTATTTGTGTTCTTTTTTTTTCTTTTCTTTACACACACGTGATAGGAAAATCTATAGGATTGACATTTTAATAGCAAATTAAAAGAACCAAGAAAAGAAACAAAAAAGAGAAGAAGAAAATGGTGATGACAAAAAAGCTGTAGCAACAGAATTGGCAAAGCAAGAAAAGGCAAAATGAATAAAAAGGCATAATTGAGAAAAGTCAGGATAACGCATATGGCCGAGCAAAATTGTTTAAATATGTTTGTTCTCCCAACATGCGGTTGTTTAATCAATAATAGCCTAACCACTAACGAGTGTTGTTTTTTTTGAGTCGAGACAGGTGGTTTTTAGTTAGCTGGCATTCTGGCAACCCATCATTACAATACTCGCTTTAAAGATATAACAAAAGCAATCAGCCAAGAGATTGAGGCTACGGTTGTGGACCCAGCTCAGGAAGATGAGGTGGTAGATGTAAGTGCTATGAAAGAAGATATGTACAAGCTCAAGTAGCAGATGGCCGAAATGTACCAGGCTTGGGCGAAGGGACAACCTTTACCCACATACCCAGCCAATCCTACTTATGTTCTTCCACCGGTCCAAACACTGGACCCACCTACCATGAATTCATCCCCTGCTTATCCCACATACCCACCATACTATGAAACTATCTCACTCACCTCCTCCACTACCAAAACAGATCCCACCACCACCACCTTATGTCGCTACCGTGTATGTGGATCCTCTACCAGCCATATTACACAAATCTTCCAGTGAACCACTATTTCATACCCAAGACAATCATTATTATCCTCCAGAACCTACCTTCCGACATCATGATTTTTATACTCCTCTCATTGACATATCTGAGGAGGAGAAACCACCCAAAAATCCTGAACAAGAAGAGATGATCCGTAAAGTGAAGAGTCTTGAACAATCTTTTTGGAACATGCAAGGACTTGGGGGTCAAGTGAGCGTAGATTATAAAGATTTGTGTTTATTCCCGGAGGTGCAGCTACTGGCAGGTTTTAAATTGCTGAAACTTGATCTCTATGACGGTCATGGTGACCCAGTGGCACATTTGAGAGGCTTTTGCAGCAAAATGCGAGGCGTCGACGGTAAAGATGAGTTGCTAATGTCCTATATCAGTCAGAGATCAGCCCAAGAGTGATACATAAGGCAAGACCACACTCGATAGTTTACTTGTGATAATCTTGCCCAAGCTTTTCCTAATCATTTCCAATACAACCTGGAAATTGTTCCAGGCAGATTTTCATTGACAAAGATAGAGAAGAAGCTAGGAGAGAGCTTCCAAGAATACAGGTTTAGGTGGAGAGAGAAAGCTGCCCGAGTGGATCCACCCATGAAGGAAGGTGAAATGGTGGACTACTTCTCATAAGCTCTAGAGCCCACATATTACAGGCATTTAGTATCACCTGTCGGGAAAACATTTAATAAAGTCATCAAGATAGGGAGAATGGTCGAGGAAGGTTTAAAATCTAACAACATTATGAGCTATTCGGTGATAAAAGCCACAACCCAGGCAATTCAAAGATGCACTGGAGGGGTCCTTGGGAAAAAGAAGAAAGAAGAGGTGGCCGTTGTAGAAGGAAGATCATGGTCCTAGAATTCTAATCCTTACTACTATCAACCTCACCAACATCATCAGCCTTACCCACCAGCACCATATGGCCCACCACAACACTACTATCCTCCCCCTGTTCCACAATTTTCAATGCATCACGCTCAAACCTACCCACAACCACAAACATCATGGCGTGCACCCGCGCCTCATAATACATACCACACCCAAAATACATATCCACTACCCAAAACATATAAAAACCTTGGTGGAACAGGCTTCCATCCTAATCTTGGTGTCAGGAATGATATGCTGCAAAAGAAGAATACTTTTACTCCATTAGGAGAATCATACACCAGTCTATTTCATAGACAGAGGTAGCTCGGAATCCTAAACCCGATTGAATCCAAAATCCCGAACCCACCACCAAGGAACTTGGACCATTCTGTGAGTACTATTTAGGAGCTCCAAGACACGATATAGAGAAGTGTTGGCATTTGAAAATCAAAATACATGAGCTTATTGATTCAAGAAGAATTGAAGTCCAGGCCCCCGAAACTCCCAATATTACACAAAACCCTTTGCCTGTTCATCTTGAAGCTCATATGATCGAGTTAATACAAATGGGAGATAATAAAAGCCTTCTCAAACTGTAATGATGATTAAGGCAAGTGAAATCAAGGTAGATGAGAAAGAAATGGGTGAGAAAGCGATGATTGCAGTTAAACAAGTGATGGATGAACTCGTGGTAGTGACAAAACCCAAGCCAGTGAAAGTGATAGTTCCGGGAGCAAGTGCAAAACCTGTGTTGATTGTGTAAGGAGCCCAAACAGAACCGGTCATTATCAATTTTGTAACTCAATTGCCTGTTGTGGATGTTAAAACTATGCCATGGAATTACAACAAAGTGACCATCATGTATTGAGGGAAAAAGGATAAATATGAAATTTGTGAGACCCAAGGATTGACTAGGTCTAGGAGGTGCTTTGCTCCCACAAAATTAAGAAAAGCAAAACTTGCCAAAGATAATCCGACTCCTATAAAGAAATCTGTTACTGAGGAGAAGGCCGAGGAATTCTTGAGGAAAATGAAAGCGCAGGACTATTCTATAGTAGAACAATTGAGGAAGACGCCAGCGCAAATATCTCTATTGTCCATGTTAATTCACTCAGATAAACATCGAAGCACATTAATGAAAATCCTGAATGAGGCTCATGTGCCTGAGAAGATTACAGTGAGTCATCTTGAAAAGATCGCAAATTAAATCTTTGAGGTGAACATGGTGACATTCTCAGATGATGAACTGCTGGTAGAAGGAACGGGGCATAACAGAGCTTTGTATCTTACCGTGTAATATGAAGATTCGGTAGTGACGCATATGCTGATTGATAATGGGTCGAGTGCCAACATATGTCCTTTGCCTAATTTGGAAAAGCTCAAGATTGATAATCAAAGAATCTACAAGAACAACATTTGTGTGTGTGGATTCGATGGAGGTGGAAAGAATACTATTGGAGACATTGTGCTAGAACTTACAATCAGGCCGGTAGAGTTTACAATGGAATTTGAATTCTTGGATGTTGTTGTATCCTATAATCTTCTGCTGGGTCAACCATGGATTCATGCTGCGAAGGCTGTGCCATCCTCACTTCATTAGATGGTAAAGTTCTAATGGGACCGTCAAGAAATTGTGGTCCGTGGTGAAGATAATTCTTACAACATGATCACAACATTTGAAGAGGTGGAGGGCGATAAAGGCTCATGAGTGTACCAAGTGGTAGATACCATATCAGTCGCTAAGGTTCAGAAGGGCGAGCATGTTCTTATACCAAAGGTGGCTTCCGCATCAGTCATGGTTGCCACAGAGATGTTGAAAAATGGATTTCTCCTTGGTAAGGGATTGGGAGCTGTATTACAGATTATTACACAACCGGTATCTCTTCCCAGAAACATTGATATTTTCAGGTTGGGCTTTGAACCAACCATTGCTGATATAAAGAGAGCCCAAAAACTGAAGAAGAAAGGATGGACCCTCCCTAAGTCTATCCCTTGCCTCTCCCGTTCATTCGTCAGGTCTGGTACAAAAAGGTGCTCGGCGATATTGATGCCCAACTTAGCAGAGATAAGGCCCGACAGGGAGTTACTTAAAATATTTGAAAAGTTGTTTGAAGAAGTGGATATGGTATAAGCGGATGAGGGCACAAGTAGAATTGAATTCCAGTTTGTTGGATCCCGGGCCAAATTGAATAAGTGGGAAGCTACTCCTCTTCCAACTCGGAGGGAGTTATGGTAGTTAGCTTTTGTTTTGCTTTTAAATCTGTTTTATTTCAAGTTTGTAATATATATTTCAATGTTCCATCCAATCGGATGAGTCTAACCTTGTTATCTTTCAAATTTTAATAAAATACAATTTCTTTCTCCCTCCATTCCTGATAGCCTTATTTTTTTTTCTTGTACAATCCATTTTATGTTGATTTCAATAATGTGTCATGCATGAGGAATTCCTGTCCTAATGTTGATAATCAAATAGTAATATAAGAAATTGAATATGATAATGAAGTGGAGTATGATGACGGGGAAGCTTTGGAAGAAATTAGTAAAGAGTTGAGTCAGTATGAGGAAAAACCCAAACCGAACTTGAATGAGACAGAAGCCATTAATACGGGGGATCAGGAAAATGTTCGGGAAACAAAAATAAGTGTTAATTTGGAAGCCTCACTCAAAGAAGAATTGATAAATCTGTTGCATGAATACAAAGATATATTTTCATGGTCATACGATGATATGCTGGGACTGAGCACTGATTTGGTGGTCCATAAATTTCCCAATTATCCAGAATGCCCGCCCATTGAACAGAAGTTGAGGAAATTCAAGACAGATATCAGTGTGAAAATAAAAGAAGAAGTCATTAAGCAGTCTGAAGCAAAGGTTATACGGGTTACCAAATATCCCACCTGGTTAGCCCATATTGTTCCTGTTCCAAAGAAAGACGAAAAAACCAGGGTCTGTTGATTATCGAGACCTCAACAAAGCAAGTCTAAAAGACAATTTTCCATTGCCAAACATCCACATATTGATTGACAATTGTGCCAAACATGAGGTTGGTTCTTTTGTGGATTGCAATGCGGGTTACCACCAGATTCTGATGGATGAGGAAGATGCTAAAAAACAACATTCATGATACCTTGGGGAACATACTATTACAGGTTGATGGCATTTGGACTGAAAAATGCCGGGGCAACATACATGAGGGTAGTTACCACCATGTTCCATGATATGATACATCAGGAGATTGAAGTTTATGTGGATGATGTCATTATCAAGTCCAGAAAGCAATATGATCATGTTAAAGACCTGAGGAAGTTTTTTCAGAGGCTTCGCAGATACAATCTCAAGCTTAATCTAGCAAAATGTGCTTTTGGGGTGCCATCAGGGAAGTTATTGGGGTTTGTGGTGAGTCGATGTGGTATTGAACTAGACCCGTCCAAAATCAAAGCTATCCAGGAACTGCCTACGCAAAAGAGCAAGAAAGATGTGATGAGTTTACTTGGCATATTGAATTACATCAGTAGGTTCATTGCTCAGCTTACATCAACTTGTGAGCCTATCTTTAAATTGCCGAAGAAAGATGCTGTAGTTAAATGGACAGATGAATGTCAAGCTACATTTGATAAAATCAAGGAATACTTGGCCAACCCACCTGTATTGGTTTTGCCTGAGCCAGGAAGACCTCTAATCCTTTATTTGACGGTGTTGGACAATTCTTTCGACTGTGTACTGGGGCAGCATAATAAAAGAGGGAAGAAGGAACAGGCAATTTTTTACCTCAGTAAGAAATTCACATCTTACGAGGTAAAATACACTCAATTGGAGAGGACATGTTGTGCTTTGACCTGGGTGGCACAGAAGTTGAAACATTATTTGTCAGCTCATACCACTTATCTCATTTCCCGGCTCGATCCGTTGAAGTACATCTTTCAGAAGCCCATTCCCACAGGGAGGCTCTCTAAATGGAAAATCTTGCTCACAGAATTTGATATTGTTTACGTAACCGCACTGCGATGAAAGCACAAGCAGTTGCCGATCACCTAGCGGAGAATCCAATAGATGATGAATATGAAATGCTGAAAATATATTTTCCTGATGAGGAAGCAATGTACATTGATGAATTGGAACAAGATGAAAAGCCTGGTTGGAAGTTATACTTTGATGGGGCTGTTAACAACAAAGGCGTTGGAATAGGAGCAGTACTTATTTCAGAGACAGGTCAGCATTATCCTGTCACTGCTCAACTTCGTTTGTTTTGCACCAATAATATGGCTGAGCATGAAGTATATTTTGGGGTTGACAATTGCTATAGATATAGGTGTTCAAGAGATTTTTATCATGGGTGGCTCGGGTCTTTTAGTGCATTAGATTCAAGGAGAATGGGAAACACAGGATTTAAAACTCATACCATACCAGCAGTGTTTACATGAATTATGTCAGCGGTTTTATTCCATAGAATTCAAGCCCATCCCGAGAATCCATAATGAAGTTGCCGATGCTCTGGCCACTCTGGCATCAATGCTACATCATCCGGACAAGGCTTACGTGGACCCATTGCAAATTCAGGTTCGAGACCAACATGTTTATTACAATATAGTAGAAGAGGAACTCGATGGTGAGCCGTGGTTCCATGATATTAAAAAATACCTCAGAATGGGGGTCTATCCGGCACTGGCCACATGGGATTAAAAGAGAGCTATTAGATGATTGGCAAGCGAATTTTTCTTTAGTGGAGGGGTTTTGTATAACAGAACCCCAGATCTTGGTGTGTTGAGATGTATAGATGCAAAGCGGGCTATAACAATCATGGCCGAAATACATGCGGGAGTCTGCAGAACACATATGAATGGGTACGTTCTAGCAAAGAAAATCCTCAGAGCAGGATAATCCTGGCTTACTATAGGGTGGGATTGTATCAGCTTCGTGCGCAAATGTCATTAATGCCATGTGCATGGAGATTTGATTCATTCTCCACCATATGAGTTGTATATAATGTCAGCACCATTGCCTTTCATTGCTTGGGGTATGGATGTCATCTGGCCGATCGAGCCAGCAGCATCTAATGGGCACAAGTTTATTCTGGTTGCCATTGACTATTTTACCAAATGGGTTGAGGAAAAAATATTCAAGGCAGTAACCAAGAAATCAGTGGTTGATTTTGTGCATACAAACATCATTTGCCGATTCGGAATCCCGAAGGTGATTATTAGAGATAATGGTGCCAACCTTAACAGTCATTTGATGGCAGAGACATGTCAAAAGTTTAAAATTATGCACCATAATTCCACACCATATCGTCCTAAGGAGAATGGAGCAATTGAAGTAGCCAATAAGAACATTAAGAAAATTCTTCAGAAAATGGTTGACGGATAGAGGCAATGGTAGGTGCAACTCCTTATTCACTGGTGTATGGCACAGAAGCAGTAATACCTGTGAAAGTTGAAATACCCTCCCTTCGAATCATTTCGAAGGCAGAAATTGATGATGATGAATAGGTCAAAGCCCGGTTGGAAAAATTAAGCTTGATTGATGAGAAAATATTGGCAGCAGTATGTCATGGGCAATTATATCAACAGAGAATGGCTAGAGATTATAACAAGAAAGTGCGTCCACAAAAATTCGAAGTCGGACAATTGGTATTAAGGCGTATCCTACCTCATTGGGCAAAAGCAAAAGGAAAGTTTGCTCCCAACTGGCAAGGTCCATTTGTTGTATCATGGGTGTTGTCAACGGAGCGTTATATCTAACGGATGTGGACGAAAAATGTGTAGGAATGGCTATCAATTCTGACGCATTTAAAAGATAGTATGTATAATTTATTTATCTTTATGTATCTGATTGTATTTGTTATATTTTGAAACTGAAATGATGAAGGCATTTTGTTCCACTATCCAAACACTTTATTCATTGCTATCCCTTGGATCCTTATTACACTTTCTTTCATATCCCTCTTTCGGAATCAACAACAAAGTCAAAGATTGGATGATGAAAGTCAAGTGAAGAAAAGAAAAGAAAAGAATGGAAAAGAAAAGAAAAAGAAAAGCAAAAGAAAAGAAAAGAAGAAAAAGTAAAAGAATTAAAGAAAAAGAAAAGAAAAGAAAGAAAGAAAAATACAAAGAAGAAGAATGGGAGGAAGGAAACATCGCAACAATAAAGCGATTCTATGATTCGAATTACGTTTGACTTGATCTTGAAAGGGTACGTAGGCAGCCTCACTGAGGTTCAGTTACAACAGAAGGAAAATTCACGAATCCACAAAGAATGAAACTGGGGCAGAAGTTATGTTATTATGGAAGATATGATTCCGAAAGTTGTAATATTTGAACGTACGTTGCAAATTTTTAGCCTTTATACCTTCTTTCTAAACCTATCCAAAACCCACATTACGGTCCAAAGAAAGACCTTTTAATCAATTTTAAGGAATGTCAATACAAGAAGGTAAGGTGAATCGTGTTATGGACAACACTTTGGTAGCGGAAAATAAAAGACCGAAAATGAGAGTATCTTATTAGTGAAAACCCTTACATGCACCATAAAGCGATGTGAGTTGAGAGATATAAAAATGAGAGTCTTATTGGTGAAAACCCTCACGGGCACCATAAGGCGATGTGAGTTGAGAGATATAAAAAATGAGAGAGTCTTATAGGTGAAAACCCTCACGGTTACCGTAAGGCGATGTGAATGGAGAGAAATGAAAATGAGAGAGTCTTATTGGTGAAAATCTTCACGGGCACTATAAGGCAAAAGTGAGAAAGAAGTTTGTGTTTGAAAGGCAGCAAAACAAGCAAAGTTTAGGTTTTGTTGAAGATCAGGTTGTGAAAATGAGGATGGTAAAAGTGGCAATTGACAGTTGTTGGTTGGACAGACTACATTGGTTAATCCAAATGCATGGCATGATCAAAAGGATTAGTCTTCCCACTCAGATAAGTTCTGCTGTTTGTGTCTTTTCAGAATATTTCTATCCTCAAAACTTCGAGGTCATTGCATTTCATTTTTTCTTGGAATCTGTCTATAAAACATTTTTAGTCGAAGCTAAGTAACATCTTCCTAGTTATATGTCACGATAAGATCGAGACTTATTAAAGGACATTTGAAACAAGGAGGACATATGGTAACTAGATATTTGGGGAGAGAAGCAAAAGTTCACAAGAAAGAAGAAGAAACACCAAGACAGAGACACAAGGAAAACATTTGGGTCATTAGGATTAGAAATTTTTGAAAGATAGCCGGAAATTATGGCAAGGCAAAACAAGTTCAAAGGAGAAAGCAGGAGAAAGCTCAAATGTGGGAGCATGGCCAACAAGAATGCGAGCAGCTAACTACCATTTTATATTAACAAATTGTTCTTTGATTAGAATAGGGACAAAAGATTCAAATTCTTACTAATCACTTTAAAGTGAATGTGACAAATGTGGATAACAAGGGAGCCCAAAAACTTTTGAAAATCAGGCACCCACCTGGAGAACAAGGGAAGATAGTTCAAATTTTAAAGGAAAGCAGCAATATGCAAAGGAATCCATTTCAACCTCAGTAATCAGGCGCCCACTTGAAGAATAAGGGAAGTATAATCTTTAATTTGTTATTTTCACATATGATAATATGCTGCACTCACTTATCAAACTGGGGCAAAAAAAATTTCTTTGTTTTGGATATTGTAAGCAGGTGCCCACCTGAAGAATAAGGGAATGTCTTTTCAAAGTTCATAATCAGGCGCCTACCTGAAGAACAAGGGAATATCATTTCAATTTCGGTAAGCAGACGCCCACTTAAAGAATAAGAGAATACATTTTCAATTATTGTAAGCAGGTGCCCACCTGAAAAACAAGGAATACATTTTCAAATTTTGTAAGCAGGCACCCACTTGGAGAACAATTGAATACATTTCAAGCACAGCAAGCATGCACCCACCTGAAAAACAAGGAAAATATAGTATAATTGTAACTATCCGACTCGTTGTTACGTGAGTCACCGCCCCGTTTTCTCCATTGTATACTTTTATATATTCATTTATATGTGTTTGGAGAGTTAGAAGCAAATCGGATAGAATCCGATTAGAAATGAGGCAATACACCTCTTTATGGGAAGGGTAGTTTGGAAAAGTCAACCGAATATTGACCGATGAGTTAGAAATCTCGAAATGGATTTTTGATGATTCAAATAGTTTTGGGAGGGGGGGGGGGGGTGATTTATGACTTAGGAGAGCAATCAGAATTGAATTCGGAGGTCCGGTGTAGATTTAAGCTTGAATTGGCTAAGGTTGAATTTTGGCGAATTCCGGACGGTAGGTGAGATTTTGATCTGGGGCTTGGAAGGATTTTTGGGAATTGCAGTAGCTCCCTTAGGTGATTTTGGATATGAGTGCCAAATTTCAGATCATTCGGAGGTTTTTGGGTCGGGTTTTAGATCAAATGTTAGTTTCGAAAGTTTTAGTGAAACTTAGGCTTGAATCCGTGAGAATTTGGTGATTTTGATGTTTATGATGGTGTTTTTATGTTGTGAGCAAGTTTGAATGAAGTAATGTGACATATTTTTCTATTTGGTTGAGGTCTAGAGGGTCTCGGGATGATTTCGGATGCCCAACTTAAATAATGCAGTAGAAAATTGGAGGTAGACTTTGCTCTATGCGATCACATAGAGAGGCCTGCGATCGCATAGAAGACCTGGAGAACGGTAGAATTTTAATCTATGCGATCGCATAGAGGAAAGTGCAATTGAATAGGTTGGGAAAGTTGAACTGTGCCATCGCAAGAATGCGATCGCATAGAAGGGAATTTGGAGCCCAGGAAACTGCTCTATGTGATCGCATAGCGGGAAGTGCGATCGCATAGACTTAGGACTTTACTTAGTGTGGTCGCATATAATGCATTGCGATCGCATAGAAGGAAAATAGGTCTGGAAAATTTTACTCTATGCGATCGCATAGAGGCATTGCGATCGTATAGAAGGAATCGTCAGTAACAGAACAGTTAAGTTAAAAATTTCAGACGCGAACCCTCATAATTTTACACCACTTTTACTTTATCAAGGGATGGTATTGAGTGAATTGAAGAGAGATTTCAACGGGTAATCGCTGGAGGTAAGATTCTTGACTCAAAAACATGATTTTATGCTAGAATCAACACCAAAGTTCATGAATTGGGTAGAATTTGTGAAGAACTAGGGCCTAAATTATGAAAAACAAATTTTGGGTTTTGAAAGGCCATTCGAACTTTGATTTCAATAAATTTTATATGCATAGACTCATGGTGAGACGAGAAATCCGTTGTTATGATTTTTGGAATTTTTCAAGAAGTGGGCCCGGGGCTCGAGTTTTACGAACTTCGTGAATTGTTATGTTTTTCGAGTAATTTTGACTGGGATACGTTCCTTTGAACCATATTAATGTATTTTCTGTGGTTTTGACTAGATTCAACTAACGAGGCAGCAAATTCAAAGGGAAAAGGCATCGCGGACGAGTCCACGACCAGTTAAAGGTGAGTAGTTAGTGTATATGATAGCTTAAGGGTTTGAAACCCCGGCTTATCACATTGTGACGCTGTTTAGGGCGTGACTCGCACCCCATGACAAGTGTGGGATTGGTTATGACTGGGGATCGTGACTTGGTCCATCCCGAAAATAATATTATATTGGCGGTTGAAATGCACACTGTGTTAAGTATATATGTAGGCTATAAGCCATGTTTGGGGCCTTGTGTCGACCTGTAGTATCCTTAGGGGATAGATATTTATGTTATAGTATGATTTTTGAAATCATTGATCTTAGTCCTGGCTTGAAATCACTGTTATGAAATGTTAAGTCACATGTTCTTGGAAAATTAAATAAATTAAACTATTTTTCATTGTTAATGAACTGGAACCTCGAAATAAATAAATTGAACTGTTGTGTGTATCATATGCATGTTGTGGACTGAGTACGGATCGGGCTGCACTCCGCAGAGGATGATATGAATATTGTGCTTGGGCTGTAGGATCCCCTCCGGAGTCTGTACACACCCCAGTGAGCATCGTCGATGTTAAAAGGATCGGGCTACATGCCGTAGCGGTCGTGTGCATTGCATTGCATTCTTGTTTGTAAATTACTTGTGTTATTTGTGGTTTATTGTTGTTGTTAGTTCGTGGTAGGTATCGAACTGTATTTTAGCTTTGCTCTGTGGTATTTTGTGGATTTCCTGCATTCAACTATTTTATATACTTCTTACTTACTGAGTACTTAATATTCACCCCTACTCCCTGCACCTTTGTGTGCAGATTCAGGTAGGCAGGAGGGTTAGACGAGCAGTCAAGCTTATTTCAGAGTACTCGAGTTGCTGAGGTAGCTGCTGGTGCTCGTAGGACCAAGATTCTCTCCTTATTTCAGTTTCTTATCTATATACTTCTAGACTTGAGTATTTCGTTCAGTATTCCTATTACTATTTAGTTTTTGCTTAGAGGCTCTAGACTCATGACCCCAGATCTTTTGGTAGTGTTATTTTTGATGTTCGCACTTCTCAGTATTTGATTCTACTATTATTATTGGAGTATTATTATTAACTCTCATATTCTTCTTGAATTCGCCCTTTTAGAACTTGTCTTTAAATGTGAAAATAGTTGTTTGGTCTGGCTTGCCTAGCTTTAGGGTTGGGTGCCATCACGACCGGGTTTGGGTCATGACAAGTTGGTATCAGAGCCTAGGTTACTAGACCTCGCGAGTCATGAGCCGGTTTAGTAGGCTCTCGCGGATCGGTACGTAGATGTCCGTGTTTATCCTCGGGAGGCTACAGAGCTTTTAAGAAACACTTCACTTTCTTGGAATTCTTATCGTGCATGTTTGATTCAGCTTGAGAAATAACTCTTGAAATTTCTTCCACGCGTCTGTATACGCACGCGCGCATTCAATAATACATCTGCATCAGTGGCTTGTGATTCTTCGATCGAGGGGCGAGAGGTAATCTCCGTCATGTTGGGCCAGTCAGGAGGGCTCGAGGCCGAATATTCGCTTATGGCATGAGCACCCAAGTGCTAATTATGCGAGAAAGTGCTTGAACTTATGTGATCGGTAATGTCCTTATTATCTAGGATGGCGGTCGGATATTCTCACGCCCCAAATCGAGGGACATGACCGGCGCCTGACCGAGTAGGCCCAGTCAAGCGGACCTGGGTGCCTTTCTATCCCATGCGTTACCCCTGTGTCGTTCATTACTTAGAAACCAAGGAATTTACCACTTTATAGTAAAGAATCATACCTTTAACAACATAACAATACACATTACTTCTTAACAATTTTACAATTTCTACAACGCCCGACATATATATATATATATAAATAGGCCATAACCCCACAGTTTACTGTCTACGGAGCCTCTAGGATACAAAAGGGGATACAATACTTGCCGGTAACATGGCTCAGGCTATACCTTAAAAAATCAAAATGAAGTCTAAAACAAAAGTGGCATGAGCCACGCAGGGCCCCGAGAAATAAAAGGGCTCACCAAAACGCGCAGTGGAAGATGAAGTGTGCTACTGCAGATGAGCTGAAGTACCTACTACTGATCCACCTACAATCATAACATGAATGTAGCGTCCCCGGCAAAAGGGACGTCAGTACACTGGAATTGTACTGGTATGTATGGACAAGCTTTGTCTCAAGTAAACTCAAGCCATTTAAACAAGTAAATCACGATGATAAGACAACCAATGAATTACACCAAGATTAATAAAGCCAGCCAACCATGTTTCCGTATTTACTTCTTCTCAAGTAGTTCTCAGCTCAAGCACAATTAAAGATCAATAAGGGAGGCAACAACCAAACAAACACGGAAGAACACAATCAAGTCAAACAAAGGGGCAATCAGTGCCCCACAGGTTGCAAACTCTCCTGCTGTCTCCTTTCACAATTTCACATAAATGATTTTATATCAATTTCAATAGCGATTTCAATCGCTTTCCATCCTTATTACCTCGGCCACCCTTACTACCTCGGCCACCCTTATCACCCAACCCACACCTTATTACTTCGTGTTGCGGTGCGCAACCCAATCCCACCGTACAGTTCCAGTCACAACAATCACAAACAACAAACAAGGCACTACACAGGATCACAACAAGTGCAAATAAGCAATTTACCAATTGGTTCATGTTCTCAAATACTTTTCAAACCAATATCACAAACAAGCTACAATGTTTCCATATTCGAGAGTACCCATACTGTAATGTTCAACAACTTATCACAATTCAAGTGTTTCATTTCTTTCCCACAAGAAGCCATATATGCCATCACAACAATTATTCTCAATTCTTTACCAATTTTAATTCCCTTTTTATCCTTTGATTGATATACTATACCACACCACACATCGTTCAACATCAATTAGATACCCAACAACAAAAACAACGAATTACAATCTCTCAAATTAACACATGCCAAACGAATTGCACACATAAGGGCGATTTCACAAGAATCAAAGTTAGTCATACATACTTGGAGTCAAATATACTTCTTTCAATCTCTTACTTAAGCTCACCCAAGTTATCTTAAGTCACCAACTTCCGTTTTTGCAAACTCTTACTTCTACCCACTTCTTTTTACTAAAATGCAAGTTCAATAACATGCATGTGTATCACATTCTATTTCCAAAAGCTATTGTATGCAATTCTTTTATTACATTTGAAAAACTGAGAAATTAGAGGAAAATAACTAGGGTTTTTACCTCTTAGAGATTTGGGGAAGATGAATTTTCGCCTTAGGATCTTCCGGACCAAACGATTGGAACAATCTTTGAAGATAATTGGACTTCTCTCTTTAGAACCCCTCTTTCCTCTCTCTAATTTTGCTAAGAAGATATAAGAAAAATGAAGGTTGAGGGTGTTTCATTAAAGAAGGGGTCGGGTAAAAAAATTATAAAAATATGGGCCGAGTCAATTTTGCGATCGCAGAATCAACATGCGGTTTGCATAATGAACCGCAGAATTGCCCCAAAAATGAACATGTTCTGTTACGATATGCGACCAGAATGCGGTCTGCATTCGTGTTCTGCGGTCGCAGAATGCACCGTAGATTTAACACTCAAAAATTCTCAAGAAATTATGAGATAGATCTGCGGTCCGCATTTCCATTATGCGATCACATATTTGACCGAATTTTCAACACTATTTTGGAAAACATTCTGTTAAGCTCTGCGATGGGAATGCGGTCCGCATAGCAGATCTGCGATCGCATTCCTGACCGTAAAATTGACATTTTCTGGAAAAATTTATTCTTTCAATTTTTGAAACTTAAATCACTACCAAGGGTCCGAACCGCATTATTCGGACCATGACACCACAACTACTAGGTTTTAAGCACGAAAAGTTTATGGGGCCTTACAGATATCCACGTGATGAGTAAGTTAGCGTTGTGAGGTATATCTATTTGATCTTGGTAGTGACGAAGGAGTTTGTGGGATAATAGATGAACTGCTAAGCAATTCGTTCCTATTGCGATCTGTTGTGTAACCCTAATTTGTGGATGCATGAAGAATATTTTCGTATCTCATAGTTGGAAAGTTAAGTGCAATACATGTGGCGATATGAGTTCAGACTCAGAAAGTCTAAATTGGCAATATTTTATATATGTTATTATTCAAATAAGTGCAACGCATGTCCCTGTATCAATTTTGATAATGTAGTACATGCAGTATTGAGATTTAATGTTATTGATATACATTGTGAGGTTTTGTTAAGTTGTAGCTATGATGTTCAGCTGGTTTTGGTCATTCTCTGTCAGGTGGATAGGCCCAATTACAAAGGAAACTCTGCCAAAATTTTTTTTGAAAAGTTTGGGACTTAGTAAAAATTTGGACACCCAGAGAATAGGCTTAACTGTTATGTGGGTGAATGCAAGAAAAAGGCAAAAGGGTTAACATTTCTGATGGTCCGTGTCTCCACAAGCATGTAAAAGAGTGAGTTTAATCTCACAATGGTATTACAACATCAATAAGGTATATATGTTGTGATATATATATATAGCTTTGAGCTAAGTTGGGGAGGTTGCCATTGATAAGCTGGTTGCATGATTATGTGCTATGTTGGTTATGTCTTAAAGTATACTGACGAACCAGTTCTGATTGCAGAAATTGAGCAGAGAATGGCACGAGTGAAGGAATTTTTTTGACAAGATGTCAAGAGATCAGATGAGCAAGAAGGAAGTTTCGATGGTTAAGATAAACTAGCATCGTCTTAAGTATCACATGAGAGCATTATTATGTCCTGGTTAATGATTCTTGATTGCTCTTCAGCGTTAGTGCAACCGGTGGTTTAGAGGTTCGCTTCAAATATTGTTGTGGTAGGTTGTGGGAGTGTGTTCCACCAGAAGATTTTATAAGTGTGACATGTAATCGCTTGATTGATTAAATATGTAAACCAAGTATGAAGTTTGAGATGATGTCGTTAATTAAACATTGATGCTTGTAGGGAACTCGACATAGTGGGTTGTGAACTGGGAGGATTACTTCGATTATGATGGTTGTTCTTGTGTTCTATGAAGAAAATGAAAGTTATTATGGACCTTTGAAAGGTTATTAGACTTGACCAGAATCGGCTTGAAGTCAATGGATAGATTTAATGTGAATAATGGCTCTATATCAGGCCAGATGTGTGCATTGTTGTAATGTAGTTCTCGTGGAGGAGTAGTTAGGTTGACGTTTCTTTGTCAGATATTTCGCGTAGTGATGCATTGCGCTGGGTGAGTCATGAGAAGGCTCGAGAAAGTGCTTACATGTTAAGAATCAACATAGGAATAATATTATATGAGCAGCTTCGCTATTGAAATTCCAATTGTACATCACAACTCAGTTGTGCTTGAGTTTTGTAGTTTATAACGTTAAATATCCCTCAGGGATGATATCATGCACTTAGCATACTTATGATCTATATTTGGTATTTGGTTATAATGAGTAGATTTGGCTCGTGTGCATCTCCTTATGTGAGATCTATGTGTAGGTCGGGTGGCACGCCGCCACGGGTATGTTATCTAGAGTGTGCTGCACGCCGCAAGAGTGTAATATCAAGCATAATTTTATATATGCCATCTCTGTATGCTTTACTTCCTATTTTCCAAGGAAAGTCTGTATTAGTGCGTAGGATTTGATAATTCCTTCTAGAGCTCGTTTTCTTTAGGACCACATTCGAATTGGTAGCTTATTAGCACATTTGGGCATCATATGTGACATTTAATTATGTCTGGTGTGGCTTATTGCTCGAGCAGTTCGTATTGAGTGAGACGAGATCATTGAATTTGGGATTGATGCAATATGAGTATATGAAGTAAAGTAAAGAGCTAAGACCATTGTTTGGTTCAGAAAAGGTAATAGTTCTCGCCAAGAGTATAAAACTAATGAATGGTTGTCTCGGTGGTGGCTGAGAATGTATACAGACCTTATTCGTCGTGTCAGTACTGTAACAATTTGCACAAGCATGTGTATGTCATACAGATCATGGGATGTGTAGTGATTCTTTATAAGCGATTATATAAGAGAGCTTCAGATGATTAGGGAAGATGATATTGCTAAATGGAAGTGACTCTACGCAAGTATGTGTTTCAGAAAAAAGGTAATGTGATTAAACTGATGATACTTTAGTAGTATTGCGGCATGTTCTCGTTGGGTCCACTAGTGGTATTCGGGTTTGCTTCGTAGCACAGGGAATATTGAGTATTTGTCGCGAAATGATTAGGTATCAAATGGGTTCATGTATTTGCATGGTGGAAATTGGGATCAGGTATGATGAATTGTGTGTTATATGGAGATCTGATGTATAGGCTATGTTGAGGTTGTGGATCTTTATTCGCTGGTATGTTATATATTTTATGTGATGTTGGAATTCGGACTGGTTGTCTTAGTGTTGGGGTGATTTTGAACTATTGCATTAGGGGTTACGCCAGAAATGCTACGGGTTAAGTGGTGAAGTGCATTAGAATATGTTTTAGTGGAATGATTTATATTTCAAGGAACCAGCAGATAGCTGGGAATGAGTATTTTCTTAATTGGGCATTTGTGATAGATGTCAGCGCAAAGGTTGCTATCACTGGTCCCGTTCCATTACCGAAGGACTTTTTGGATGCGTTTCATATGGCCGGGCATGTAACCAGGTGATATTGTAAATTTCGGTATTATTTGGTGCCTTCGACAGGAGTTAGAGAAGTGGAAGAAACATTTTCAGGCTTCCTGGTACTGAATTGTGTTGGTTTCAGACATCAAATGTGTGTGCTTGTTGATTTTGAGCATAGAGGCTTGAGGTGCTTCAGGTGTAACAGTGTTGGGATAGGATCACGCATTGTAGTGAGGCTACGGGAGTTATGATTTTTCGGAGTAGATTCAGACGTTCTATTTCTGTGATGTGAGACAGGATCTCAGCATTGTATTAAGGGCATTGATGAGCTTGAGGTACAACTCTTTCGTTTGAGTCATTTGACATGATTTGAGTGTGTTCACATCGTTTCTTACTAGTGTGTGTATTATGCAAGATGTGGTTTAGACTTGTATTGATGTATCATATCACCGGAGTGGTGGTGGAATTCGAGATGATCGTCGGGTTCATTAATGAATAGAGACAGATTTGATGTCAGCTTGTTAGGAAGATAATATTGAGGTTTGAACCCAGAAATTTGTTGCGATATCAGTCAAGGGAAGTGGTTTCATGAATGGTTGATCTGAGAGATGATTACAGTTATAGCTTGTTTCCTTCATCGTTGGAAGTATAGGGAAGTGTTGGAATAAGGCTTTAGCTAAGAAGAGGTTCTCCACAGGAAATCGGTTGCTGGGGACAACTGCTGTGAATAGAAGTTATGGTTCCAAGTGTTTGGTTTAGGCGGTACATCATATGTTTTCACACGAGGGTGCATGTATGGGTTATTACAGCTGGTCCGGGTTTACACTGAGTTCAAATGTGTATTTATGATCTGGTGTATGATTTTCCGAAAGTGCAATGTGGTTCTATGGTTAGGTTATAGATTAAATGGACTGTGAAAGTTCGGTTGTAATGTGTTATCGGGTCTATGAGAGATAGGGTTACCAGGGATCAACCCGGGTATATGATTGGTATCATTAAGCTACTGGATGGCTTCTATAACAACTCTCGATACACTCGAGGACGAGCGTTTGTTTAAATTGGGGAGAATGTAACGACCCGACTCATCGTTACGGGAGTTTCCACCCCATTTTCCCATTTTATACTTTCATATGTTAATTTATATGTGTTTGGAGAGTTAGAAGCAAATCGAATAGAATCCGGTTATAAATGAGGCAATAAACCTCTTTATGGGAAGGTTAGTTTGGAAAAGTCAACTGAATGTTGACCGATGAGTTAGAAATCTCGGAATGAATTTCTGATGATTCCACTAGTTTCAGGGGATAATTTATGACTTAGGAGAGCAATCGGAATCGAATTCATAGGTCCGTTGTAGATTTAGGCTTGAATTGGCTAAGGTTAAATTTTGGCGAATTCCGGATGATAGGCGAGATGTTGATCCAGGGCTCAGAATGAAATTCTGAGAGTTGTAGTAGCTCTGTTAGGTGATTTTGGATATGCATTCCAAATTTCAGATCATTCGGAGGTGTTTAGGTCGGGTTTTAGATCAAATGTTAGTTTCGGAAGTTTTAGTGAAACTTAGGCTTGCATCCGTGAGAATTTGATGATTTTGATGTTTATGATGGTGTTTTTATGTTGCGAGCAAGTTTGAATGAAGTAATGTGACATATCTGTGCATTTGGTTGAGGTACCGAGGGTCTCGAGATTATTTCGGATGCCCACGGAGATTTTAAACTTAAATAATATAGTAGAAAATTGCAGGCAGACTTTGCTCTATACGATCGCATAGTGAGGCCTGCAATCCCATAGAAGACCCGGAGAAGGGTGGAATTTTACTCTATTCGATCGCATAGAGGCAAGTGCAATCACATAGGTTGGGGAAGTTGAACTGTGCGATTTCCTAAGTCTATGCGATCGCACTTCCCTCTATGAGATCGCATAGAGCATTTTCCTGGGCTCCAAATGCGATCGCATAGAAGGGAATTTGGAGCCGAGGAAAATGCTCTATGCGATCTCATAGAGGGAAGTGCGATCGCATAGACTTAGGACTTTACTCTGTGCGATCGCATACAATGCATTGCGATTGCATAGAAGGAAAATGGGTCTGGAAAATTTTACTCTATGCGATCGCATACAAGGAAGCGTTAGTGACAGAAAAATTAAGTTAAAAATTTCAGGCAGGAACCCTCATAATTTTACACCAGTTTTACTTTATCAGGGGAGCGTTTTGAGTGAATCGAAGAGAGATTTCAACGGGTAATCGCTGGAGGTAAGATTCTTGACTCAAAAACATGATTTTATGCTAGAATCAACCCCAAAATTCATGAAATTGGGTAGAATTTATGAAGAACTAGGGCCTAAATTATGAAAACAACTTTTTGGGTTTTGAAAGGCCATTCGAATTCCGATTTAGATAATGTTTATATGCATGGACTCGTGGCGAGATGAGAAATCCGTTGGTATAATTTTTGGAATTTTTTGAGAAGTGGTCCCGGGGCTCAGGTTTTACCAACTTCGTGAATTGTTATGTTTTTCGAGTAATTTTGATTGGGATATGTTCCATTGACCCATATTTATGTATTTACTGTGGTTTTAACTAGATTCGACACACGAGGCAGCAAATTCGAAGGGTAAATGCATCACGGACGAGTCCACGACCGGTTAGAGGTGAGTAGTTAGTGTATATGATAGCCTAAAGGTTTGAAAGCCCGGCTTATCACATTGTGATGCTATTTAGGGCGTGACTCGCACCCCATGGCAGGTGCGGGATTGGTTATGACTGGGGTCCATCCCGAATAAGAATAATATTATATTGACGGTTGAAACACACACTGTGTTAAGTATATATGTGGGCTATAAGCCATGTTTGGGTCCTTGTGCCGACCTGCAGTATCCTTAAGGGATAGATATCAATGTGATAGCATGATTTGTGAAATCATTGATCTCAGTCCTGGCTTGAAATCAGTGTTATGAAATGCTAAGTCACCTGTTCTTGGAAAATTGAATAAAATTAAAGTATTTTTCTTTGTGAATGAACTGCAACCTGGAAATAAATAAATTGAACTGTTGTGTGAATCATATGCACGCCACAACGTATGATATGAATATTGCGCTTGGGCTGAAGGAGCCACTCCGGAGTCTGTACACACCCCTAGTGAGCGCCGTCGATGTTAAACGGATCGGGATATGCGCCGTAGCAGTCATGTGCATTACATTGCATTCTTGTTTGTAAATTACTTGTGTTATTTGTGGTTTGCTGTTGTTGTTAGTTCGTGGTAGGTATCGAACTGTAGTTTTAGCTTTGCTCTATGATATTCTGTGGATTTCCTGCTTTCAGCTATTTTATATACATCTTACTCACTGAGTACTTAGTACTCACCCCTACTCCCTGCACCTTTGTGTGCAGATTCAGGTACGCAGGAGGGTTAGATGAGTAGTCCAGCTTTTTTCAGAGTAATCGAGTTGCTGAGGTAGCTGCTGGCGTTCGCAAGACCTAGCTTCTCTCCTTATTTCAGTTTATTATATATATACTTCCAGACTTGAGTATTTCGTTCAGTATTCCTATTACTATTCAGTTTTTGCTTAGAGGCTCTAGACTCGTGACCCCAAATCTTTTGGGAGTGTTATTTTCGATGTTCTCACTTCTCAGTATTTGAGTCTACTATTATTATTGGAGTATTATTATTAACTCTCATATTCTTCTTGAATTCGCCCTTTTGGGACTTGTCTTTAAATGTGAAAATAGTTGTTTGGTCTCGCTTGCCTAGCTTTAGGGTTGGGCCCCATCACGACCGGGTATGGGTCGTGACAATAATTCTTATCGCAAGTTAACATTCAGTAATGTCGTGCACCTAGTTATCAAACTGGGGCATAAATTTTCTTTGCTTTGTATGTTATAAGCAGGCACCCACCTAAAGAACAAAGGAATATCTTTTCTATTTCGGTAAACAGGCGACCACCTGAAGAACAAGGGAATATCTTTTCAAAGTTCGTAAGTAGGCAGCCACCTGAAGAACAAGGGAATATCTTTTCAGAATTCATAAGCAGGCGCCCACCTAAAGAATAAGAGAATATCTTTTCAAAGTTTGTAAGAAGGAACCCACCTTAAGAACAAGGGAATATCTTTTCAAATGTAGTAAGCAGGCACCACTTGGAAAATAAGGGAAGTACCATTTGAAATTTAGCTTTAAATTCTTATATTTGATAAGACGATATACCCAGGCACCATACTGGAGCAGAATATTTTCGTGACGACCCAAAGGGTCATCACTTATTTTTTTATTCATTTCGAGCTTCTGAGGCCTTGAAAACCTCATTCTATGTTGCCTCGATTTAAGTGCACGATCCGGGCATGTAGCCGGAAAGATTTTGTGATAGAAAATATGAATTCTATGAGCAATTTGGAGAAAAATGATATTAATATTGATATCATTGACTTCGGTCAACATTTTTGGTAAACGGACCCGGACCCGAGATTGGATGGTCCCGGAAGGTCCGTAGGAAAATATGGGACTTGGACATGCGTCCGGAGTCGAATTCTGAGGCCTAGAGCCCAAGTTACAAATTTTTCTGTGAAATTGTTTTTAATGTGATTATTAAAGGAAAATGAATTAATTGACCTTGGTATCGGGCTCTTATTTTGGTTCCGACGCCCGGTACAAGTCTTAAATATTATATATGTGCTTTCTGCAAAGTTTGGTGACATTCGGATGTCGTTTGATATGTTTTGGACCTTGAGTTCCAAGTTTGAAAGTTTTGAAAACCAAAACTATGAAAATCATGAACTTGAGGCTTGATTTGATGAATACGATGTGATATTGGCGATGTGATCGCACGAACAAGTTTGTAATGAGTTTTCGATGTTGTGTACGTGTTTGTTTTTGAGCCGGGGGCTCGGGTAACGATTCGATAGGCCGTTGGATCAATTTCTGAAATTTTGAACTGCTGGTTTTTCACCCAGTTGTTGGCTTCGCAATTGCAAAGACTTTCTCGCAATTGCGAGATGTCCCCAGGCTGGCCTTGGTTCGCAAATGCGAACCAATCTTCGCAAATGCGAAGATGGCAGGGGAGTGAAGGGGTTCACAAATGCGAACAATACCTCGCAAATGCGAGGCCTTCAGTAAAAGGCCTATCTTCGCAAATGCGACTAAAATGTCGCAAATGCGAAGGCCCTTGATCCAGCCTTGTTCGCAAATGCGAACAAATGGTCGCAAATGCGAACTCCCTAGAATTTACCTTGGCTTCGCAAATGCGAACAAAAGTTCGCAAATGCGAACTTCCCATCCTTAGCTTATTTTTCAAACTCCAGAAATTGGTCGGGGTTCGCAATTGCGAACCCATGTTCGCAAATGCGAACACAGAGACCTGTAAATCACGATTTCCAGCTTCATTTTTCACATTTCACAACCCAAAAACATCCATTGGCGATTTTTCACGAACTCCCTCTTCTTCAAAGCAATTGTAAGTCACTTTTTACTTAATTCTTTCAATTCCTAACAACATTAAACATGTTTTTCAATAGAAATCAAAGGTTTTCATGGTACAATTTCTTGTTTTTAGTAGAAGATAGGGTTTTTCATGAATTGGGTAATTGAACCTCGAATTGAGGTCCGATTTTGAAACAAATCATATACTTGAACTCGTGGGGGGATGGGTAACCGGATTTTGGTCCGAACCCCGAGTTCCGACCATGTGGGCCCGGGGTTGAAATTCACTATTACGGGCGGAATGTTGTAAAAGTTGAAATTGGCCTTATGAATTAGTTTGTTGAGTAGTATTGATGATATTAAATCAATTGTGTATAGATACGATTGGATTGGAGCCGAATTTGAAAGGAAAAGGCATTGCTACGGATTGAATTTTCGTAAACATTCGAGGTAAGTGTTTGTTCTATCCTAGCTTGAGGGAATAGGATTATGTGCTATGTGCTAATGTGATCGAGTGCGGTGTATAGGATGTGGTGATGAGCATCCATACACCAGCGTCTAGCATGACCGTGAGTCATTGTTAATACTTGTTGTGAGACATATTTGAAGATAAATTGTTGAACCCTTGCCGGGTTGTAGAATTGCTATTGATTGCCCTTGCCGGGACTTTGTTGAAATGATTATCGTGTCCCTTGCAGGGATGGTTCATGATTTGTTGTTTCATTCTTTGCCCTTAACTGTGATTGTTATTTGGGTGAGGAAGAGTGATAATGCACGAAGGGTGATGCCGTGCCTTGTTTTATTGATTATGCACGAAGGATAATGCCGTGCCTTGTTATTGATTATGCACGAAGGTTAATGCCATGCCTTGTTATTGATTATGCACGAAGGTTAATGCCGTGCCATGTTTTATTGATTATGCACGAAGGATCATGCCGTGCCTTGTTATTGAACCATGTACGAAGGATCATGCCGTTCCATGGATGTGAGGATGAGAGTAAAAGCACGAAGGGTGATGCCGTGCACTTTATTTGCTTATTGGTGAGGGTGAGAGTAAAAGCACGAAGGGTGATGCCGTGCAACTACTTGCCATTCCTTGACTTGATATTACTTGTTTTTCCATTATACTTTGTTTTCCTTGTGGACTTATTAACTGTTGTTAATTGTTGAGTTCTTTTGAGATATTCCTTGTTGAGTTGTTACTTGATTATTTCTCGTTATCTTGTGGTATACATATATATAGAACTGCATAGGTTTATGTGGGTGTCTGGTCCTAGGCGTGTCACTACTTCGCCGGGATAGGCCAGGCACTTACCAGCACATGGGGTTGGGTGTGCTGATACTGCACTTCTGTGCGTTTTTGCACAGGTCCAGGTTTCGATCAGGAGCAGCAGCAGTAGATCTTTCGCGTGGAAGTTTATCATATTTGTGACCGAGGTAGCTTGCAGGCGTCCGCAGGCCCGGCGTCTCTTCCTTTTATTTATGTCATTAGCTGTAGTCTCCTTGTTCCGAGACAAACAGATTATGTTATATTTCTTTCAGACTTTTATGTGTAGTATTCAGTAGTAGTTCGTGAGTTGGTGACTCCACGTCTTAGGTAGAGGATTTCAGTATTAGTTACCTTAAAACTACTTATTTCTATTTTTATAAAGTCTTCCGCACTTGTTTAATTAAGATTATGATTGTGGTTGTTAAATTGAGTATGAAGTATTGTTAAAAACAGGATAGGGTGAATAAAGAGGCTTGCCTAGCTACCATGAGTAGGCGCCATCACGATCCCGGTGTTGGGGGAAAATTCGGGTCGTGACAAGTTGGTATCAGAGCTGTAGGTTACATAGGTCTCACCACTAACGAACAAGTTTAGTAGAGTTTGAGAGGTAGGTACGGAGACGTCTGTACTTGTCCTCCAGAGTCTATTGAGTTATGAAAAGTCTCTCATTTGTTCTTTCTTATCGTGCGAATTCATTCTTCAAATGTTAAATTGAATTTCTACTCTTGTCTTCCCACGGATGGCGAAGTCACGTACCGCTTCTTCAGCCGAACAATGGCACAGGCTGGTGATAGATCAACTACGCCTTCAAAAGTTTTACGGAGGTCGGATAGGTTTCACCAAAGTCTTCGCTACCACCTTCAGTGGTGCATCTTTTGAGAACCCACGAGATTGTGCTTGAAAGTTGTTATGAGGAATTATAGAACGTGGGAATAGTCGAATGCGAGGGGGGTTAATTTTACTGTGCTTCGGATGGAAAACAGAAGTAATGGGAAGATAATGTATTTACCATACCAGTTATGGTCCCAACGGAAGATGCAATTATATCAGGAGGTCACCTAATGAATCGTGTGGGGTTTAAATGGACGTTGACATCCGGTTGATTTGTTGGAGTCTTGAAGTACAAATATTGTGAATTATTGGAATGTGTATATATATGGTATGGAAAGGTCCCCTAAATAAATTATGCATGTTTGAGGCTTAGTATTCTCCAGGGGGAAGAATCGGCCCAAAGAGTAATAAAGAGTATATGAGCTAATGAGGTAGTTCAACAATGTCAAGCTAGCATAGTAAAAGAGGTAATTGGTCGTCAATGTTTGTGACAAGCCTATGAAGAGGGCAGATCGGCTATGCGACATTACGTACTCAATCCTATTTGTAGAAATGTTTGGAGGAGTTACCTCCCTGGCTCTTTGAAAGGTGTGGTATGTATGATCTGATCGATCATGCCAGGTTATTATGATAATGTCCGAATATGTCATCATGTCCAATAAGTTAGCTGAGCCTCAAAGGAATTGTTGTGAATGTGGCAGATCGGAGAAATATAATTTACGAAGGCACTCAAGCTACGTGCCCGTTGCAGTCAATACTTAACTCACAAGACCAGCCAGGGTTAGAGGTTAGGATGTTTGAGGCGGAGGTGAGACTCCTAGAGGTGGAGATCTAGTTGTTGACATAATTTTTATGGTGTGACTGAGGTCACTACACCAGATGATGTTATTACATGTACAATTCTGATTGTTATAAAAGGAATATTTTTCCTCAATTTGATTTGACCTTTGAAGAATTGAGGCAAGTCCTCTTAATATGCTCCGCTCATGAGTGAGTTTCGAAATCATCAAATCTACTTATGTGAATACTCACACTGTGCTATTAAATGGGGATAATTATCCCTATTATTATGTGTTGGTCACTAGGAATATTGATGAGGTCAAAAGTGACTTTATATTATTTACTACAATAGGAATTGATGTAATTCCTGAAATAATTATTTTCAATGGTTAAATTGTATACCCTGTCGGTATGAGGGTTCTTTTATGCCGTGATACTCTTTGACGGACAAGTTGAAAAGAAGAAAGAAAGGAAATGAAAAACATCAGTGGCACAATGTGCAAATACTTGTGATTTAGAGTGGAGGATGAGATCCTCAAAATTTTTGTATAACGTGAAAATATTTGTTTTAAAAACCGAGCTGCAAGCTGCAGTGAATATTATATAAGGACAAGGTCCTGGTGGTGAAAAGTTTGTGTTTAAAGTTTTCCCTTTCTGGAAATAAGAATCTAGCACAATATCCTAAATTTGAGCCATGCGTGTTAGCATTATTTGATAATCTTTGCATAGTTTCTATTCATATCTAACCATTTCTATTTTTGTAACCATAGAGTTGTAGACCTTGAGAGGAGCACCAGCTAAGAATAAATATGAGTCATTAAATCGGGAAAGTAATCATGAGGTTTTCATACCTCATTGTGAGTAAAGTGGGAGTTTTGGAATAAGATATTTGATAACATGGTTAATTGACAATGTTGTAATTTTGGAACAACTCTTATGGCCAGAGTCATGAATATGTGCATACATATGAGGTGTTCGTGCCTTATGTTGATTTATTGTTGTAGTCTTCATTGTTGCCATATTGACATACTCTCGCTGTCAGAAGGAGCATGCGTAACATCTCAGAGTGGCTTTGCAGAAATCTGAAAAATAGGCAACTATATGTAAAATTTTGAAGTGTGAATTTTGGCTAAGTTCAGTTGCATTCCTGGGTCATATTGTGACAGCAGCAGGTATTCAGGTTGATCCGAAGAAGATTGAGGCAGTCAAGAACTGGCCTAGACCGACATCAGCCACAGAAATTTGAAGTTTCTTAGGATTAGCGGGTTATTATCGGCGATTCGTGGAGGGGTTTTCATCTATTGCAACCCCACTGACCAGACTGACACAGAAAGGTGTTCAATTTGAATGGTCAGATGAATGTGAGGCGAGCTTTCAGAAAGCCCAAGACAGCCTTGACTACGGCACCAGTGTTGATATTACCTACGGGTGCAGGGCCTTATACAGTTTACTATGACGTATCTCGTATAGGGCTTGGAGCGGTATTGATGCGGGATGGTAAGGTTATTGCTTATGCTTCAAGACAGTTATAAATACATGAGAAGAATTATCCAGTACATGATCTTGAGTTAGCAGCAGTGGTGCATGCCTTGAAGATCCGGAGGCATTATCTATATAGTGTGACGTGTGAGGTATACACTGATCACAAGAGCCTACAATATTTGTTCAAGAAAAAAGAGTTGAATCTACGACAGTGGAGATGGTTAGAGTTGCTGAAGGACTATGATGTTACTATCCTATATCACCCAGGTAAGGCCAATGTGGTGGCCGATGCATTGAGTAGAAAGTCCGCCGGCATGGGTAGTCTTGCCTTTATCCCGGTTAGTCAGAGACCATTTGCTCTAGATGTCCAGGCCTTAGCCAACCGGTTCGTGAGATTAGACATTTCTGAGCCTAGCAGGGTGTTAGCCCGCACGGTCGCTCGTTCTTCTCTATTAGAGCGTATCCGTGAGAGGCAATTTGATTATCCTCATTTGCATGATTTGAGAGATACGGTACAGTGGGGAGGTGCCACAAAGGTAAATCTAGATGATGATGGGGTATTGAGATTGCAGGGTCGAGTTTGTGTGCCCAATGTCGAAGGGATTTGAGAGTTGATCTTAGTGGAGGCCCACAGTTCACGATATTCTATTCACCCGGGCGCCGCGAAGATTTACCAGGACTTACAACAGCACTATTGGTGGCGCAGAATGAAGAAAGATATCGTTGCGTATGTCGCTTGATGTCTAAATTGTTAGCAGTTGAAATATGAGCACCAGAGGCCTGGTGGTGTATTCCAGAGGATTGAAATTCCCGAGTGGAAATGGGAGCGGATCACTATGGACTTCGTTACTGGACTTCCTTTGACTCGGAGGAAATTTGATGCTATTTGGGTCATTGTTGATAGGTTGACCAAGTCAGCACACTTTATTCCAGTATCTGTCTCCTACTCGTCGGAGAGGCTACCAGTCCAGCATCCAGATGGCCCCGTATGAGGCATTGTATGGTAGGCGATGTCGATCTCCAGTCGGATGGTTTGATCCGGGAGAGGCTCGGTTGTTGGGTATAGATTTAGTTCAAGAGGCCTTGGATAAGGTCAAGACTATCCAGGAGAGATTGCGTTCAGCTCAGTCCAGACAGAAGACTTATGCGGATCGTAAGGTTTGAGATGTAGATTTCATGGTTGGTGAGCGAGTATTGCTCCGAGTGTCACATATGAAGGGGTGATGAGGTTCGGGAAGAAGGGCAAGCACAACCCTAGGTATATTGGTCCATTTGAGATTCTAGACCGGGTGGGAGGGGTGGCTTACAGACTAGCTTTGCCGCCTAGATTATCAGCCTTGCATCCAGTTTTTCATGTATCTATACTTCAGAGATACCATAGCGATCCCACATATGTGTTAAACTTCAGCACTGTCCAATTGGACAATGATCTATCTTACGAGGAAGAGCCGGTGGCCATTCTAGACCGGCAGGTTCGACAGTTGTGGTCGAAGAGTTATCCTTCTGTGCGTGTTCAGTGGAGAGGTCAGCCTCCTGAGGCATCGACCTGGGAGTCCGAGTCTGACATGCGGAGCCGATATCCTCATCTATTCCATGACTCAGGTACTTCTTTCTTTTGTCCGTTCGAGGATGAACGGTTGTTTTAGAGGTGGAGATTGTGACGACCCAAAGGGTCATCACTTGTTTTATTATTCATTTCGAGCTTCTGAGGCCTTGAAAACCTCATTCTATGTTGCCTCGATTTATGTGCACGATCCGGGCATGTAGCCGGAAAGCTTTTGTGATAGAAAATATGAATTCTATGAGAAATTTGGAGAACAATGATATTAATATTGATATGGTTGACTTCGGTCAATACTTTTGGTAAACGGACCCGGACCCGAGATTGGATGGTCCCGGAAGATCCGTAGGAAAATATGGGACTTGGACATGCGTCCGGAGTCAAATTCCGAGGCCTAGAGCCCAAGTTATGAATTTTTCTGTGAAATTGTTTTTGATGTAATTATTAAAGGAAAATGAATTAATTGACCTTGGTATCGGGCTCGTATTTTGGTTCCGACGCCCGGTACAAGTCTTAAATATTATATATGTGCTTTCTGCAAAGTTTGGTGACATTTTGATGTCGTTTGATATGTTTTGGACCTTGAGTGCCAAGTTTGAAAGTTTTGAAAACCAAAAGTATGAAAATCATGAACTTGAGGCTTGATTTGATGAATACGATGTGATATTGGCGATGTGATCGCACGAACAAGTTTGTAATGAGTTTTCAATGTTGTGTACGTGTTTGATTTGGAGCCGGGGGGGGGGGGCTCGGGTAACGATTTGATAGGCCGTTGGATCAATTTCTGAAATTTTGAACTGCTGGTTTTTCACCCAGCTGTTGGCTTCGCAATTGCGAAGACTTTCTCGCAATTGCGAGATGTCCCCAGGCTGGCCTTGGTTCGCAAATGCGAACCAATCTTCGCAAATGCGAAGATGGCAGGGGAGTGAAGGGGTTCACAAATGCGAACAATACCTCGCAAATACGAGGCCTTCAGTAAAAGGCCTATCTTCGCAAATGCGACTAAAATGTCGCAAATGCGAAGGCCCTTGATCCAGCCTTGTTCGCAAATGCGAACAAATGTTCACAAATGCGAACTCCCCAGAATTTGCCTTGGCTTCGCAAATGCGAACAAAAGTTCGCAAATGCGAACTTCCCATCCTTAGCTTATTTTTCAAACTCCAGAAATTGGTCGGGGTTCGCAATTGCGAACCCATGCTCGCAAATGCGAACACAGAGACCTGTAAATCACGATTTCCAGCTTCATTTTTCACATTCCACAACCCAAAAACCTTCCTTGGCGATTTTTCACGAACTCCCTCTTCTTCAAAGCAATTGTAAGTCACTTTTTACTTAATTCTTTCAATTCCTAACAACATTAAACATGTTTTTCAATAGAAATCAAAGGTTTTCATGGTACAATTTCTTGTTTTTAGTAGAAGATAGGGTTTTTCATGAATTGGGTAATTGAACCTCGAATTGAAGTCCGATTTTGAAATAAATCATATACTTGAACTCATGGGGGGATGGGTAACCGGATTTTGGTCCGAACCCCGAGTTCCGACCATGTGGGCTCGGGGTCGAAATTCACTATTCCGGGCAGAATGTTGTAAAAGTTGAAATTGGCCTTATGAATTAGTTTGTTGAGTAGTATTGATGATATTAAATCAATTGTGTATAGATACGATTGGATTGGAGCCGAATTTGAAAGGAAAAGGCATTGCTACGGATTGAATTGTTCGTAAACATTCGAGGTAAGTGTTTGTTCTATCCTAGCTTGAGGGAATAGGATTATGTGCTATGTGCTAATGTGATCGAGTGCAGTGTATGGGCTGTGGTGATGAGCATCCATACACCGGTGTCTAGCATGACCGTGAGTCGTTGTTAATACTTGTTGTGAGACATATTTGAAGATAAATTGTGAACCCTTGCCGGGTTGTAGAATTGCTATTGAATTCCCTTGCCGGGACTTTGTTGAAATGATTATCGTGTCCCTTGCAGGGATGGTTCATGATTTGTTGTTTCATTCTTTGCCCTTAACTGTGATTGTTATTTGGGCGAGGAAGAGTGATAATGCACAAAGGGTGATGCCGTGCCTTGTTTTATTGATTATGCAAGAAGGATAATGCCGTGCCTTGTTATTGATTATGCACGAAGGTTAATGCCATGCCTTGTTATTGATTATGCACGAAGGTTAATGCCGTGCCATGTTTTATTGATTATGCACGAAGGATCATGCCGTGCCTTATTATTGAACCATGTATGAAGGATCATGCCGTACCATGGATGTGAGGATGAGAGTCAAAGCACAAAGGGTGATGCCGTGCACTTTATTTGCTTATTTGGTGAGGATGAGAGTAAAAGCACGAAGGGTGATGCCGTGCAACTACTTGCCATTCCTTGACTTGATATTACTTGTTTTTCCATTATACTTTGTTTTCCTTGTGGACTTATTAACTGTTGTTAATTGTTGAGTTCTTTTGAGACATTCCTTGTGGAGTTGTTACTTGATTATTTCTCGTTATCTTGTGGTATACATATATATAGAACTACATAGGTTTATGTGGGTGTCTGGTCCTAGGCTTGTCACTACTTCGCCGGGATAGGCCGGGCACTTACCAGCACATGGGGTCGGTTGTGCTGATACTGCACTTCTGTGCATTTTTGCACAGGTCCAGGTTTCGATCAGGAGCAGCAGCAGTAGATCTTTCGCGTGGAAGTTGATCATATTTGAGACGGAGGTAGCTTGCAGGCGTCCGCAGGCCCGGCATCTCTTCCTGTTATTTATGTCATTAGTTGTAGTCTCCTTGTTCCGAGACAAACAGATTATGTTATATTTCTTTCAGACTTTTATGTGTAGTATTCAGTAGTAGTTCGTGAGTTGGTGACTCCACGTCTTGGGTAGAGGATTTCAGTATTAGTTACCTTGAAACTACTTATTTCTATTTTTATAAAGTCTTCCGCACTTGTTTAATTAAGATTATGATTGTGGTTGTTAAATTGAGTATGAAGTATTGTTAAAAACAGGATAGGGTGAATAAAGAGGCTTGACTAGCTACCACGAGTAGGCGCCATCACGATCCCGATGTTGGGGGAAAATCCAGGTCGTGACAGTTTTTTTGTTTTTCAATTGTGTAAGTAGGCACCCACCTGAAGAACAAGGGAATACATTTCAATCTCGGTAATCAGGCACCCACCTGAATAACAAGAGAACATGTTTTTAGCAATTGCAAGCAGGAGCCCACATGAAAAATAAGGGAATACGTTTTCGAAGAAATCACAAGCAGGATCCCACCTGAAGAACAAGGGAATACTTTTTCAAGCAATCGTAACCAGGAGTCCACCTGAAGAATGGACATAGTCAATGTTATATTGAAAGAATGCAAGATGCAAGATCAAGACAGTTCAAGAACACAGGATATCAAACAATAGATAGGATTTTGTAACCATATGGCATAGCCTAGGATAACTTCTGCTATCTTTACAAGGGTGTAACGAGGGGATCAGTAAGCAGTAACAACAACAACAACGACAATGAGATCACAGCTCCTGGTAGGCCCAACTATCTGACATTCCTGAACTACACTGACCTCTTTTCTGTTTAGCCTAGGATATGTAGGAATTCTCTGATGCATAATGCGGTCAAACTTTCCAAAAATGCTTCACACGGAATATGCGAATGGGCAAAAATCCCTCATTACCGCTCACTTATCTTTGCACTGAAACTCCACGTGTTCCCGAGCAAAAAGGGGCAGCTGTGAGCACGTAATTTTTGTGCTAAGCAAACTTTTCCTAAAAATCTAAACAAAATGATTTCTAAATTTTGTCAAATATTTGTGGAATTTTTGTGTTAATTAGTTGTATAATAATTCATAAAAAAATATACAAAAATATGCAGGAGTATTAGTATTTTAATTTTACAATTTTGTATTAATACATTTTGAGAACAAATTAAATAAAAATAAAAATAGTATTTTCATGATTTTAATTGAAAAATACCATAAAAATAGAAATTAATTACTTTTAGAATTACCAAAATACAAAAAATATATAAAGTAAATAAAATACAAAAACAAAATACAAGATAAATCATATACAAAAAAATGGGACTGAAAATATTAGTGGCCCAAAATCAAATACACTAGCCCAAATTAATCCAGGACCAAAGAAAACCCGTCTGCCTGGCCCTAATCCAAACGACATCGTTCAAGACTAAGCAATCTGGGCCGCTAAAAATCTTGATCAAACGGTCAGATATATAGGCCATTTTTTAAATCAAACGACGACGTTTAAGTCGTCAAATCCTGGTCGTTCATTTAAATAATCCAAAGGCCATGATTGAATTATCACTAAATCAAATGATGTCGTGTATGTGCAAATAAATCTCAACCATCAATTAAAATTAATCCAACGGTCCTTAATATTCTAAGGATTTTAAATATACAAAACATATTACACCCGTTCATTTTCATCATCTCCTTCATCTATACATGAAACCCTAGCTGCCTCTTCTTCTCCCCTTCTCTCTCAGTCTTGCCGGAACTTTCACTGGTGGGAGACGACACCTACACCGATGCCCTCACCAATAACACCAAAAAAAGCCCTGAATCTCCTCTTCCACCCCCCATAACTAGCTTCCTTCGAAACATGCTACATTATCTCGAATATTCATCCAAGTGTTACCGGAACCCTACTCCGGCGAACACCATGTCGGTTTATGCCTTTGCCCTTAACACCCCAGAACCACCGATTCACGTCCAAGCGACGGCCGTAGTCAATATAACCCGGTCAAATAAGTCCAGAATCGATAACACATGGAATTAACCTATCAACTGCAACTTTCACAACCCAAGAACACCTCTGAAGCAAGTTCCCAAAATTTGAATATATTTTTGTGATTGTTTTCTAATAACTAACTTTTGCAAGAATTAAAGACTTAAAAGAAAGATTTGAATATTGATAAAAGAATATAGAGAAAGACTAAGGTATTGATTTCCCTTATTGACGAAATCCCTTCTGTTTATGCTCATACAAATTGTTTATATTATTCTATCAATCATGAATGCTATTTTTACCATAATTCTCTCCCGAGCAACTACAATAATTACTAGTTCACACTCCCGAGCTACCCTAGCTAGCTTTAATTTGAATAGTTCACTTTAGATTTCACCCAAGGCTTCGTTATTCCTAATCCCACCTTTACGCCTAAAGTTATAGATTCCTCCAATAACCTAGGTGTGGTGTTGTTCAACAATATACCTAAATATGCATTCTTTTCCAAGTTATGCAAATAGGCACAGCTAATTGGGAGATCTACCAATTAACTACAACAAGAACGAAGTTGAACAAATAGAAATCTAGCTAACAAATTGTTCATCACCCAATAGGTTCCATCAAAACCTTAGGTAAGGAATTAGCTACTCATAATAAAGAAACAAGAATAATAATTGAATTCATAATCAAAGAATCAATATAAAAGAAAAAAATAAGTTGAGAGAGTTCTCTCTTACTAATTATCTTGCAAAAGTAGGGAATTAATACAATGCTTGCCTCTCTTGGCCGAAATCTATGCTTATACAGAGGGTTTAGGTTAAAAAATTTGAGTTTTGACAAGTTTAGCCTTCAAATTTTTGGTGTCCTTCGCGGTCCGTTCGCGGTCGTGAATGGACTGCGAAAACTCAACTCCTCTGAACTTCAAAAATCTTCTGCAGGCCTCTTTTTTCGCGGTTCGTTCGCGGTCACGAATGAACGGCGATTTTCACCCTTTTCCATTGGGAATTTGGAAAACCTCAAAACATTAAAGTTGTAGCCCTTTGAGTTAGGTTTCCATCCATATATTATGGAGCCAAAACGGAGCTCTGAGAAAAACAGTTATGTCCATTGTACTTTACAGTGCGCAATATGCCTCATCGAGTCTTCGTTTGTACTAAACTATCGAATTTGACCCCCGAACACGATCCCGTATTAATTCCTTGAGCTTTTAATCAGAATTCAAAGCTCCAAATCATTTAAATTCATTTCATAACATGTATATAGCTCAGAATCACACCTTCCAGGCTATTTTCCTCACAGTTTCTTGACTTGTACCACACTTTGGCCTTTTTCACCATCGTTTGACTCCAAAACTTGCTCTTTTAGTCTTCATTATCTCATGTGTACCTATAACACACCAAAAACACTAATAAAAGCATTTTTTCATCATAAACAATATCAAAACAACAATAAAGCATGATTATTTAGGGCATAAATATAGTCAAATTCACCTATTATCAATACCCCACACTTAAACCTTTGCTCGTCCTCGAGCAAACTTAATCACACTTTAGGCCTATTTTATTAATGTCTCCCCCAAAATATGTCACAAAAGCTATCTTTCATGATTAATCTAAGACATACACAATCCTTACCTAACCGTAAACTTACATGCCTGCACATTATCGCTTACTCTAGTTATTATCACAGACTTGCAAATTTACCGTTTTCTTCTTTAGTTACATGCCCTCACACAATGTATTGAGAGAAGTTCCCACACATAAAAAATTTAGAACATGGAACTTATAGATATAGGAAACAAAATTCACTCACTCTCAACAAAGAACATTCATATGCATACAGACACACCATGGAACTTTGCAACGCATTTACATTATTTTGCCAGTTCAACATTTTCTACCATTCATTCTTGATTTTCCCTTTTTCAACTTCCCTTCACCCCACACATAGACTTTTGCATATTTATTACAACACAAGTGCTTCTAGGAGGTAAAGTAGAACAATATAAGATTTTGATTTTTCATGAACATTCAAGGGTTATCAAAGAATAGGCTTTAAGCTCAAAGGAGTTAACTAGGATATTATGTACATGTGAATTCACGTCTTATTGATTTGTGGGGTTACACAAAGAAATGCCTCTATCATATCTACAACCAAACAACTTCTATTTCGCTTTGCAAACACATAGGGCAAGTTCTAGGTATCATGTAAAACATATAATGTAAGTAAAGTCTCACACACACATAGCATGCAACGCATTTAGAATCCGGTTCATCTACAAAGTCATATCAATGTTCAAGCAAGCTGTATTGTGCAATTTAAGGCATATCTTAGAATCTACAGTCAAGCTTAGATAATACATTCTCAATTTCAATTACGTTTTGCTAATGTGCATACTTGGGGTTACATGTTAACCTTTGCCCTCTAATCCTAAAAAGAAAAATCTACCTAACCCGGTTCTACAAAAACCCTTGGAAAAGAACCGTGATCAAAAGAAAAACTAAGGGGGAGGTGATACACTACCTAGAAAAAGAAAATAAAAGAAAGAAAAATTCCTACGTGGACTACTTCCCTCAAGAGTACTTGTCCAAATAGTTCGTCATCAGGAAGAGTCCTCTATTCATATTTTTGGATTTTTAATTTTTTTTTTGATTTTTTTGTGTTTTTATTCCGACTTAGACCCTTAAGAAACTCATTGCCAAGTGTCCATCATCGGGCCAAGCCAGCTAATATTATTTACAACTACAACTACTATGTACAACATATACAATATAAGTTTCCCACCCCACACTTAAAATCATGTCATGTCCTCATGGCATAATAATACAAGTATAGCTCGAAAGGGTGAGAAAAACTTACCTGTGACTCACTTAGAGTCGGAGACGGTGGCGGGGTCAACATTACACTCTCGACCCAGTGCTCGAAACCATGCCATGAACCTGTTTTCCGTCCGAGCTTGTCTTTGTGACATCACCTGTGTAAACCATCCACTGAGGTGCATAAATCTGCAACCTCCTCCTCTATAGACCTAAGAATAGGTCTAGTAGACTCGGACCTAGATATGCCCGCTCCATGATGAGCGTGCCTAGAAGGTCCGGCGAAGTCCGTGGAATGCCTGGACTGGACAACCGGCACAGCGTCATCCTCAGCATCTAAATCAATTGGGTCATTGCCTCGACCCACCCGGATGTGAGAAGCTATGAATGGAGCTTTTGGAGGGAGATCACCATCCGTGGGTAGGATCGGAGTCCGATGGCCGAGGCACAGAGTAGTGACAAGAGACGGGTAATAGAAACACTTGGCCTTGAGGGGTCCCCTCAGCACCATCTCATCACTTATCAGGCGGGCGATGTCAACGTCCCGCTGGGTGACAAAGCACCATGTCAGCAATGCCCTATTGAAGTCCATATCAGTGGTGTTGCTTGAGGGCAGAAACCGGTTACATATAATTGTGAACCACCATTTAGCAGTGTGGGTGAAGCAGTTAGAGTGCAGTGTTTTGTTTTTTCTCCAGACTGGGAGACCATCAACACATAAGGCCTCAATCAAGGTGTCCCAAGTGACACCAGGCCTGTCGTGGTAAAAGTCCACGTCACCAATAAAAGTTGGCAGTCTAAGAGCCTGCCTAATAGTTTGTACATGATCCCAAACATACTTACCTCGGACGAAGACTTCTCTGGCCATCCCATAAGGAGCATTAGCATAGAACTCCCTAACCAGCATTTTGTTTACGAGTGCCGGTTCATCGAACAGGAACTCTATCTTGCAGTGGCGGATCTCATCTTATATACCGGGCTTTTCTGCCCGAATAGCTATTGTGTCTATTTCAATCTCCTAGAGCCAAGCTTTAGTAGCCTTGGCATGGAAGTCAGCTTCCGCCTCCTCGCCTGTGAATCTAGACTCGTCATAGGTCAGTTTCCTAGATGAGCTTTCTGCATTCCTTGATCTTTTAGGAGCCATAATCCTGCACAAAAGAGAAACAACCAAAAATTTCCATAGCATTAGTACATCGGTTGGCTACTCAGACTTCACCATCCGTGGACTACAACAATATTTTCTTTAGTGCTATCATACCATAACTCCTACTATTAACCAATTATCTAACAAATTTACCACATTACCTCATGCACCCACACTTATTTCTTGTGGAAATCTAACATGAACCAATTAAACCTACACCATCTCCAATTATATACAACAACAAACAACCAAAATTTGGGCAATATCTCCCCCAAAAATACAATACTCAAATACTATAACATAAATTTGCCAACATTGGCCAACCCAATCACCAAATACCTCAACCATCACATTGGGTCTCCAAAACAACATAATTAACACAATTAAACACATTGGAGACCCAACATCACCAAAAATACCAACATCCCATAACAACATTCATACTAATACTACACTACACCAAAAAAAAATTAATTTATATAGAATACTAGCAAGATATTTTACAATTTCCACAATTAAATTAGAATTATGTAAACTAATTACTTCTACAAAAACTAAGGAGAAAAACTAGAGAAGAAAGATAAAAGAAGAAAGCTTACTAGTAGATGGTTGGAGAGTTGAGAGGATGAAGAAAAAAGGTGAAGGAGGGTTGTTTGGAGAAGATTGGAAGAGGAGGAGTAGAGAGAATGAGGAGAGAATTTTGAATTATAGAGAGAGAGAGGGATATGAGAAGATGGGCGGCTAGTTTTAGGGGAGTATGGGCGGGGTAATGTTTTTAGGGTAATTAAAAATGGTGGGGGGGGGGGGGAATAAAACTAAAAAAAAAAATTGTTTGTTTTTCGCTGGCAGCACTAACCGCGGTCGTTCACGGTCCGTTCGCGGTCATGAATGAACCGCGAACAGTGAGAATCAGTGGGGCCAATCTTTCGTGGTCCGTTCGCGACCGCGAATGAACCGCGAAAAATCAGCTTCTCTGATTTTTTCGCCTGGCAGTAGCAGAAATTATTATTATTTTTTTTCTGTATAGACTAACTGTAATGGTTACACTTACAACAAGTTTGTGGGTTGCCTCCCACGTAGCGCCTGATTTAACATCGTGGCACGACTCAACTTAGCGCATTTCAAGGCTCGCTAGACCTTTGAGGTTCCTCTAACCGTAGTTCTACCTTATCCTTGATGTCATCCATTCCAACATATAGTTTCAACCGTTGTCCATTTACTTTGAATATGCGTGAGCCATCAATAGTTTGAATTTCCACAGCGCCCGATTGTAATGCCTCAATTACCCGGAAAGGGCCTGACCACCTTGATTTTAGTTTGCCCTGGAACAACCGTAATCTTGAGTTATATAAAAGTACCTTGTCCCCGGTTTTAAAGTTACGCTCTATAATATTCTGATGATGAATCCGCTTCATCCGTTCTTTGTATAGTCTTGTACTTTTGAAGGCCAGATACCGGAATTCTTCCATCTTATGCAACCCGGTGACTCTAGATTTCCCCGCTTCATCCCAGCTGAGATTTAATTATTTCAGTGCCCACCATGCTTTGTGCTCTAGTTCCACAGGTAGATGACAAGATTTTCCATACACCAATTTGTATGGTGACATGCCGATTGGTGTCTTGAATGCTGTCCCGTATGCCCATAATGCGTCATCGAGCTTCTTGGACTAGTCGGTCCTCGTGGCGTTCACTGTTTTTGTTAGCACATTCTTTATCTTCCCGTTGGAGACCTCAACTTGCTCGCTGGTCTGCGGGTGATATGGAGTAGCAACCCGGTGTTTCACATCATATTTGTTCAACAATTTCTCGAATGCCCGGTTGCAAAAGTGTGTATCCCCATCATTAATGATTGCCCTTGGAGTCCCGAAACGGGTAAAAATGTTCTTCTTCAGAAATCCCACCACCACCTTAGCATCATTGGTGGGTAATGCTACCGCTTCCACCCATTTGGACACATAATATATCGCAACAAGTATGTACTTATTGCCGTATGAGCTGACAAAGGGACCCATGAAGTCTATTCCCCAGACGTCAAACACTTCCACTTGTTGAATTGGGTTCATTGGCATCTCATGACGCCAGGAGATATTCCCTGTGCGTTGACATTCATTGCATCCATTCACCTACAAGTGTGCATTTATGAACACCGTTGGCCAGTAGAAACCGGCCTCAAGTATCTTGGCAGCTGTTCGCACTCCTCCAAAGTGTCCACCATAAGCGGAAGCATGACACGCCTGCAAAACAAAAGATTGTTCGATCTCGGGGATGCATCTCCGGATCATGTTGTCGAGATATATCCTAAATAAATAGGGTTCATCCCAATAATAAAGCTGGCTTTCACGAAAAACTATTTTCCTCTGGACCGATGATAGGTCATGAGGAACAATAGCGCTGGCTGGGTAATTTGCATAATCTTCATACCATGGCGCTTCAAGGAGAGTGGTAGTGAGCAGATGCTCGTCTGGAAAAGTTTCCAGAATTTCTCCACTCTCTTTGATAATTTCAGCTCCTTCAAGTCATGACAAATGATCAGCGACTTGATTTTCGATGCCCTTCCGGTCACGTATTTCAAGGTCGAACTCTTGTAGAAGCAGCACCCAACAAATTAGGCGCGGCTTAGAGTCCTTTTTATCAATTATGTACCTTAATGCTGCATGGTCAGTGTATACTATTACTTTGGATCCTATAAGATAGGACCTGAATTTGTCGAACGCGAACACTACCGTCAGCATCTCCTTTTCCATCATCATGTAGTTCAGCTGTGCTCCACTCAATGTTCTACTAGCATAGGGATTCATCAGCTTGTCTTTCCTTTGGCCAAGCACTTCCTCCACTGCATAATCACTTGCATCGCACATCAGCTCAAACGGTTGCTCCCTGTCGGGGGCAATGATGATGGGTGCTGTGACCAACCTCTTCTTCAGCTCCTCAAATGCAATCCTGCACTCATCAGAAAATAAAAAGGGGTGATCTTTTTCAAGTAACTTACAGAGAGGGTTTGAGATTTTAGAGAAGTCTTTAATGAACCTCCGGTAAAAACCGGCATGCCCAAGAAAGCTTCTAATGGCCTTGATGGATGTTGGTGGAGGCAACTTTGCAATGACATCTACTTTAGCTCGGTCCACCTCAATACATTTGCTCGAAACACGGTGCCCCAATACTATACCTTCTTGTACCATGAAATGCCAATTCTCCCAGTTTAGCACTAAGTTTGTCTCCATGCACCGTTTGAGCACTCTTGTGAGATTGACAAGGCATTCATCGAAAGAATTCCCTACCACTGAGAAATCATCCATGAACACCTCCATAATGCCTTCCACCATGTCGGTGAATATAGCCATCATGCACCTTTGGAATGTGGCAGGTGCATTGCATAGTCCGAATGGCATCCTCCTAAAGGATAAAATGCCATATGGGCATGTGAAGGAGGTCTTCTCTCTATCCTCGGGGGCTGTGGAGATTTTATTGTATCCCGAGTACCCATCTAGGAAGCAAAAGTGTGACCTCCCTACCAACCTGTCAAGCATCTGATCAATGAAGGGAAGTGGGAAGTGGTCCTTGCAGGTGGCTAGATTTAGCTTCCTATAGTCCATGCATATTCTCTACCCGGTGATGGTTCTTCTTGAGATCAATTTCGTTATTCTTGTTTTTCACCACCGTCATGCCACCTTTCTTTGGAACATACTGAACTACGCTAACTCAGCTACTATCAGAGATTGGGAAAATAATTCCCGCGTCTGGCCACTTTATTACCTTTTTCTTCACCACTTCCTTCATGTTTGGGTTCATCCTTCTTTGATGTTCCCTGGAAGGTTTGTGCCCCTCTTCCAGGAGAATCTTATGCATGCAATACGCGAGGCTGATCCCCTTTATGTCTGCCATGGTCCACCCAATGGCAGTTTTGCATTCTTTCAGTACCTGTATAAGCTTTTGAGCTTGCACATCTAGCAAACCAGATGAGATAATAATAGGTAAAGTGGAGTTAGGGCCTAGAAATTCATACCTGAGATGAGATGGTAGTGGTTTAAGCTCCAGCTTTGGTGGCTCTTCTATGGATGGCTTTGCGGGAGGGGTCTCTCTTTTCTCTAAATGTAGAGGTTTAAATTCCAACTCTCTATCCCAAAACCCTTACCTTCCAGAGATAGCACCCACTCTGCCAGGATTTCACCATTTGCCTCTTCTAAGTTCATCAGGCATGCTTGAAGTTGATCTTCAGTAGTCAATTCTATATCATCAGTCTCCACTATCACATCCACCGCATCAATAAGAGAGCAATTCACAAACTCACTACGGCGCCTCATAGATTTTTGCACATTGAATATGATCTCCTCATCATTCAACCTCATCTTGAGTTCCCTAGTCTCACAATCAATCAATGCTCTCCATGTGGCTAGGAATGGTCTTCCTAAGATTATAGGAATTTCCTCGTCCACCTTGCACTCAAGAATCACAAAAATCGGCGGGAAACACAAACTTCCCCACCTGGATGAGCACATCATCCAATATACCAAATGGACGTTTAGCCGTCCTGTCAGCAAGCTGTAATAAAATGGAAGTAGGCCTGGCTCTCCCGATGCCCAACCTCTTATAAATCACCAAGGGCATAAGATTTATGCTTTCCCCCAAATCACACAATGCCTTTGCAAAGGCAAAGTTTCCTATAGTTCATGGAATGGTGAAGCTACCTGGGTCAGATAACTTCTCAGAAATGGGTCTAGAAACCACTGCACTACAAGTCTGAGTAAGAGTCACGATGGACAAATCTTGGAAATAAAATTTCCGCGACATCAAGCCATTCATCATCTTAGCATACCCATGCATTTCTTTCAAAGCTTCAATTAAAGGAATGTTTACCTAGATTTGCTTGAGCATATCAAAGAACCTTTTGTATTGCTCTTCTTTCTGGTGCTTGGCCAACCTTTGGGGGAATGGTGCCGGAGGCCTCTTCTTCCCAATCACTTGGGACTTTTCTTTCTCTATCACTTTCTCCGCAACCTGATGCTCTACCTGTTCAGCTACTTTCTCCATTCCCTGCTGCACATCTTTATTTTCAGCTACTGGCTGGACTGTAACTTATGTCAACCCGGTGAACTCATCCAGTTCAATAGGCACTGGATTGAGTGACTCAGCCTATACGTTACTTCTCTCTTTTTCCTGCTCAGTATCAAGATCTCTACCACTTTTCAGATTGAGTGCTATCAGCTATTTTGGGATTTGATCCTTCGAGTTTGATTGAGTGTCTGTAGGCAATGTCCCTTGAGGATGATTGTTAAGTGACATAGCAATCTAGCCCATCTGTACTTTTATATTCTTGATAGCTGCGTCATGTGCATCTATCCTCTCATTGGTTTTGGTATGTGACCCAATTACCTGCTGCATCATAGCTTCCAACCTTGCGAACCCACCGTCATGTCTACCCCCATGCTGTGGTGGAGGTGGATGATACCCCTACTACTATTTTTTAAATTCGGAGGTCTAGGATATGGAGCCATGTTGTTTGGTGGTGTCATACCTGCTGCATTATATTGTGGTTGAGGAGGCCTGTACTGCCGTGGAGCCTGCTGTCCCCAACTCTGGTTACCCTTTCACTGCCCTCCATAATTAGCCACATAGTCCATGTCTTCATGCTGGTGCTGATGTTGTTGGTCTGCAGCCCATGGATTACCTATGGGTTGGCTAATGCAAGATGTGCATAAACCACCATTGGTAGTGTCTACAATATGAACCTGCTGCTTGACCCCTAATTCTTCCACCTTCTTCGCCAGGATGCTCATTTGTGTCAATAAAGTAGCCATGTTCTCCTCCAGAGTGTTGGAAGGATTTAGAGGTACAGAGTGTACCACTAGAGTGATAGGAGCATTCCTGGTCGTCCACCCAGAGTTTTGAGCCATCTTGTCTAGCAAATTTTGGCCCTCTCTCCAAGTCTTGCTCAGAAAAGCCCCACCTGCTGAAGCATCGACAATATTCTTCATACTATCCGAAAGCCCCATATAGAACCTTTGACCCAACATCTGCTCAGGAATCCCATGGTGAGGACACATAACAAGCATTCCTTTGAATCTGCCCCAAGTTTCATGTAATGTCTCCATTGGTTTCTGCTTGAAGCTCACAATCTCATCAATTTGTTGAGCTGTCTTGTTAGGTTGATGAAACTTGTTATGGAATTTCTTGATCAACTCATCCCAAGTTGCAATAGAGTTTATGGGGTATGAGTGTAGCCATAGCTCTGCAGCCCTTGTAACTGAGAATAGAAATAATAATAGTCTGAAGATCAACTCATCCCAAGTTTCTCTCTCTCTCTCTAGCCGCCCACCATCTTGAAGATCTTTTTAACGGTCTTCTACTGACTAATCGCCACTGTAGCTTTCGAAGAAGTTCGATCATCGCCGGAAAAACCTTACAATTTCACAGCTTTTATACTCCACGGCCTCTTAGGTTCCGGTCGTAATTGGCGATCCTTCTCTCGATCCCTCGCTTCCTCCCTTTCTTCAGGTACTTTAGTCACTTAATCTACTACGTCTCGATCTCAAGATAATTAATAATTGTGTTAAATTAGGTCCTGTTAGGTTAAAACTTTACCTGCAGAATACATCTCATTGTCAAACTAGTTAAATTAGTTGGTGATTCGTTATACTCGCATTCTGTAAAGACATTAATATTCAGGTTATTTTTAAAATTTTATCACTAAGACATACCGAGAAATTCTCTGCTTCTTCTTGTTTGTTTGTGTTTGAAAGAATTTATTTGTGCATTGACTTCTCTCTCTCCAGCTACTTCCCCCGTAAGTCCACCCACTTCTCTCTCTCTTCCGACTCTCTCTCTTGTCCCCCCCACCCCCCACCCCTTTCCCCTTTTTTGTGTGTGATTTGCAGGTACTAGAGGCGGCGGACGAGGCGAGCTTTTGGCATTTGGAAGCGAGGAGCAAAGCTACATCGGCCAAAACGAGTAGGTTTGGCGGCAGTTGACCCGGGCGCAACAAAGCTTACTTTCAGGTTTTTCCACCGGGAGTTGGTACCTCCCGATCTCTTGTTTATTCTGTACGTCGTTTTACTTATTTTAACTAGCATCTTGTGTGTGGTTTACTCTATCGTTATCTAGCAAGCATCTTTTTTCGTAATTCTATTAAAGTTCGTCTCTTTTACCGTAGTCTGTTGGAGGGATAGTGGCCGCGGCGGAGGATGGTACTGTAAGGTCATGTCCTCGGGGGGTGGGGGAGGAGGTGAGCAGGGGGGCATGGAGTGGTCCTGTGGGTAGGGCGGGAGGTTTGGGTGGGGAGAGGTTAAAGGACGCTCGGAGATTGAGGATCGGGTCGTGGAACGTAGGCACACTAACGGGTAAGTCCATTGAGTTGGCAAAGATTCTCCAGAAGAGGAGGGTCAACATAGCATGTGTGCAGGAAACTAGGTGGAAAGGGACGAAGGCGAGGGATGCAGATGAGTTTAAGTTGTGGTACTTCGGGGTTGAGAGGGGTAAGAATGGAGTAGGTATCTTGGTAGATAGGAATCTTAGGGAGTCCGTGGTTGAGGTTAGGCGAGTGGATGATAGGTTAATGTCTATTAAACCGGTTATTGGCGGTAGTGTTCTCAATGTCATTAGCGCTTACGCGCCGCATGCAGGCCTAGCTGAGGAGGTTAAAAGGCGTTTTTGGGAGGGCTTGGATGAGTTGGTGAGTAGTATTCCCCAATCCGAGAAGTTAGTTATTGGAGGGGACTTTAATGGTCATATTGGGGCGGAGGCTGGTGGTTACGGTGAGGTGCATGGCGGCTTTGGCTTTGGGGTTAGGAACGGAGGGGGCACTTCGCTACTTGATTTCGCTAGGGCTTCGGAGCTTTTGATCGCGAACTCGTCATTTCAGAAGAGGGAGGAGCATTTGGTTACTTTCAAAAGTTCCACGGCGAGGACTCGGATTGATTACCTCCTCCTCAGAAGGAGCGATAGAGGGTTGTGCAAGGATTGCAAGGTTATTCCGGGAGAGTCTCTTTCAACTCTTCATAGACTCCTAGTGATGGATGTAGGTCTCTGGGTGAAGAGGAAGAGGAGGGGTTCTCGGGGCCGACCGCGGATTAGATGGGGAACTTTGACTAAGGAGAAAGCCCAGGAGCTAGAGAGGAAGCTAGTTGATGGGGGAGCTTGGAGTAGCTCTGGGGAAGCGGACGCAATGTGGTCAGTGACGGTGAACTTGGTTAGGGAGGCTGCACGAGATGTGCTTGGGGTAGCCAAGGGCGATTCAGGCAGGCACCAAGGTGACTGGTGGTGGAATGAGGTAGTCCAAGGAAAAGTGGAGGCGAAGAAGGCGGCGTTTGCTAAGTTGTCAGGGAGCTCAAGTGAAGAAGAAAGGAGAGCGAACAAGGAGAACTATAAGGTGGCGAGGAAGGAAGCGAAACTAGCGGTCACGGAAGCTAAAAATGCAGCGTTTGGGCGCATGTACGAGGAATTGGAGGAGAAAGGCGGGGACAGAAAGTTATTCCGGTTGGCTAAGGTGAGGGAGAGGAAGGCGCGGGATCTAGACCAAGTTAGGTGCATCAAGGACGAGGATGGTAGGGTTCTGACGGGGGAGTCGCAAGTCAAGCGGAGATGGCAGGAATACTTTCGAGACCTGCTTAACGAAGAGGGGGATCGAGTCTTAGAGCTAGAGTGTCCTAGAGACATCGGGCACTGCAGGCGCATTAAGGAGGAGGAGGTCTTGAGGGCGTTGCGTAGGATGAGTAGGGGTCGAGCGACCGGGCCAGACGAAATTCCGGTGGAGTTTTGGAAATGCATGGGTAGGTCAGGAGTGGAGTGGTTGTCCAGGTTGTGCAATGTGATCTTTAGGACCAAGAGGATGCCGGAGGAGTGGAGATGGAGTACAGTGGTTCCCTTGTACAAAAACAAAGGGGATATCTAGTGTTGCAACAACTATAGGGGTATCAAATTAATAAGTCACACCATGAAGGTCTGGGAGAGGGTGATCGAGGCGAGGGTGAGGGAGATGTCATCTATATCCGTGAACCAGTTTGGTTTCATGCCGGGTCGCTCTACTACAGAAGCTATCCACCTTGTGAGGAGGGTGGTGGAACTGTTCAGGGATAAGAGGAAGGACCCGCATATGGTGTTTATCGACTTGGAGAAGGCGTACGATAAGGTCCCTAGAGAGGTTCTGTGGAGATGCTTGGAGGCGAAGAGCGTGCCAGAAGCCTACATCCAGAGTGATCAAAGACATGTATGATGGAGCCAAGACTAGGGTTAGGACGGTGGGTGGCGACTCGGACCATTTTCCGGTGGTTATGGGGCTACATCAAGGATCTGCGCTAAGCCCTCTCTTATTTGCCTTGGTAATGGATGCTCTAACTCGCCATATTCGAGGGGATGTGCCATGGTGTATGCTCTTTGCTGACGACATAGTCTTGATAGACGAGACGAGGGCTGGTGTTAATGCGAGGTTGGAGGTCTGGAGACAGACCCTCGAGTCTAAGGGTTTTAAACTAAGCAAGTCTAAGACAGAATATCTAGAGTGCAAGTTTAGCGCCGAGTCGAGCGAAGTAGGCTGGGACGTGAAGCTGGGATCTCAGGTCATAGCCAAGAGGGACAGTTTCAGATATCTTGGATCGGTGATTCAAGGGGACGGAGAGATTGACGGGGATGTCACTCACCGTATAGGAGCGGGGTGGTTGAAGTGGAGGCTCGCATCAGGAGTCTTGTGTGACAAGAAAGTTCCACAGAAACTCAATGGGAAGTTTTATAGAGCTTTGGTTAGACCTGCCATGTTGGATGGGGCGGAGTGCTGGCTGGTAAAGAACTCTCATGTTCAGAGAATGAAGGTTGCGGAGATGAGAATGCTCGGGTGGATGTGCGGGCTCACTAGGTTAGATAAGATTAAGAATGACGTTATTCGGGAGAAGGTGGGGGAGGCCCCAGTGGATGAGAAGCTAAGAGGTATTGGGGTGAGGTGATTAGGCGGGATATGGCTAGAATGGGGATTTCCGAGGACATGACCCTTGATAGGAAAGTTTGGAGGTCTAGTATTAGGGTTGTAGGGGTAAGGCCTGTGTACGTATTACCCTCCCCAGACCCCACTTTGTGGGAACATACTGGGTAGTTGTTGTTGTTGTTGTTGTTGATGGCTTCCGGTGTCATATTTGGTTACCTCTGTGTCTTGCATATTGAGAGAAAGTTCTTCAGGTGCTATTGTGGATCTTCAACCTGAGACCCAGAGAATAATCCTTTTTTTGCAACAAGTGTAGCATGTTGTTAGTAATCTGGAAAGACTTAGCTTGAATCGCTAGCACAATGATGGCAGTTGCCAAATTATCCGTTGTTGGTTGTGCCTAGTCAAATAGTGTACCTTTTTGAACCTCCTGTGCCTCTTGCATGTTCAACCCAGCTTGCTGGTTTGGGTCATTCACGTCTCCCCTGTCGAAATCTAGTTTGATTAGTTGCTGAGATTGCTGAATTTGTTTGATTGCCTTGTTACGTGCCCAGAAAGTTTGCTCGAGGTCTGCGAGTCCTTCAATTAGTTCTCCAGTCCTTGCAGATTTTCTAGGCATACACCTAAGTACCCAATTCAATAACCGTCAGAAATTTCAATGTAAAGTGTAGAAAAAACCTGACTACACAAGAATCTTGTAGTTCTGTCAATGGCAATTGATAATTCCATTAATTCCCCAGCAACGACGTCATAATTGATTCACGTCCAAGTAACGGTCGTAGTCAATATAACCTGGTCAAATAAGTCCAGAATCGATCCCACATGGAATTAACCTGTCAACTGAAACTTTCACAACCCAAGAACACCTCTGAAGCAAGTTCCCAAAATTTGAATATATTTTTGTGAGTGTTTTCTAATAACTAGCTTTTGAAAGAATTAAAGACTTAAAAGAAAGAATTGAATATTGGGTAAAGAATATAGAGAAAGACTAAGATATTGATTTCTTCTATTGATGGAATCCCTTCCGTTTATGCTCATACAAATTGTTTATATTATTATATCAATCATGAACGCTATTTTTACCATAATTCTCTCCCGAGCAACTACAATAATTTACTAGTGCACTCTCCCGAGCTACCCTAGCTAGCTTTAATTTGAATAGTTCACTTTAGATTGCACTCAAGGCTTCGTTATTCCTAATCCCGCCTTTACGGCTAAAGTTATAGATTCCTCCAATAACATAGGTGTGGTGTTCAACAATATACCTAAATATGCACTCTTTTCCAAGTTATTCACACTAAATAGGCACAGCTAATTGGGAGTTGTACCAATTAACTACAACAAGAACGAAGTTGAACAAATAGAAATCTAGCTAACAATTTGTAATCACATAAACTAGAAGTTTATCACCCAATAAGTTCCATAAAAACCTTAGGTAAGGAATTAGCTACTCATGATCAAAGAAACAAGAATAATAATTGAATGCATAATCAAAGAATCAGTATAAAAGAAAGAAATAAGTTGAGAGAGCTCTCTTACTAATTATCTTGCAAAAGTAGGGAATAATACAATGCTTGCCTCTCTTGGCCGAAATCTATGCTTATATAGAGGGTTTAGGTCACAAAATTTGAGTTTTGACAAGTTTATACTTCAAATTTTCTGCGTCGTTCCGCGAATGGACCGCGAAAAAACAACTCCTCTGAACTTCAAAAATCTTCCGCAGGCCTCTTTTTTCGCGGTTCATTCGTGGTCGCGAATGAACCGCAATTTTTCACCCTATTTCGTTGGGAATGTGGAAAACCTCAAAACATTAAAGTTGTAGTCCTTTGAGTTATCTTTCCAACCATATTTTATGGAGCCAAAACGGAGCTCTGAGCAAAGGGTTATATCCATTTTACTAGATAGTGCACAATATGCCTTATCGAGTCTTCGTTTGTACTAAACTATCGAATTTGACCCCCGAACACGATCCTGTCTTAATTAATTGAGCTTTTACTAAGACCTCAAAGCTCCAAATCACTTAAATTCATTCCATAACATCTATATAGCTTGGAATCACACCTTCCCGGCTATTTTCATCATAGTTTCTTGACTTGTACCACACTTTGGCCTTTTTCACCATCTTTTGACTCCAAAACTTACTCTTTTAGTCTTCATTAGCTCATGTGTACCTATAACACACCAAAACACTAATAAAAGTATTTTGTCATCATAAACAATATGAAAACAATAATAAAGCGTGATTATTTAGGGCATAAATATAGTCAAATTCACCTATTATCAACCACCTAATCTTCCCCTTTTCAACCCTATAACTTTTTTTCTTCAAACAAGCCTGGATATTCTTGAATATTGATTTGAGTGTCACTGGAACCCCACTCCGACGAACACTATCACTCCAAATCATTCCATAGCATCCTTTAACCACCCCAGGCCCTATTCTAAAGGCCTTTAACCTTTAAAACCACTGAAAGGTCCATACTAAGACTCAAAAGTCTACCATAAGTTTAAAGGTTCCCGAAAAATGATATTCAATGTTTTTAAAAGCATGGAAAATCAAGAAAAACGAAGAAAGAAAAGAATAGAAGAAACAAAGAAAAGAAAACAAGAAAATCTAAGATCATGTTTCCTTTTTTACTTCTGTTTTGCTTGCATGTCCATGATCTTCTTTTTGTTGTTAATTCTTGATAAAAATGATATAGTTTTAGGTTTTGATTTCTGTTCGAATAAGTATACCATTAGGCCTAGTTTTTAGGTTCTGATTGTTTAAAAACCTGATTAGTAATTAAGATTTTCTTTTAACTGGATTCTTTATTATTTGATTGGTTTCTGAATCTTGTTACTTGATTACCTTAGTTTTGATTTGGTTATAGCTGTTAATTGACAATTAATTAATTAGTTCTGGTAATTAGTTAAGGTTTTCAATCATGATTCTTAGAGTATTTTATTTAATAAAAGTCATTTGGTTATAATTAGGGTTAAGGGTAGTACGGGTGAAAGGGTAATTAAAATAGGGAAGCAGGGTCGGTTTGGGGAAAGTCATTTGGTTCACTGGTAATAAACCGAAGGGTGTATGGGTAGATTTGGAAATGCTATTTGGTTTAATGGTAAATACTTAAGGGGTTAAGGGTATTTCAAGCAGAATAAAAGGGTAATGTAGAAAATACCAATTAGAGGTAGGGGTAGAAGGGTAAAAGACAAGGAAAGAAACATTCTAGATTGGGGAAAAGGGATAATACTGCATTAATAAAGGGGAAAAGGGTCATTTAAATTATATAATAGGGGTCTAATTGCAATAAAAGAAGGGACTAATGGACAATTTTAGAATTTAAAATTCCCTCCCTTTCAAATCTATAAATAGGCTTCATTAGCCTTCATTTAACAAGTTTTAGAAGTTTGAGCAAAATCTGAAATACTTAAACATTTTCCTTCAGTTTACAATTGCAATTCGTGTATTCTTTTCATATCAAAATTTAAAAATCCTAAAAAATATCACTGTTTCCTTGATTTTGAAGCAATTTCAAGTCTATATTCCTCTTCATTTGACTTTGGTGATGGAATTACTGTTGGATTGGGGCTGTTTTGGGTTGAAGTGGTGATTCGTGGTTTGGTTTGGCATATGTGGGTTTTCTACAAGTTTATCTTCATTTTGGTTTGGGTCTGGTTTGTTGGCACTGTTCTGATCGATTTACGAGTTGTTGTTGATTGCTGATCCTCATTTTTTCTAGATCTCATTGATTTTGTTTCATTTTTAGGTACAATCTCTATTGACTGAAGCTGTAAAAATGTGAAATTGAAAAAGATGAAATGAAAGTTTAATTGTTGCTTCATATTCTACTGTTTGTCTATTGAAATTAATCATTTGTATTCGTTAGGGTTAGTTTGAAGATGTAATAATTCAGATAGGACTGTTAAATTTTCAATTCATATTAGTTTTAGTTTTAGAATAGTTTCATGCTATAGTTGAGATTATAGGATAGTATAAGAGGTAAATGTAAAGTAAAGTAGGTTTTAATTTCTGCAACTCATTTTTGTTAGGTTAATAATATAGTAATGTTTTCTCAAAGAGGACTATTACCTGAATACTGAATTCAATTAAGTAGTTAGAAGTTATGCCTATAAATGCACGTTCAACATCTGATAAGCATACAGATTTGTACAATAAATATTTTGTGTTTAATCATTCTATAATGTGTCATTTGTTATAAAATTATATTCAGTTAAATGCTAGTTTAAATTTTATTATGAATAAGCCTTTAATAAACTGATAATAATAAGGAACAAAGTTAGTAGTTAACACATCTGATTTGTAGTCACAAATGATTTATTTTAATCCTTGCAAAATTTAGAGTTAGTACACAAGACCAGTAGTAGAATGTTAGTTTAATTTGAATTAGTAATTGATAGGATTAACAAATATTTGAATTAAAAGATAAGTGAACTTTTCTTGTAGTTAATTGTATAAACTACTTTGAATTTAAAGTAAATCATTAACGAAAAAATGAAGAACAATCTTATGTTTTTGTGTTAGTTCTAGAACTAATATCCTAATGATAGACCCAAAATTCAATAGATATGCATCAGTGGCCATTGGGCCTAGGCACATAAACACGCGTTCCAGGACTTTGGCCCAAGCTGATTTAACCAGTCTGGCTACACCTGGCCATGGTGTTATTGTATGGGCTGTGATCAAGCCCAAAAATGATTGGAGGCCTAGGCTCATATGTGCTCATGGCCCCATTGTAATAACTCTTAGGTAATATTAATGAATTAAGACCTTTTTCTTGATTATTAGAGACAAACGCATAGAAAATATAGTATACTTTAGACATGACCTTAACAACATGAGATGTGCCTCGCCACATTAAATACACAATTTCGGGGCCCTCAAATAATTGTTATGAAAACCTTAGATTTGGAAGGACCGTTTAGCAAATTTCACGGACTTTCCCAAAGTTAACAAGACGTAGATATTATTGGCACAATTTATAATAGTATTACCTTCTTAATACTGGTGCACATTTATGTGACCCATATCCAAGTCTCAACGGAGTTGAAATGTGTTAAAAGCCACGGGCGTACTGGTACGGTGTGGTAAAAAATACATTTTTACGACGTTGTAATTCTTTAGATAATAAAGTGGAATATTAGAATGCACATAAAAAGCGAACATATATAGAGATCAGATAAAAACAAATACAACAGTTGAGCGGCCGTGCTAGAACCACTTTGCATTTGCGAAGCTACAATGTTTTTGCAATTCCAAGCCCAGCTGCAGTTTTTCGTAATTCCCAGCATTTTCATCACATTTGCGAAGCTACAGTGTTCGCAATTCCCAGCATTGTTTTGCAATTGCGAGCATACCAGAAGCAGCAGTTTTTCCTATATAAAAATGAGCATAACTTTCACATATAGTGTCCAAATTTGATGATTCTTTTTTCTATGGCTCCGTAATTTCGATACGGGTCTAATGGTTCAACAAAAATTTAATTTGTAGCTCATTTGATTAATATAGTACCCCTTTATGTCTAATGAAACGACATTGAAACATCAAATAAGAGTGTGATCACAACCCGAAACACACCCGAGGCCCCCGGGACCTCAATCAAAGGCACCGAAATATCCCAAAATATCATCCAAACTTGTTCCAATAATCAAAACACACCTAGCAATACTGAAATAATCAATTCACATCGGATTCAAGCCTAAGTTCTTTAAAAACTTCCTAAACACGCATTCGATAAAAAACCCAACCAAATGATGTCCGAATGACTAGAAATTTTGCAAACACATCACAAATCACATATCGAAGCTATATCAGCTCTCAGAATTCCATTCCGACCCTTGGATCAAAATCTCACCTATCAACCGGAATTTGCCAAAATACTAACTTCGCCAATTCAAGAATAATTCTACACCGGACTTACAAAATCAATTTCGATTAGACTTATAAGTCACAAATCATCCCCTCATGCTAACCGAATCGCCAGAAATCACATCCGAGCCCTATAACTCATAAGTCAACCTCCGATTGACTTTTCCAAACCAAGCCTTCCTTAAAGAGACTAAGTGCCTCATTTTCTACCAAAACCAATCCAAATCGACTCTAACACACCAATTGTTGATAATGTAACATGAAGAAGCATTAAATGGAGGAAACGGAGCAATAACACATGAGACGACGGGTTGGGTCATCACAACTATAATTTTGCCCGTAGTGTACTACTCCACTAATCGAGCTCATTCAATCTTGGATCAATTAGGACTTTATTTGGTTGTAATGTAGACTACGGGACGGGTAGGATAAATTTAGATATAAGAGTGACTACACCTCCCTAAGCACTTTAATACATACATTTTAACATTTTAACCCGATACTTATGTCAAACCAAAATTCCGCCTTCACATCAATATAAATTACTCCATTCATTTTTAAGCACACTTACATCAAGAGCCACCACTTATCAAGGAATTGTTTTGTTTCTTTTTTTTACAACAATCCAACTTTATTTTATTTTTCAATTCAAGTGGATCTTCCTTTTATAAAACAATGCACCTTTCTCCTTATTCAATTAGTTCCACTCAAAGACAAACCAACCACCCAACACTTTAAATTTTACAAAGTTCATAACAATTCAAGTGCTCATGAGAGGTGAAAAGGTTCAAATAAATGGTTAATTCAAATAAATGGGTAAGGCTTGTAATGTGGTTACCAAAGAAAAATGATTATAGGCTCAAAGATGTTAACTACGATACATAACAAATAGGTGGTAAAATATACATATCCGCCTCAACAAAAAAACGCCTATATCACTTCCAAGACTGAACAATACTACTATTTTGCTTTGCAAACACACATGGAAAGTTCTAGGCATCAAATGTAATGCACTGATAACACAAAACTTTACACACACATGGCACATAACTCACATAGTATTGGATTCATAGACACTCTAGTCAAAGAAGTTAAGCAAAGTTAAGATAATACAATTTAAGGTAATTCTACAAGAGTAAAAAATTGAGCATAAACGTCAGAACCAAAGTACTCACTATTTCAAGGCATAACCAAGTCAAGAGATATTGCTTCAATGAAAAGCACAACACAATAGCTCCTACTCCCAAAACAAAAACTACAACCGGTTCAAATAAAACCCTTGAAAAAGAACTGCGGGACAAAGAAAAATCAAGGGGGAATTGCTACACTACTTAACAAAAGAAAATCTTTTTATTTTAATTTTTTCTTTAGGCTTAAATCCCTCAAGAAAATTACCTAATAGATCCATCATCAGGGAAAATCCAATCTTTTCTATTTTTAAAAAATTATTCAATTAAACTAACTGTAACGACCCAACCGGTCGTTTTGAGATACGGCGCGTCATTCAGCAGTTTGAGGCCATGAGAAACTTCATCTCAAGTATATTGACTTGTGTGTATGGTCAGAATTAAAATTCAAGAAGTTTGGAGTCAAATTTAAATGAAAATTCTCATTTCCAAAGCTTAAAATTGAAGAAATGAACTAGGATTGGAATTTTGAGTATACAACCTCGGAATTGAGATTTGAAGGTTCCAACAGATTCATATGATGATTTCGGACTTGGGCGTATGCCTAGATCGGGTTTTGGATAACCCGGGAGCGTTTTGGCGCATATTATGGAAGATAGCATTTTAGAAGAAATTGCATCAATTTGGCTTAAAATGCATTTTAGTGTTATTGATGTCCGTTTGGGATTCCGAGACTGGGAGTAGCTCCGTATGGTTATTCTGGATTTTGGGAGCGCGATCGGAAGTGGATTCGGAGGTCCGTGGGTCATTTTGGAGTCGTTTGGCTAAAGATAGAAAATTGAAGGTTTTTGAGAAAATTTGACCGGAAGTGGAAATTTTGATATCGGACTCAAAATGCAAATCTTATGGTTCGGATAGCTTCGTTAGGTGATTTGGGACTTAGGAGTGTGTCCGGAATATTTTTGTGATGATCGGTGTAGAATTAAGCTTGAATTGGCAAAGTTAGTATTTTGGCAAATTTCGGTTGATAGGTGAGATTTTGATCCGAGGGTCAGAATGGAATTCCGAAAGTTTCTGTAGCTTCGATATATCATTTTGGACGTGTGTGCAAAATTTGAAGTCAATCGGATGCGATTTGATAGGTTTCGACATCGGAAATAGAAGTTGGAAACTTCAAAGTTCATAAAGTTTGAATCGGGGTGTAATTCTTGGTTTTAGAGTTGTTTGATGTGGTTTGAGGCCTCGAGCAAGTCCGTAATGTGTTTTGGGGTTGGTTGGTATGATTGATTGGGGTCCCGGGGCCTCGGGTGTGTTTCGGGTTGTGATCACACTCTTATTTGATGTTTCAACCTTTGCTTCTTTGAACATAAAGGGGTACCATATTAGGTAAATGATCTCCAAATTCAGTTTTGTTTGAACCATTAGATCCGTATCGTAATTTCGGAGCCATAGCAAAAAGAATCGTCGAATTTGGACATCGTATGAGGAAGTTATGCTCATTTCCGTGCCGAGAAAAAATGCTGGTGTCTGTCAGAACCGCAGAAGCGGAATTTGACCGCGGATGCGGAACCGCAAAAGCGGAAATAGAACCGCAAAAGCGGTCCCGCCTATGCGAAAATTATCCGCAAAAGCGGAAATGGGCCTGGTCAGTGTTTAAAACCGAGAAGTTTAGTATTTTGAGCATATCTTGAGTTCTAGAGCTCCGATTGAGGTGATTTTCGCGGTGTTGTTCTCGTCTCAGCAAGGAGGTAAATATAAGAACTTTATTTTGATGTTTCTCCATGATTATTTCACTGTTAATGGAGGATTAATGGAGGGTTTGAGCCCTAGGCCTAAATTTTAGGAAATCTTTGATTTGAATGGGCAAACGGAGTCCGATTTTGATAAATTTTATATGAACGGACTCGTGTTGAGATAAGGAACCCGAATATATAACTTTCGTAATTTTTCGAGAAGCGTACCGAAAGTCGGGTTTTGGCAACTTGTGGGTTTTGGTGTATTTGAATTGTTTTGGTTGGGTAATGCCCAATTGGCCTATTTTGATGTGATTCTATTGATTTTTATCAGATACTACGCATGTGGAGGCCGACATTCGTGGCAAGAGAGTTGTCTCTTAGCGGTTTTGTACCGGAGTCGAGGTAAGTGGCTTGTCTAACCTCGCGTGGGGGAACCTTTACCCCTAGGATATTATGTGATAGTTTAAATGCCTTGTACGCGAGGTGACGGGCGTGTACATGCGCCGGTTGTTGTAACTCACTTTACTTGAATTGTTCAATTCGTGATATTCCTATTCTTAATTTATTAAATTGTGACATCTACCTGGTATTCGTTAGGGAAGCATGATTAGGTAGGATTTATCTGTCTAATTGCCTAATTGTCCTACTTGAACTTCTTGATAATTGTTGGCACTAGTCCTCGGTGGAGTTATAGTTAAGCATATTATATTTCTCTCTATGTATTCCTTTACTTGCTGTGTTTGTGGACTGCGGGTTCAATTCCCGGAGATCCAAGGGCTGCGGGTTCGATTCCCGGAGACCCGAAGTTTATTGATAAGTTATTGGTAGGGACTACGGGTTCGATTCCCGAGATCCTGAGTTATTGGTAGGGACTACGGGTTCGATTCCCGAGATCCTGAGTTATTGGTAGGGACTACGGGTTCGATTCCCGAGATCCTGAGTTATTGGTAGGGACTACGGGTTCAATTCCCGGAGATCCCAGGGCTGTGGATTCGATTCCCAGAGACCCGAAGTGATATTGTTTGTGGACTGCGGGTTCGATTCCCAAAGATCCTGAGTTATTGGTAGGGACTGCGGGTTCGATTCCCGGAGATCCAGAGTTATTGGTAGGGATTGCGGGTTCGATTCCCGGAGATCCTGAGTTATTGAGATATGGACTGCGGGTTTCGATTTCCGGAGATCCTGAGCTATTGATATATTATTGAGACATGGGCTACGGGTTCGATTCCCGGAGACCCAGGGGTACTGTTGATGGGACTGTGGGTTCAATTCCCACAGGTCCTGGACTTGTTAATTGAGTTTGTTACTTGTTGTTAGCTTAATTGTAGACGGTTGCAGTAATCATTTTATTGTTGTTATTTCGGAATTATTATCATTTAAACTACTTATTATTGTTATTATCACTTTGAAATTGTTTCTCTCAGTAGGGCCCTGACCTTCCTCGTCACTAGTCCATCGAGGTTAGGCTTGGCATTTACTGAGTACCGCCGTGGTGTACTCATGCTACTCTTCTGCACACTTTTGTTGTGCAGATCCAGGTACATCAGGACAGGCTCATACTAGGTGATATCAGCAGCACACTTGGAGACCTCGAGGTATGATCTGCTACGTCCGCGGATCCGGAGGCCCTCCTTCTATTCTGATAGTTCTAGTAGATGTTTTCCTTTATTTCGTTATTTTAGATACTCTTTACACATAGAGCCGCAGTTGTATTTCCTTTAGTCTGTGTTACCCGTGGGATTCCGGGTCTTGGTGGTGTTTATACAGTGTGTTTGACGGGTGTATGTGCCAAGCGGCACAGATTACATTCTTATTTATATCGTTTTCCGTTATTTCTTATTTAATGTTCATAAACTGGTATATTCCGCAACGTGTTAGGCTTACCTAGTCGTGGGGACTGGGTGCCATCACGACATGTTCACGATTGGTGAACTAGGGTCGTGACAAGTTGGTATCAGAGCTCTAGGTTCATAGGAGTCACGGGACACAGACCGGTTACTTAGATTCTCGTTGATCGATACGGAGACGTCTGTATTTATTTACGAGGGGCTATGTAACTGTTTAGGAAACTCTTCAATTCTTTGAATTCCTTATCGTGCGCCATTTTTTTCAGTTGGAGCCTATGTTATACGTTCTTTTGCATCCACTCGTGTATTGAAAGTTGTGTGCTCGGTATCGAGTATGCGCCGATGGTTCATGATGCTGCAGAGGGACTTCAAGGGAGTCAAGAATTTACTCAACCATTGTTACAGTGTGTCATCCATATCGATAATGCAAGAGAATTGAGAAATCTTCAATTGTGCACATGAGGGTGCACTAGGTTTTGACATTCCGTTGATAAGTACGGTCTTGAGAAGGTTTACTTAACTGCCTAATCGTCACAGTAAAGGTAGAATCACAAGGTGGATGTAGATCTAAAGATAGTTAGTGGTAATAAAGACTATATGGTTCATATGAGATATCTATTTAGCGAAGAATTCAGCCAACAGAGATACTGGGGGAAATGAGTTTAACTGTCTTAAGAAGGACATGTACCAAACCAATGTCTTGGGCTGTCTTATGATGAAGACGTACATATGATAAAGGCTATTGTCGTGGATTAGCAAAATGTATCTTTAAGGCTTCGTGCTAAGTGAAAGGATTTCACTATCAACGATCTAATTATGGGTCATGTGTCATATCAGATTTGGCCTGCGATGTATTTAGGTGCTATTCAAAAAAAAAGTTCTTGAAAACTTGCGGATGGGCAAGAGTTGAGGCTCATATGGTATGATGTTGAGACTTTGGATGTTCCTGTGTCCCTAATAAACTCTACATTTTTTTTATCAGCAAGGAAATATTCGACAAGGGCTACATGGTGTTTCGTAGGTGTGTGAGAATCATAGTATGTTTTAAGGTGTCGTTGGTAGAGAATGCTCGGTGCATGGAGCGGGGTAATGTTTAGTTGTATCGGAATGAGGTCATACCCTATGGGGTCAGAGTGCTAATAGGGCACAAGTGATTATGTTCGTAGGTTCAAGTGAATTGTAGTTGAATAAGAGTAGATGACTTGAGTGAATGTTTCTAATGTGCTCGAGAGTCGTGTAATAGTGGCTTTGAGCTAGTGGGAGAGTCTCACCGCTTATGATTTGGGTCCCATGGCTAATTACCTGCGTAAATTTTGGATACTAGCGTATTAATGGGTTATTGCAGCCACGGGAAAAGGACCATGTGTGGTAATTTGAGTATATGTATTATTGAATGAATGTTATGTTTAGCCTTACTGGCTCATGTTCAAACTTGAGGGAAAATTCATGATTTATGCCTCGTATAGGTGCAAGCTTCGCGGGAAGTGATTCCGCTAGGTGCTTTATCGAGAGGGTATTCATATGTTATAAAGAAATTCAGTAGAGTTGGTTGCGTACTGGGGCAAGTTAGAACCAGATGGTTCTCAATAGCGGTCCTAGTGAATTCAAGAGGTAAAGTGTGGTGCTTGATAATTCTGAGTCTATAAGTACAGTTAAGGCTCAAGCTTTTGAAGCAACTTATGAAGAAAGGCAAAAAAAAAACGATCTATGATGTTTTGACTTGTGGTGTAGTATTTGAGAGACATGAAATGGTCGTCGTTCTTGAGATAGCATGGCCTCATGATTTAAGGTCACTCGGGGTAAGTGCGGTTGGAAGCAGTTAGGTATTGAAGGAAGATATTAACATTTCTAAGGTAATCAAGGATAACCTGGAAGGAAGTAGATTGGTCAGCCATAGTTGAGTTGGCGTATTGGTGTCAATGATCGGTTCATGCAACGTGATCGAATTATGCATATGATTTGTGGCGGTACATTTGAGACTTGTCGGCCGCGGTGATTGATGTTATTCTAAAGTATTCGTCTGTTAGGGGCCTGTTATGAGTAGGCAGATCTCGGGAAGGGTTATGGTGGCTTGGACCACTACTTAGAGATTGTCATATTCGATGGTTATGAGAATTCGCTGTATGTTGTTATAGCTCTCCTGCAGTGAGCTAAATGGAAAGTCTTATGTGATGTAGTATTAGCCTATCGTCAATTCTAGAGCTATGATGGAAATTGTGTCTATCGTATATCGGCACATGGGGTGCAGCGAGTAGTATGAAATTTGAAGTAAGGACCAAGGTCACAGTTTGGTCAATGAATGTGATATAAAGAGCTCGGATGAGCAGGGAAAGAGTGTCAGTGTTTTGAGTAAGATGGGTATTAACATCAGTATCATTTGAGATCGGTGTTCTATGACAAAGGCTTTACATCCCGGTTAGGGACTCCTGATCGCTTTTCAGTGTTAGTGCAGCCGGTGGGTTGAATGTGCCGGCCCGTTTAATTATTCGGAAGATAGTGGGAGCTTGACCCATAAGAAGATTGTATAGGTGTGACTTGTAGTCACTTGATTGGTTAGAAATTTAAACGAAGTATGAGGATTTTGGTGATATCATTCAATTGAGAATTTATGTTGGAGGGCACTCTGCTTATTGGGTTATAGACCTGTGAAATATTATTGACTTAGCTTGGCACGACCAGGATAGACTTAAGGTCGGTGGATAGATTTAAATGTGGAAGTGAGCCTTGCATCAGGCCGGTTGTGTTTCTTCCAGCAATGCGCCCTTGGTGGAGGGATAGTCGCGATCTTATTTCGCGATTAGTTAATTCATGTAAATATATATTGCACCGTATGAGTTGTGAGATGGCTTGGTAAGTCCCTTATGTGTTGAGGTTCCGCTCAGCGGTGATGTTATATGAGCATGATGGCTCTTGAGACTCAGATCTTATATCGCACCTCAGTTGTGCTTTAGTTTGTAGCCTATAGCGCTATATGTTTCCTTGTGTCCGATATCATGCACCTTAGTATGCTTATGATCGATATTCAACATTTTGATGTGATGAGCTATTCAGCTCGACGTATGGCTCCTTGTGTGAGTTTTATACAGGGATCGGGTGGCACGCCGCCATGGTTATATTGTTTGGATCGTGTGGCACGCCGCCATGGTTATATTGTTTGGATCGTGTGGCACGCCGCCATGGTTATATTGTTTGGATCGGGTGGCACGCCGCCATGGTTATATTGTTTGGGATCGGGTGGCACGCCGCCATGGGTATATTGTTGGGATCGGGTTGCACGCCGCAACGGTGTGATGTTTATTTCAGTGTCCATAATTGCTTTTATGTGTTCTGTTTCCTATTTTTCTGAGGAAGTCCATGTTAGTGTGAGAGTTGAATAGTTCTCTCTAGTGTTCGCCTTCCTTTTGTATTACATACGAATTAGTAGCCTACTGGCACATTGTGTCATCTTGCAGGACTTTTGATTATGTCTGAGGTGGCTTATCGCCTGAGCAGTTCGTACTAGGTGAGATGAGGTTATGGGATTTGGGGTCAGTGCAAACTGATTATATGAAGTATATTATAGAGGAAAATAACATTCTCTGGTTTAGGACAAGGTAATGGATCTTGTTAGAAGTATAGACTGAATGATTTGTTGACTTGGCAACTAAATCTGAATTCCTGCACATCTCTTCCGTCATATCGGTGTTGTAAAAGCTAGAGCAAGACCCATGTAGGTCATGAGATGCAATGAGAGCATCAGATTTGTGGAATTTCGACTATTATATTTAAAGAATATTATTGTGGTCCCATGAGTAAAGTGATGCAAAGTGTGAATTCAACAAAGTTATGCAATCATGTATGGGTACAACGTGTGAAGAATGATATTGTGGTCGTATGATGGAAACATGCTAGGCAAGAAATTCCGGATGTTGGAATTGGGTCTAATGGCTTATTTACTCGAATAAAGGAGTATATCTATAGAGTTATCGAGCTAATGTGCTCAAATGAGTTGTGGAAGCACAGGAAGTTGCATGAGATGTTAAACCGGTGATTTCAGACTACTTCAGTGTAGTTCTCAGCACGTTCGAGGACGAACGTATGTTTAAGTGGGGGAGTTCTGTAACGACCCAACCGGTCGTTTTGAGATACGGCGTGTCATTCAGCAGTTTGAGGCCATGAGAAACTTCATCTCAAGTATATTGACTTGTGTGTATGGTCGGAATTAAAATTCAAGAAGTTTGGAGTCAAATTTAAATGAAAATTCTCATTTCCAAAGCTTAAAATTGAAGAAATGAACTAGGATTGGAATTTTGAGTATACGACCTCGGAATTGAGATTTGAAGGTTCCAACAGATTCATATGATGATTTCGGACTTGGGCGTATGCCTAGATCGGGTTTTGGATAACCCGGGAGCGTTTTGGCGCATATTATGGAAGATAGCATTTTAGAAGAAATTGCATCAATTTGGCTTAAAATGCATTTTAGTGTTATTGATGTCCGTTTGGGATTCCGAGACTGGGAGTAGCTCCGTATGGTTATTCTGGATTTTGGGAGCGCGATCGGAAGTGGATTCGGAGGTCCGTGGGTCATTTTGGAGTCGTTTGGCTAAAGATAGAAAATTGAAGGTTTTTGAGAAAATTTGACCGGAAGTGGAAATTTTGATATCGGACTCAAAATGCAAATCTTATGGTTCGGATAGCTTCGTTAGGTGATTTGGGACTTAGGAGTGTGTCCGGAATATTTTTGTGATGATCGGTGTAGAATTAAGCTTGAATTGGCAAAGTTAGTATTTTGGCAAATTTCGGTTGATAGGTGAGATTTTGATCCGAGGGTCAGAATGGAATTCCGAAAGTTTCTGTAGCTTCGATATATCATTTTGGACGTGTGTGCAAAATTTGAAGTCAATCGGATGCGATTTGATAGGTTTCGACATCGGAAATAGAAGTTGGAAACTTCAAAGTTCATAAAGTTTGAATCGGGGTGTAATTCTTGGTTTTAGAGTTGTTTGATGTGGTTTGAGGCCTCGAGCAAGTCCGTAATGTGTTTTGGGGTTGGTTGGTATGATTGATTGGGGTCCCGGGGCCTCGGGTGTGTTTCGGGTTGTGATCACACTCTTATTTGATGTTTCAACCTTTGCTTCTTTGAACATAAAGGGGTACCATATTAGGTAAATGATCTCCAAATTCAGTTTTGTTTGAACCATTAGATCCGTATCGTAATTTCGGAGCCATAGCAAAAAGAATCGTCGAATTTGGACATCGTATGAGGAAGTTATGCTCATTTCCGTGCCGAGAAAAAGTGCTGGTGTCTGTCAGAACCGCAGAAGCGGAATTTGACCGCGGATGCGGAACCGCAAAAGCGGAAATAGAACCGCAAAAGCGGTCCCGCCTATGCGAAAATTATCCGCAAAAGCGGAAATGGGCCTGGTCAGTGTTTAAAACCGAGAAGTTTAGTATTTTGAGCATATCTTGAGTTCTAGAGCTCCGATTGAGGTGATTTTCGCGGTGTTGTTCTCGTCTCAGCAAGGAGGTAAATATAAGAACTTTATTTTGATGTTTCTCCATGATTATTTCACTGTTAATGGAGGATTAATGGAGGGTTTGAGCCCTAGGCCTAAATTTTAGGAAATCTTTGATTTGAATGGGCAAACGGAGTCCGATTTTGATAAATTTTATATGAACGGACTCGTGTTGAGATAAGGAACCCGAATATATAACTTTCGTAATTTTTCGAGAAGCGTACCGAAAGTCGGGTTTTGGCAACTTGTGGGTTTTGGTGTATTTGAATTGTTTTGGTTGGGTAATGCCCAATTGGCCTATTTTGATGTGATTCTATTGATTTTTATCAGATACTACGCATGTGGAGGCCGACATTCGTGGCAAGAGAGTTGTCTCTTAGCGGTTTTGTACCGGAGTCGAGGTAAGTGGCTTGTCTAACCTCGCGTGGGGGAACCTTTACCCCTAGGATATTATGTGATAGTTTAAATGCCTTGTACGCGAGGTGACGGGCGTGTACATGCGCCGGTTGTTGTAACTCACTTTACTTGAATTGTTCAATTCGTGATATTCCTATTCTTAATTTATTAAATTGTGACATCTACCCGGTATTCGTTAGGGAAGCATGATTAGGTAGGATTTATCTGTCTAATTGCCTAATTGTCCTACTTGAACTTCTTGATAATTGTTGGCACTAGTCCTCGGTGGAGTTATAGTTAAGCATATTATATTTCTCTCTATGTATTCCTTTACTTGCTGTGTTTGTGGACTGCGGGTTCAATTCCCGGAGATCCAAGGGCTGCGGGTTCGATTCCCGGAGACCCAAAGTTTATTGATAAGTTATTGGTAGGGACTACGGGTTCGATTCCCGAGATCCCGAGTTATTGGTAGGGACTACGGGTTCGATTCCCGAGATCCCGAGTTATTGGTAGGGACTACGGGTTCGATTCCCGAGATCCCGAGTTATTGGTAGGGACTACGGGTTTGATTCCCGAGATCCCGAGTTATTGGTAGGGACTACGGGTTCAATTCCCGAGATCCCGAGTTATTGGTAGGGACTACGGGTTCGATTCCCGAGATCCCGAGTTATTGGTAGGGACTACGGGTTCGATTCCCGGAGATCCCTGAGTTATTGGTAGGGACTGCGGGTTCGATTCCCGAGATCCCGAGTTATTGGTAGGGACTGCGGGTTCGATTCCCGGAGATCCCGAGTTATTGAGATATTTTTGAGACATGGGCTGTGGGTTCGATTCCCGGAGACCCAGAGGTATTGAGAATGGGACTGTGGGTTCAATAACCCACAGGTCCTGGACTTGTTTTATTGAGTTGGTTATTTGTTGTTAGCTTAAATTGTAGACGGTTGCAGTAATCATTTTATTATTGTTATTGCGGAAATTATTATCATTTAAACTGTTTATTTTGTTATCATCATTATATTATTGTTTCTCAGTAGGGCCCTGACCTTCCTCGTCACTACTCCATCGAGGTTAGGCTTGGCACTTACTGAGTACCGCCGTGGTGTACTCATGCTACTCTTCTCCACACTTTTGTTGTGCAGATCCAGGTACATCAGGACAGGCTCATATTAGGTGATTCAGCAGCACACTTGGAGACCTCGAGGTATGATCTGCTACGTCCGCGGATCCGGAGGCCCTCCTTCTATTCTGATAGTTCTAGTAGATGTTTTCCTTCATTTCGTTGTTTTAGATACTCTTTACACATAGAGCCGCAGTTGTATTTCCTTTAGTCTGTGTTACCCGTGGGATTCCGGGTCTTGGTGGTGTTTATACAGTGTGTTTGACGGGTGTATGTGCCAAGCGGCACAGATTACATTCTTATTTATATCGTTTTCCGTTATTTCTTATTTAATGTTCATAAACTGGTATATTCCGCAACGTGTTAGGCTTACCTAGTCGTGAGGACTGGGTGCCATCACGACATGTTCACGATTGGTGAACTAGGGTCGTGACACTAACACAACTAAAATAGCATAGAAAGTCACCCAGACAATCTCCTCACCCCACACTTAAAATATTACATTGTCTCCAACGCACACCATAACTAATAAAAGAGTAAAAGAGACTCCCTGGTAGGCCAAAGGCCGAAGGACCAACAACTCATGGGGTACTCATACTTCTCCCAAGCTTCATCCTTCCAATACCTTTTATTTTCATGCTCCTGAAAAATAAAAACATTGACACTACAAAAATACTACAATAATTTTTTTTAAAAAAAATCAATAAAGCTGGGTTGCTTCCCAACAAGCGCTTGATTTAACGTCGTGGCACGACGCAAATCACTTTTTGGCTCCATCTCGAGCTTATGAATTGAACCCCAAGTTTTGATTCAATCTTATGATTATGGACATGGGGCAGTGGAACGAATCTAACTGGCCTAAGAAAATAATGTAGTATTCTGCACTCCTTGGCCTTTTTATGAGGTGTGTAATCCTGACTTTCTGGCAAAGAGAAATCCAGAATATATGCACCTTGTTCCTCATTCGTAGACTTCTCAATTGGTTCAGATGACTCTATTTTAATATCATCATCCAAACATGATATGGAAAAATGCTTGAGTGTGGACCAATGTTCTCAAACACATGAACTCCGGGATTTTCAACATCCTCAACATCAATGATACTCAATGTCCTTGGCTGACTCTAGTCTCACTTCTTCAACATTGACATCCTCAAATTATAGTTGGCTAGGTTGTTGATGTTCTACTCTGACCTCCCCAAGTAACACCTCAAATGCATGCTCTTCTTGGCTACTATCCTCAATATTGGCTTGTTGAGCACTAAAAGCTCCAACCACTTGACTCAATTGAGCCTCCAACATGCGAGGAGTTTCCTCTTGCCTATATATGTGCAATTTGTTTTTTATTTTCTTCCATAAGGCACTTTAGCATATCCTTGATCACATTCAGGTCTGCATTCCTACGTTATGTGTTCCTATTAACTTCACAAGAAAAGGTAGAACCTTTATAGTAAGGTTTTAGGGAACATAAGACATATAAGCACAACCATGAAGGTGACCATTTTTACCACCATACACATGACACACATTCCACAAATAAGTTTGAGTTGGTACACATCACTCGCTCTTAGGAACGTTTTGAAAAATTTGCCAAGGGTGGTTTCCTTAAATATATCTATGGAGATCAATAGTAGAATTATTTATACCTAAATTCCCATCATTTCAAGATGTAATGTTTCTCAAATCAACAGTTAAATAAAAAAGTACAAAAAACAACCAAAAAAAAGTTCAAACTTGAACCCTAGCAATATATACAGCTATAACTACACCGTTAGTTCCCTGGCAATGGTGCCAAAATTTGATCACGTCCAACTCTAGTCCTAAAAAGGATAAGGAATCGCTGCAAATATAATCCGGTCTAAAATTCTGGAGTCGAATTCCACAGAGAACTAAGGCTTAGCTGTATCAGTTTAATATCACCAAGAAGATAATATTGAAAATAAATAAACAAGAAAAACCTAACTATGCTTGAATTGTAAACAACTGGAATAAGGGTCTAAGGTAATGGTTCCCCCCGTTGTTGATTTCCTTAGTTGTATGTTTCTTATAGCTTTGTCTTAGTTGCCTCTATCAATCATGAACTCTCCATCTATCATAAATCTCTCTCAAGCAATTATGATAATTTACTAGGCACACTCTCTCAAGCTACACTAGCTTGATTCGCATTACAGTTCACTTAGATCTCACCCGAGGTATCCTTATCTCTAATCCAACCTCCAAACCCTTGGTTATGACTCTCGCCTATACTCCGGGAGTGATGTTGTTCAAACAACAACCTAAATATGTACTCTCTCTTAAGCAAATATGTAATAAATATGAATGACTATTTGAGGATCCTTTTAATTAAAAAATCAAAATGCAGTTGAACAAATGGAGACTAACAACCAACTCAAAACTATATGAATATAACAACCAATTAATCCCCAACGAGTTTCATCCAAAATATTAGATAAAAAACTATCTATTCTTAATAGTATGTAAACTACAATACCAAAAGTCATAACCAACAATGAAAAGTAGGAAGAGGAAGGAAAAACTTGTTGAAAAATGGACTTCTCAATTGATTCATATGACTCTATTTCCATATCATCATCCAAATGGAAAAATGCTTGGAGTTTGGACCAATGCGCTCAAACACATGAACTTCTGGGTTTTCAACATCCTCAACATCAATGATATTAGAGTCAACAAAATTTGTATCATCAATGTCCCTGGCTGATTCTAGTCTCACTTCTTCAATATTGACATACTCAAATTGTAGTTGGCTAGGTTGTTGATGTTCTACTCTGACCTCCCCAAGTAACACCTCAAATTCATTCTTTTATTGGCTCGTATCCTCAATATTGGCTTGTAGAGCATTAAAAGCTCCAACCACTTGACTCAATTGAGCCTCCAACTTGCGAGTAGTTTCATCTTGCCTATATATGTGCAATTATTTTTCATTATTTTGTTTCATAAGGCACTTTAGCATATCCTTGATCTCCTTCACGTCCGCATTCTCAGGTTCTTCATTTCTATTAACTTCACAAGAAAAGGTAGAACCATCATAGTAAGGGGTTGGGATAAAATAAGAAATATAAGCACAACCATGAAGGTAACCATTTTTACCACCACACATATGACACACATTCCACAAATAAGATTGAGTTGGTACACATAAATCGCTCTTAGGAGCGTTTTGAAAATTTTGCCATGCGTGGTTTCCTTCAATACATGTATGAAGATCAATAGTAGAATTATCTACACAAAAATTCCCATAATTTCAAGATGTTATATTTCTCAAATCAACAGTTATATAAAAAGGTATAAAAAAATAAAAAAAAAAGTCCAAACTTGAACCCTAGCAATATATACGGCTACAACTACATTGTTAGTTCCCCCGAAACGCCGCCAAAATTTGATCACGCCCAACTCTAGTCCTAAAAAGGATAAGTGATCGCTGCAAATATAATCCAATCTAAAAGTCCGGAGTCGAATCCTACAGAGAACTAAGGCTTAGCTATATCTATTTAATATCACCAAGAAGACACGATTGAAAATAAATAAACAACAAAAAACTAACTATGCTTGAATTGTAAACAATTGAAATAAATGTCTAAGATAATATTTTCCACTGTTGATTATTTTCTTAGTTGTGTATTTCTTATAGCTTTGACTTAGTTGCCTCTATCAATCATGAACTCTCTAGCTATCATAAATCTCTCTCAAGCAATTATGATAATTTACTAGGCGCACTCTCTCAAGCTACGCTATCTTGATTCACATTATAGTTCACTTAGATCGCATCCGAAATATCATTATCTCTAATCCAACCTCTAAACCCTCGTTTATGACTCTCGCCTATACCCTGGGAGTGATGTTGTTCAAACAACTACCTAAATATGCACTCTCTCTCAAGCAGATACATAATAAGTAGGAACAACTAATTGAGGATCCTATCAATTAACCAATATCAAAACGTAGTTGAACAAATAGATTTTAACAACCACCTCAAAACTATATTAATATAACAACCAATTCATTCTCAACGGGTTTCATCCAAAACCTTAGATAACAAATTAGTTATTCATCATAATATGTAAAACTACAATACCAAAAGTCACAACCAACAATGAAAAATAGGAAGAGCAAAAAAAAAAACTTGTTGAAGAATTATGTGCCTAGCTCCTATTATTTTCTTGACTCCTTAGGTCGGATTCTCGGTCTCCTTAGCCTCCTTAGGTTTATTATGTCAAAAGTATGCCGAACTACTCAAAAATACTATTTTTCCATGTATATATACCAAGTAGGATCGGGCCCAAATAATTATACGTTCTCCTACGTGAAAAAGGACAATATTTCATGTCTTGACTGCCATGGCCGCGGCGTGAACCACGGCGATGACCGCAGAAGGCACTGCCTCAAACCGCGGCGGGGATCGCGCTAACGACCAAGATGAACTTTCTACCGCATGTGTTCACCATGTTCCTTTTGGAATTTGGAAAAATGTAAAACATAAAAGTTGTAGCTCGTTGTGTTAGCTTTCCAACTATATATTGTGAATCACAAATGGAGTTCTGAGCAAAAGGTTATATTTATTTTACTATACAATACACAATATACCTTCTCGAGTCTTCGTTCGTACTTAATTATCAAATTTGAACCATGAACCCGAGATCGTGGCTTAATTCCTTGAGCCTCACTCAAACTTCAAAGCTCCAAATCACTTAATTTCATTCCATAACATCAATATAGCTCGAAATCACTCCTACAAGGCATAAACTACACTGTTAGTGCAAAACACTATCGATTATAGCGCAAACTAAACTAAATTGCAGTAAATTAGAGTATAATAATCGGCTAAAATACGTTATTATAGCCTATAATCATATATTTGTCTAATTATGTCTATAAAGTTTAGTGCGCTCGTGGTAAACATACTAGCCTTAATCCGCGGAGTGCTAACAATTTCAAACATGTAATCATATTTTCATTATTATTTTCTCCTTTTCGTTTCTTTAATTATTGTTGTGACGGAGCCTAGAATTCTAACAAGAATTCGACAAAATCCAAAAATATCATATCTGAATTTTAAACATGTATTTCTCTTGTGTAAGGAATTTCATATTTTATATATTGTATAAAAGAATTATTCTTATCCCATTAAAGGGGTTGTTTAACAGAGGATTGGTTACTATCAAATAAAAATTTTAATAAGTTAGCTTTTAATCGTAAACATTTAATGTGTATAAATTTTTCGTCATTTCATCGTGTCAAACATCAAACTTATGAATCATTCTTAGTCTTAACTTTCAAAAAGGAAGGTGAAAGCTTGCACATAAAATGTTTATCTTTTACAAGAAAGCTTGCACTTAATTAACACAAAGATTATATGGATGATTTAGTAACTTGTGCAATGCATAGCTGTTAATAAAAAATAATAATAATAAAAAATGAAATTGAAGAAGGTTTGAGGCGTGAGAACGACTTTCCTTAAAGAAATTGTTGCACGTATATAGATTTGGAAAAAATACAGACAGTCTTCTTCAGGATACAACAAGCCACAAAATTGATACTTGCAAATTTTCTGAATATACTTTGTAGGGAAAGTCGTATTTATTTATATAGCAAAAGTCAGGCCTTTCCTGAAAAGATACTTTATTTCATTAACACATGTGTCTGTTTATTTGAATTTTAAATTCAAATAAAACAGATTTTTTGTACCATTCATCTAATACACGATTAATTGAGCAGAATCTTCCATAATTAATGCACTAAAAATAAGAAGAGAATCTTGGGATTAATTGATTCTACATTAAAATCAATTTTAAAAGGGAAAGGAAATTTTAAATTTGTGTATTTCTCTCTAGGACTACAATTTAAATCTAAAAAAAACGAACATCTCCTAAAAATATGAATAGATTCAACTAGTGAGAGTTTCGACGAGCTGAATTCAAATTGTAGAATTCAAATTTTTGAGAATCAACAATACAAAGTTGATAAATTTTGTTCTTCGTCGTTTCTTCTCTCAAATTGTCGATCATATATATCTGTTCTTCATCTTTTTTCTCTCAATATAGAAATTCAGAAAAATATCAGCAACAACAAGAAATCATGTCCAAAATCGCAATCATGCTACAATTTAATAGGGATTGGGAAAATTATGGCAGATATAAAGATTTTGAAGTTGATGCTATTGTGGTAGATGAGAATGCAAGTTACAGTATCCTGATTTCTACAATTGCAGAAGAAGTATCAATTGATACTACAAAATAAATTATAGAAATCATCATATACATCATAAAATCAAATAGTAGATTGTAGATAATTTGTAGACAAATTGTAGTTAATTTGTAGATTATAGATAATTTGTAGATATAATTGTAGATACGTTATATATAAATTATAGATAAACTATTTTATGATTGTAAATATTTTTATTGTTGTTTGTTTTGCAATTTTACGTGAGGGCATCAACAAATCATATCCATACTGTGATGGATAGTGTGACACGGTACGTGAATCCTACATTATAACTACTACTAACTATAATAACTCTACAATTATGTATAAAATCAGTTCTACAATTAAAACAAATTTACCTACAGTGAATGTACAAATTACCTATACTTTTAAGTACCTAATATAAGAATAACTATAGTTTACCTACAATTACAGGGCAAACGTGAAACACATTATCCACAATCATGTCTACATTATATCTACATTTTAGATTACAATTAATCTTGGAATGTTCTACATAAACTACAAACTAACTACAATTACACTACAAACAGTAAATCTTGGTGAAGCCTTCAACAGATCATGTCCATTACACTAAATTTACAATTACACTACAAACAATAAATCTAGATGAGGGCTTCAACAAGCTGAATGGCATTCTTTTGAAAAAGAGTGACCAACTTCTTTTTAAGAAAGCACCAATATTTTATCTGTTCAACTAAGCATGTAGAAACAAATTCCAATTTAAGTGACTTTTCTGTATAAGTAAAAGCTCATGGAAAGATTAAACTAGATAGCTATACGATTCGATTATAATGAGTTACTTTATGTTACAATGAGGCTATCTTTTAAGAACAATATATTCTTATAAGAGTTTGGAGATTGCCGGATGAGTTTAGATAATTAATTTATAACGTGGAAGGGAAAGAGATCTACTATTAGGTGCCTATCAAATTAGAGATATATCGATATCTTTAATTAAGGAGTAAAACCTTCCCATTAATAAGATATGAATACCTTTAATTAAGGTGTAAAAATAGCTCATTAATTAGACCATTAATTAAGTATGGTATAGGATTGGTAATTTGGTATACTAAATGTAATTTACTCAAACCTTAAACATGTAGGGTAAAAAAGTTTCCTATGTGGTATAGGAATGTAAAAATTCATATATATATATATATATATATATATATATATATATATATATATATATATATATAAACAAATATTTGCACATACACTTAATAGTGTATATTCTTAAGCAAATATATCAAATGGACAAGAACTTAAAAAGACCATTGTCACGACCCTAAACCGGTCGTGATAGTGCCCAACAACTAAGCTAGGCCAGCCAGACCAATAATTGTTTATCACGATGAATATCAGTCCCAAATGGATAACTCAAAAGAACATATGAGTCAAGAACTCCAATAATAATAAAAATGAACAAAGTACTGGGAAGTACGAAAACAACGGACGCTCTAGACTCACAAGTCTAGAGCCTCTAACAAAACCCAACAAAAGTAGAGAATACTGTATGGAAATGCTCAAATCTGAATATAAAATAACAACTAAAAAGAGTAAGAGAAGCTAGGTTCTGCGAACGCCTGCAGCTACCTCAGCAACTCGGTATGAGTCTCCAAAAGCTGGAAATGCTCATCTACTGCTCCTGAGTACCTGAGTCTGCACACAAAAGGTGCAGGGAGTAGGGGTGAGTACTAAGTACTCAGTGAGTAATAAATATATATAAGCAGCTGAAAGTAGGAAATCCACAGAATACCACAATGTGAAGCTAAAGTACAGTCCGAATCTCCTACGAACTAGCATCAACAGTACAATACAGCTACCACAGAATAGTTCAATAGATAAAAATGCAATGCAATGCACATAACCGCTACGGCGTGTAGCCCGATCCATTTAATGTCGACGGTGCTCACTGGGGGATGTGTACAGACTCCGGAGGGGCCCCTACAGCCTAAGCGCAATATTGATGCGGCCTGCAGCCCAATCCTCATATCATAATAACCGCTGCGGCGTGCAGCCTGATCCATCATCAGTCCACAATAATCAGATAAGTCACAAACAGCTCAATTTACTTATTTCCAGATTCCAGTTCATCATTTAAGAAAATACTTTACTTTTATTTAATTTTCGCAAAATCGGTGACTTAGCATTTCAATATTGTGATTTCAAATTCCAGGACTGAGATCAGTGATTAAGCAAGTATAGTTATCACATATATACTATCCCCTAGGGATACTACAGGTCGGCACAAGGCCACAAACAAGGCTTACAGCCCACAAAATATGTCAAACAGAGTGTTATTCCATCACTAATAGCATATTATCCATATCCGGGATGGACCAAGTCTCAATCCCCAGTCACAATCAATCCCGCACCTGCCACGGGGTGCGAGCCACGGCCTACTAGCGTCACAATGTGCTAAGCCGGGGTTTCGAACCCTCAGGCTACCATATACACAAACTACTCACCTCTAGCCGATCGTAGACTCGTCCACAATGTCTTTTCCTTTAAAATTCGCTGCCTTGCGTGTAGAATATATTCAAACCACAATAATTATGTCATTTACGGGTCAAAGAAACATAACTCATTTCAATTCACATGAAAAATGCATAAATACGCAAAGTTGGTAAAAACCCGACCCCGGGCCCGCTGTCTGAAAAATTCATAACCTTATACCAACGTGATCCTCGTCTCGCCACGAGTCCGTGCATATAAAATTTATCTAAATCGGAGTTCGAATGGCCTTTAAAAACTCAAAATCTCGTTTTCAATACCTAGGCCACAATTCTTCATAATTTCTACCCAAATTCATGAAGATTGATGTTAATTCTACCATAAAATTATGTTTTTGAGTCAAGAATCTTACCTCCGATGATTACCCGATGAAATCCCAGTGTTTTCCCGTGAGTTCTTCTCTCGAGGGCTCAAAATTTGTGTTTTGGGTGTGAAACCCGCGACTACACTGGTTATGCAATATAATTTCACTGCCAGACACATTTGCTCTACGCGTTCGCGATGTCCCTCGCGCGAACGCGAAGCTGACTCTTCCCCTTCTACGCGTTCGCGACTCCAGGTCACACGAACGCAAAGCTTCACCCCACACCGCCTACGCGAACGCATAGGTCTTCACGCGAACGCGACGCCTTGGCCTGTCTAGCCTTCGCGAACGCGACTGCCTTCACGCGAACGCGAAGGCCAAAACTCTGCTGCACTAACTTGCAATTTTCTGCAGGTTTTTTCCAAGTTCCAAATGTCCGGTTGATGGTCCGAATCCATCCCGAGGCCCCCGGGACCCCAACGAAAACCACCAACACACTCCAAAACAAGATACGGATTTGTTCCAATCATAAAAACACCATCCTAAACATCAAAATCAACATTTTCACACGGATTCAAGCCTAAGTTTCTTCAAAACTTCCGAAACTAACATTCAACCCAAAACCCGATCAAACGACGTCCGAATGACCTGAGAATTCACAAACATAACCAAAATCACATAACAAAGCTACAGTAATTGTCAGAATTCCATTCTGACTCCCGGATCAAAATCTCACCTACCGTTCTGTTTTCGCCAAAATTCAACGTTAGCCAATTCAAGCCTAAGACTACACCAGGCCTCCGAATTCAATTCTGATTGCTCTCCTAAGTCATAAATGATCCCCCGAAACTAGTCGAATCACCAGAATCCGATTTTGAGCACTCTAACTCAATAGTCAACTCTAGGTTGACTTCCCATATTCAAGCTTCCTTCAAACATGCTATTTGCTTCATTTTCAACCCGAATCACTCCTAACTCACCCGATATACTCTAATACTGATATAAAAGCATAAAATATGTAAATGCAAGGTAACATGGTGGTAATTCCCGTAACGACGGGCCGGGTCGTTACATTCTCCCCAACTTAAACAAACGCTCGTCCGCGAGCGGGTTAAGAAACATACCTGGAGTATCAAACAAGTGAGGATATCTGCTCCGCATCTCCTGCTCGGTCTCCCAAGTTGCTTCCTCCACGGGACGACCTCTCCACTGCACTTTCACTGAAGCTATGTCCTTGGATCTCAGCTTACGAACCTGTCGACCCAAGATGGTTACTGGCTCCACTTCATAAATCAAGTCCTCATCTAGCTGTATCGTGCTGAAGTCTAACACATGAGACGGGTCTCCGACATACTTACGGAGCATAGATACATGGAACACCGGGTGAACTCCCGACAAACTAGGTGGTAAAGCAAGCATATAGGCCACCTCCCCAACTTTCCTAAGCACCTCAAAAGGTCCAATGAACCTTGGACTCAACTTCCCTTTATTCCCAAACCTCATAACACCCTTCATAGGCGAAATCTTCAGCAACACCTTCGCTCT